>VXBL01005872.1:455302-487566 GCA_013400195.1 Aramus guarauna
AAAAAAAAAGTGGTTTAAAACAAGAAAATCAGGATGAGTATTTAACAACCTCACTCCTCACTCAGGTACAGCACTCCACATGGCTACTGGAAAGTGCCAGACATTCATTGCCATTTGATTGAAGACTAATTTATCTTTGACTGGGTGTCCTGCTTGATATGAGGCCACGGACAGCTGTAAGTCACATTATGCAGAGCAGAACATGGATGTTTTGATTATTTATTATGGCTCAATATTTTCAGCAAGCTGGAAAAAAAATGGAAAAGTAATTTTTATACGCTTAACTAATTTGTAATGCTGATTGATAGCCATGTAACCAGGATCTCTTAAACATGAAATGATGTGTCTCTGTGGAGTTTTAACCTGTAAATAAAGCGAAAAGCAATTAATGAATTAAATTTGTATTGTGTCCTGAGAGAGTGAATCAGGTTTGTTAAATTCCATGTGTATACTCTTGTTCAAATGCAAACCAAAACGTTGCTCAAGAATTTCTTTTTCCCTGTATTTTTGTATTATATTGTGAAAAAAGGGTCCAACCCCCAAATATTTTAAATAAAATTGAAGGACATTTATATGGAGTCATATACAATACTTAAATACTTCTTGCAATCACCTCTTAATTACAGACTTAGGATATTTATTTTTTTTTTATTGTTGGAGAATTAGGATATTTATTCTCTGTGAAACCCACCAGGTTTATAATAGTAACATCTTTCTGAAATTTTACAAAATGCCCCCCAAAGAAACAATGCATATTTTATTTCAATTGAGATTGTCAGAAGATTTTTGCCATTTGTGGTGGATGTCCAATTGTCCCATGGTTAAATAAATGGTCCCCAAGTTCTGTGCCCAGATCTGCTGTGGATCTTAGAGGCAAAGCAGTTACTGAACGTTGTTCAGCAACACGTCACATCACAAACATAAATTTGGTAATTATAATTACCCTCACCATTTTGTTAGTTGTTTGGTTTTGCTCTGAAATGGATTAGGAATGCTTCCAGAACCAATGACAATAAAGACCTAAGAATTAGGTTTTTATTGTTTCTGTCCTGTCAGTTACTGTCTCCCATTTCATAAACGCTATCTGAGGGACATCTGGGTCAGGTTTAATGTGTCCTAACATATCAAGAAAGAGGAGAAGTAAGAATGTGGTTAATTGTCAGTCATGCTGTGGCTGAGCTGTGACTACAGGAATGATCACATAGTCATGCAGACATATTTAGATTCAAACACACAGAAGCTGAGTAAATAATCTGCTTTTCAGCATATCTCCCATCCACTACAGGGGCAACAGATACAATTCCATTTTTTTATATTGTCATATAACTTGAAGTCCATGTAGTGCAGCAGGCGATGCTACTTGGGGTACTACATTTTCTTTGTCCTAACTTTATAAAACCTGCTCTTAGCATCAATACAGCTCAGTTCTTGCTGATGAAAATAGCAGTCAACCTACTCAATATTTTAATCAGCATGAATTAATCTGTATTCTTCCTATCAACAACTATAATCTCTCCTGGTGTTTTTTGCAGGGTTTTATAGGATCTATGACAGGCTGCCCCTCACAAGAAACTCAGCAACTGCTAGCATATCAGGACAAATGTGCTTTGGTTATAATAGGTTGGGAGATATCAAGTCATTTGCAAAGGGTGTCTCTCAGCTCTTAGGATGAAAAAATGTGTCTTAGTAACTGATTGCACAAAGTCTGATGAAAGTTAGTACATCAGTAGGAGAAGGACTGAAGTGTAACTGAAATTCTTACAGAATAATGCGAGGGGAAAAATCTTCATCTACATTTCTCTTCAAATGTCATGTTTACCTGTTCCCTAGTGATTAGTGACTGGTGGTAACAACTTCTTGAGGTAACTGACAGCTAGCAGAAGCCTGAAAAGCCTTCCACAGTCCCTACCACTGATCAGGCCATTGACTAGGGGTTGGGCACAATAAAGTGGAGAGGCAATCTGAATCAGCAGCAAGACATTCAGCACAGGCTGGGCTTCCCTGTTCTTTGTGTGCTGCAGCAGATGGTGGAGATGTGGCTGTTTCCCTCCTCAAACTTTCCTGGAGCAGCCATGGGAGAAGCAGGAGATGATTTCCTTCATGACACAGTCAGTAATGGCTGATGTATCTGTTAGGATGTGTGATAAAAGACTCATCTGCCCAGGCACAGAGGAGCAGAGAGGTGCAGTGCCAGATGGTGGAAACCCAATAACCCAGTCAGAGACACAATCCCCTGCTCTGGGCAACCCAGGACATTCTAGGAGGGCATCAGACCCACTGGGTAGGGGTCACATCCACCACTGTCAGTCAGTGGGAGAGCCTGTCCTGAGATCACCTGCAGGCTGAGGGGTCACTGCTGGGGGATATGGGCTCATTATGGATGCTTGGGAATATTGCACAAGACTCATTACAGGGTGTTTAGGGAGGAATCGAAGATGGGGAAAGGGAGGGATGGGAAGAATCAAGTGTGGGAAGATAGAGGGAATGGTTTGGGAGTGAACAGCTGGCAGGTCAGTACACTTGTCTGGCCATGCCCTATGCCTCGTGCCTACAGTCATTCCTGGCTTCTTTATAAACTCCATTGTTACCTATTTTCCTGTGTGAAGGGCTCTGTTGGCATGCGTGGGGGGGCGTGGGGGGGGTTGGGTTGTGTTGGGGGTCTGAGAGTGGCCACTAGAGCAGGGCTAGCGGTCATAGCGACCCATGCACCAGCACCTGGAGTGACTGGGGAGTGGGCACATTGTGGGCCAGCCCGTGATTGTGTGTGTCTGTCTCTGAGAGGCAGACAAGTGGAGGAGCTGGCTACCAGAAGGACCAGGTCGACTAAGAGATGCCTTTTTTGTGTGTGTGTGTGTGTGTGTGTGCGCACACGCATGTGTGCTCATCTTTGTGGGAGGCAGTGGGTGAAGATCCAGGGCAGCTGCTGATTGATCCGTCTTAGCCTGGTTACACACAGTGCGTGTGCACGTGTGTGAGGGTCTGCAGCAGTGGCTGCAGCCTGTGGCCTCAGGGGCTGGCGTGTCCAGATGCCAGCAACTGGGGAGACTGGGATCCAGGGACAGCTACTGGGCAGACAGTGCCTGAACCCAATTGCTGGAGGATCTAAATTGTATGTGTGTGCTGTATATGTGTGTTTACGTGTGTGTGCCTGCAGGGAATACAAGCTCAGTCATGCTACTGGTCAGAGCTGGATGCTTGCTGTTGCAGCAGCCTATCCCCTGCTGGGGTCCTGGATTTGGTAACCCCTAACAGTATCTGTAGGAATACACAGTCCCAAATGAGAAACAGCAATGCCAGGACAGGCTACAGAAAGGGATGGGGAGTTCTGTGTACATTCACCAAAAACTTTTCACCATGAAATAACAGAGACTCCTTCAGCCCTAGCAATTCACTGTACCTAGTGAGCATGGAAGTCTGTGAACAGATCCTTAGGGACACATCTTCAGCCCAGCTGAAGAAAATTCTGCATAGTAGCCTCTTTAGAGCAACAGACCTTGGGTTTGAGTTCTGCTGCTTACCTTATCTATTTTCAAAAATCGATATTCTTGTCAAGGGAAGGTTAGGAGCTATGGGATAAAATTAAATAGGGTGTCTTTTTTCCCAATACTTTCTCCATTAGCAAGGAGAGCTACTCTGAATTTCTGTCTGCTCACGAGCACAAGATAGGAACTCCATTCTCCAACATATTATTCCAAATCTCTGTGCTCTTTAGGGAAGCAAGGAATTATTCCAGACTTTCTTCCTTGGCTGTAGATTTCCAATCTGTAGTAAATTCACATAGCCAAAGCTAAGCCAAAACTAAAAACATTTAAAAAGAAAAAAAATAGAAAAGTGGAAATTCTATGAGAATTTCCAAGAGCAATCATGTAAGCAGGCTCAGTCCAATGAAGTGTCGGAATATGTTAAATGATTCTCCTATAGTCACGAAAACAGGCTGTAGGTTGCATAAACATGGCCTGACATAGTAGAAAATATGTCTTCCCTTGTCAACCAGACTCTGAGACAACCTGTTCTCGACGATAAAAAAGGTAAAGCACTGGTATCACAAACAGTATGGCATACACTTCTGTATTCCTCTGTGCACAATGTACACCTCTGCAGAACAAGAGCAGAATTACCAAGATTTATGGTAAAGATGTGACAGTCAGTGTCAAGTAACACTGCCTTCTTTGGAAACTCACTAGTATCAGCTTATACAGTGTTACCTTAATCATTCCCTACCTGAAGTGTGGGACTTTACTGGATTCTGCAGGTTTTCATGGCAGTCATAGCAGCCATTTGCAATGCATGTTTAAATATTAATGACAGCAATACTCTCATTTTTCATTTTCTTCATCACTTGACTTACAATAAATTCAAATAAGTATTGTCTTGAACATGGTGAGAAGTCCAAAACACAAGTACCTTAATTTTCTCTTTACTGTTGTATTGTCATTGTCTTTGCAGCACCTTAGGATTGTACAGTGGAGTATTTTACATGTTTTACTGTAACTGTTAACCCACCTTGAAACTAATAGGATTATTAACTACAGGATTCATTATGTCAATATCACTGATCTCAGCACACCTTGGAGAATTGCTTCCTGCTGTTCAAAACAGGACAATAAGCCATTCCTTCTCATAGGTCCTCTATGATTTAATTGCACCAAGGAAAAATGTGCATTTTAAGAATAGACACTAGTTCTTTCAAAACATAATAGTTTTAATTTATTATATCTTTAAACAAATACAAATTTTTATAGTAACATTTATTCTTGAAAAGTTTGAGCAATAGTGATTATGTACAAAGCACCAAATCCTGTGAGAGGCACCATACGTTTTTCAAATCTTGTTGAAGCTACAGAAATAACAGCCTTTTTTCCTATCTGTATAGATGCAATCTGTTTGTTTCCTCTACATTGTATACAGAAGATAATGCAAACCAGTTGTCTCAAAAATTTATGGCAATTAGTCTAACTGCTCTCCAGGAGAGATCCATACAAATGGTATAATGAGGACTAACAGTAAAATTACTGATTATTTCTTTTATTGCACTGTGAAAGAGACAGGCCAGCACTCTATCTGTGAAGATTTTGATTTTATGACATTTGTGATGTGCATGTAGGCTGTAAAGGCTATATGCGGAGACAAAAGCACATTGAAGGAGTTTCTTTTTTCCTTTTTCAAAGGAACTTCACCTAACAATTCCATGCACTGTGCTGCTTGTGTAGATGTAGGAAAATCAAGAATTCAAGGCATTCCCATATGGTACAAGGAAATGTACATTCTTACTACTTTGTGCCTTGCCAAGGCAATTACACACCATGAATTGAGTTTCAAGGTTGGTCACCTCCTGCAATTCTATCAGAAGTGTTGGGGTATTTGTCATCAATTTTTTAAACCTAACTCCTACAGTCTAATAATTATATAGGAATCTCTGTTTTGATTTTCAAACATATGGCTTTTAGCTCACCAGACTGTAGCAAAAAGTCTGAGCAGTCAATCTCATTTTCGAACAGCAAATACTCATTCGAGGAAAAGACTCCAAACCTACCAGCAGGTCTGCCTTTAAACACTGTGATCTGGGGGACAAAGTTTTCTTTGTTTGAAAAACAAATAAAAGGTTATTTTATTATTGATTGACAACAGTGAATTTTGTGTACATCGGGGAGCCCATGGAATATTTGCATAAGCAAATGTTCAGTAACACAGGCACATCATGAGTGTAGTAGGACAAAGTAGACAATGACTTCTATATCTCATGATTCTGTCATTTGCTTCTTGGAAATGCTTGCCATTCATAGACTGGCAGCTAACTACAGAGTCCAGGCAAGCAGTTCAGAGGTGGTTAAAAAATGTCCATTCATCCAGAGATGACTGAACACATGACAGATATCTTTATAGATAAAGATGGAAATAAATAATTCCTTTATCCACTGTTCATAGAGGTCATGGCTTGAATTTTCAAAAAAGGGATATTTAACTAATAGATAGACATCACGTAAAGAAATGGATGCAGCACTTCTGTTGCTGTCTCAAGTCATTTGACTTCACCTCTCTTTGAGGGAATATTACCCCACATCAAAGCGTGAGACTTCCTCAGACCTCCTGACATAGTCTAGCAGCTTGGTTCAAACTACCTCCTACAACAGCCCAACTTTACACCATTAGTTTTAAAAGGTATTTAATCCAGAGTTTCTCCTCTCGTGCAGTTGCACTGATTTAATCAAAACAGGTTCTAAGTCAGTTTAGGGTTTTGGCAGACAATTCCTGGCAGATTTAGTTGCTCACAAGAGTATACTCTGTTGTTGGAAATGTACTGGCCCCATAAAAAGGCATTACTGGAGTTTCTCTTTAACTTCCCAGTTGCCACCTGTGTCCATTAGACTGAACTGCTACAAGTCTGTTCTAAGTGATAACAACTTCAACTGTTGCAAGTAATCTGCCCAGGCTCCAAATCTTTTAATGATTACACTAATGGTATCAGCAGCTCCAGGCAGACACACTCAGGTTGTATTTCCAGGCTTTGCTTTGCTACATGGAAAGGTAGAAGGATTTTTCTTTTTATAACAAGAGTCTGCTGAGGCTCTAATCCTATCCTGCTGCTGTAAGAGCTTGGGCTTGGGAACCTGCCTCTGAGGATGGACCTCCCTGAACCTGTGCACTCAACATAAGCCTCATGCCTTCATACACATGGTCGTTCCTCAGACTTTCCCAGACTGGAGTTCTTGTTCACACGTTTTCATTACAGTGGTGTAGTGCCTCTGCGGCTCTCTGACCTCTATAACATGCAAATGACATTGAATCTCCTAATCTGCTGATCAGCTGTGCCTGGAAGGGGAGGGTGGTGGAAGAGTTCACTGCTCTGTATTGCTCCTGAGTCCTGTAATGTCTTTGGGGGTTTCACACTAGAAGGGACCCAAAGGATGTCCTCCAGATGCCACGTAGTACTGTGCATCCTCACCGTTGTATAATCGGCATGCTAGATCCATCATGTCCTTTAATGTGTGCCTTGTCGCACATGGAAAATGAGGAAAATTGAGAGCTGGTAAGCACTTCACAGTCTTATGCTGAAAACTAAGACACAAAGACAGACTGTCTCCAAACCCCTCCTCAATATGCAAGAGTTTGCTTCAGTACTGCTGTGAAAAAATACACAGAGAACTATCAAAGATGGCATTTTATTCTATCTTCTTAGGCAGCCTTCAGAAATCAGAAAGCACTGATTTTTTTAAACTTCAAAGTGACTCCAATTCTTTTAAGACACATGTAAAAACAGGAACTATAAAGGTATTGCCTTCATTAAAAGGCATCTTTCCTTGCTTGAACTGAAATGTTGTGTGTATTGGGGGATGGGGAAGGGAATCAATGGTTTGATGAAAATTTTAATTATTGGAGAAATCACTGTTTTTGTACAAGCTTTCCCATGCCCCACCCTTGGGCATTATTTGTTCCTCTTTAAAAGTACCCTGAAAATGCAGCTTTGGGGATTCATTGTATTTTTATGTCAGCTCTTTAAGCAACTCTACAATTATTACATTCTGGTGTGTGAGTGATTCAGTATTATCTCTTAGGCTTTTATGATCTTGTTCCCCAATCAGCACTTTTGTGTAACAAGCTGGTGAAATTAGAAATATGATTAGCAAAATGTGACTACATTATCTAAAACTTATACACACTTTTGTATTGCTTCAGCTTTTTAAGTCCCGAGGGAACTGACAGCGATTAGGATCTATTTCTAGTGAAGGTACAGCTGGGAATAAGGGTGGTTTGAATAAGTGAATCAACCTTATTATGACAGAAGCTCCAATAGAGATGTGCATTAGAGTATATTGGATTCCACTTTTGAAACCACAGGAAACCTTTGCATAAGTACTCACATTTATGCCTGGACTAACCAAACAGAGTACTACAAATAAAATGAAAAAAATCCAAAAGCCAATAGTCCTTCCCATCTCTGTTTTACTATAATACCTTACAGATAGTATCACACAGTCAAAATAATGTTTTTTCTTTGTGAGTGTCACCAGGATTGGTATAAACCTTCAGCAATATCATTATTCTCTTGTAAAAAACCAAACCCCCACATTTAAAAACAGTGTCTTTTTTGAGTGTTCAAGAAATACAGTTCTTCTTACTGTGAAGTGGGGAAAAAAAAAAAAGAAAAAAAAAACCAACACAAAAGAAATAGGATGCAATTTTTACTCTGCCTGTTTTTCTGTTACAAGCAGGCCAGGCCTCAGGGGAACACAAACAGGACCATATTCGCGTGTTTACATAACACAGTTCACATGTTTTCAAAATGCTGGAATTATTTTAGCTAGCATAAATTAACTTTAGCATGGATGAGTGGGAGCAGGAAAAAGGAATAAAAAATAAAAATCAGTGGAAGCAGGATTCCTAAAGGGTCCAGTGAGAAAGGCTACTGGGATTATTGACTGAGCAAAATAGTCTGGAAAGGAGTGTGCGTGACCTGGAACAGACATTAAGTCAGAAATGGGGGCTCTGTGGACAAAAAGAGGCATATGATTTGCAACAGTACAAGACTGACTAAACTGGGTCAGGCCAAAGGTCCGCCTAACCTTCTGGCCTGACAGTGGCTAATATTGTCTCTAAGAAAACAATATAATAATGAAGGCAAGAAAAGAACAATCTCACTGCTGGCACACCTTGCCAGTTTCCAACAATCAGTGTTTTATCACCGATATATCTTTATCGTGATGTTTAATAGCTGCTAGTATATATAGCAATGTAAATTATATATATATCTTCCATTTAGCTCTGAAATCTCTTTCCAAAACTAATTATCCTTTTGGCCCTCACAACTTCCCAGAGCAGCAAGTTTCACAATATATTTATTATCTCCTTCTCCACGCTGCAAAAGATTTCATTAACTTCCATCATATTCCTCCTCAACTGCCTCTTTCCTGAACTGAAGAGGTATCACCTGCTGAACCTCTTCTTTTGTGGAAGGCGTTTGTACCTCCACTCGTACTTCTGTTCCTTCCTTCGTTCTGCCATATTCATCTACAGTTACAAGGGCCAGAATTGCAGCATTCAGAAGGCGCCTGCCCTGCAGTGCAGTAGCACCTTAATGATTTCTACTTTCTAAACAGGTTGCCAGCTAGGGTCAGGGAAATGAAAGAGAAGTGTGTAGATATTGGAGGAAATGAGAGCTGAAAAAGAAGGAGGGATGAGTAACCAGATGTGGCACATGATACAGAATAACAAGGAAAAACAGAGATTCTTCTCCATGTTCAGTTATGAACATTTGAAGTGTTTCATCATATCCAAAAATATAATTTAACAAATAATTTTATAATCTTTTACTCTCTATTATACAGACATTTATAAATTATTTACTCACTCAGATGTTTATTTCTAATCAACGTAACTTGAAAGATGCGTGGAGGATTGTGAGAGGGCTTGTATGGAAAGAAACAAGAACAGTGATACACTGAGGACTCTTCTAATAAGAAAAAATCCTCATATATTTTTATTTAATACAATCTGAAAGCAAATTTTAATTCCTACCAGTGGTAGGAAACTAAACATATCACCTACCTACAAGGACACTTATGTGTGTATAAGCGCAGACTCCAGTCCAGCTCAGGGTGACAATAACTCAGTGATGAATTGATAGTGTAGCCATTTTGTAGCCCATGTGAAATAAATTAAGGGAGTCTCTCATTCCTAATTGACAGGTGCCCGAACCTAACATTTCTTTGTTATACATAGTGCAGCCTGCATGTGGTGGGATACTGGTTTCTATAACCAGGGAGTCAACTCGCAGACATGCAGGGAATATATTTAATTTTGGCAGCCATGTAATAGAAGGGATTTAAGCTGATCCAGTCTTTAGTATTTTCAAAGAAAAAGAAGGCAACTGGTATGGGGTTTGTGAAAATTAGTATTGTGTTGTCCCATGATGTGATGACTCTAGTCAGCACCTTTGGTAAGTACTAAACACTTTAAACATGCACTAATTATTTAACTACTCTTTCAAATCTGTATTTTAAACAGGTTTTGGATTTATTGCAGCAGAGAAAGTTTCGCAGTGACAATACTTTCTCATTCTTCTCCTGAAAGGTAAAATGTATAAACATGAACAATTATATTCTCATTTTTCAAGTGCATTAAAAATTTTACATTAATTAGTTTAAAAAATGGATCTTTATGCATACTGTGTCATTGTAAATACCATACATGGCATACAGCAATGGCCGACTGGTCTGCATTATGAATCTTGCTCCTTCGGCAACGTCTGGACAAACCCCTTTAACTCCTAGTAAATATGACTTGAGCATATTGTAGGTAGAGAAAAAGGATACTGTACTGCAATACAAACTATGACTTTGGATACAACTGATACATACTGCAACGTATACAGTACCTTCATTTATATTTTAATTCTTCAGTAGTATACAACATTTTTTTTGGCTTATCTGTGTACATCAGCTCACTGGTTTAACCACACTTGCTCAAAGAGGGAGGGTCATGAATATTTCATATTCCTGTGCAGTTCCTTTTCCACAATATTTGATGACATTTTTCTTTTTTTTTTTTTTCTTTGTAATGGAAAGACAGCCATGGGAATGAAGTATCCTCTTAATTCTACCAGCCTGAACAACCTCATATATACTTTTTCATGTATCCTACAGGTACTTAAATGATTTCTGAAGAATTTTCCTATCATTTTTAAGGAACTGTGTTAGAGCACTCAAAAACTTACACAGTAAAGGAAATGAGGGCTACATTAGGCAGCTCATCTGTTCTCCAAATATTCTTATGTCCATGAATTCTGCCCTTTTCTGGGCTGCCACTGTAAAGTGCTGTCTCTGTACAAAGGCTGTGTATATGAAATTATGTGACTTTGATCTCCTAAGGCTGCCTGTAGTAATAGGATTAGCTGAGAACCATGTTGCCACCTGTATTTTTCATGACCCACCTACCCTTTTCTTTCCTTTTTTATTTTCTTTTTTATTATTATTATTTTTATTTTTATTTTGGTCCTGCCTCCTTTTAAAAAACTTCTACTCCCAGGATAGCTATATTTCCCTTAAGTGTTCCTAACACTTGCCTCAAAGTACTTATTAAATTCATAAAGGAAAGAAATACAATTATATAAGAATATGTGAACATAATAAAAGAAGCAGCTGTTTTAAAATGTATCTCATAAATGCAGTTCTATTGAGAGGGGGAGGAGGGAGGGATAGAGGAATCAGTGTATCAGCCCTGGGGAAAAAGTGGACTAAATTAAAAAGGCAATTAAGAAATGCTGAACCTCTGCTGTGTCAATGAGCTTCTATGGAAGATAAAAGTGTGATGAAGAAGAACATACTCATGTCTATTGTTTTAGAACAATGAAGTGTGTCCTGCTTGTAATGCTGTTGTTTTAAGCATATCTCATAGTGTTTCCATTATTGTGTGTGAGCTCAGCAAACATAGACGATAGACAAGGCATTTTTGGCAGAAGGACAAAGGACACTTTGCTTCAGCTAGTAACAAATTGCTTTCATTAAGAATAAATGGTCTTGGAGCATTTTTCTGCTGTATGGTCTCCACAAGATGTCAAGCACAAATGGCACCCCAATGTTTTCTCTGAACAATGGAGTAAAACCTAGATGGAGGCAAGTATAGTTTACTTTGAATGGTTTGTATATGGTTCGCTTTAGGACATGTTTAATCTTTGTGTGGATGGGCAAAAGAACTTGCAGTCTCCATCACATAAATAACTAAGTATGATTAGACTGCAACTTTCACAGTAACTGGTTTGGACTTGAATTAAGGCTGACCATTTTAATAGGTAACATAATTAGAATGGTGATTTGCTGTGGATACAACACCATTTGGCAGCATCCTGATTCCCTTTCTTAATGTGCTTTAAATGATGCCTTTAGAGATGTTATAGAGATGTGGTACAGCAGTACTTGGCTGTCCTGAGGCAAAATGTCTGTCAGCATTCCTGGTGAATCTATATTTCCAAAAGTGGATAGTGTATCTTGATATTCTTTTAAAATATATTGCTCCCCCTCCTCATGAAAGAAGCATTCAGCTGATATGCAAATCAGTTACTGGTAGATAAAATAAGGTTAATAGATTGTTATTAAACAGTTAGAAAATGTAAAGTTTTGGTTTTGTGGCTTGTCTCCCTCCTTATCTCTATTTATATATTTATTTATTTCAAGTAAAGATCTTAATGCTCAGAAATGAGGAAAGACTGTCACATTGTAACATGAAGTGTGGCTTTGGGATATTTCAATTTAGACATGACTGCAATATGGTATTTAAGATCTGAAAAATTGGTTTTGATCGTGTGGTATATCCTCTGTTTAGAATATTATTTCATGAAGTATATTACCACATTACTTCTTGATTATGCATTTTCGTATCTTTATTTTGAAAGTTCAATATCTTGGCTGTATAAAATCTCTTTAGATTTCAATTCCAGATGCAAATTTTGTCTGATAAATCTAATAAAAATCAGTAAGGCAAGGGTATTTAAAACTCTCATTGGTTCTGCAACAATACAAACACTACCACCAAAAAAAGATGGAAAAGCCAGGCAGCCAGATTCAGCAGCATCAAAGACTACATATTCTCTTTCTGCCAACACCAGAGCTGTAGAGCAAATTCAGAAGGAAAGAGATGGTATGTTATGCACCAAAGTGTGCCTTCTCTGCTTTCACTCACAACATAACTGATGTACATTGAATAGCCTAGGGTTAAGTCTGGAGGTTTTTCAAGTGAACGTTACTCTTATATTTATTGTTTCCCACATTCCTCTGTAATAGCATATTTCATAATTGCATTATTAATGACCCAGGGAAAAACAAAAACAATCAATCATGCTGTCAGGAGAAAAGGAAACAAAGTACTTAACTTCATTAAGAGTAAGGAAAAAATATTTTAAAAAATCATAATACATTCTATCTCCATTGCAGCTGCTGTGTAAAGGAAAAGGGAGCCTGACTTCTGTTTTTCAATGGCAATGAGTGATGTTATGCCTCATCTGTTGAAAAGATAAAAGCTGAATCTCTTTTTAAAACATAGAGCTCAACAGAAATTTATAAGAAAATACAGTGATAGTACATGAAGGCCAGAACATGTACATGGGAATGAAATTTGAACCCCTATAAGCTTCAAAAGATAGTGCAATTCTTCTAGATGTTGTTAGAAGACAATGAATGACATACACTCCTAAGATAAGATGGACTGGTTACCATAAATGAGAACCTAATAACCTCCCTGGAGATCAAATATTGTATTGCCTTATTTTCCAAACTTCTGGAGAATAATCTTTCACTATATTTTATATGAAACTACAGGTAGAAGTCTCAGGAAGTCAGAAAGTCCCATCGTGAACACACTGAAAGCCTTGACAATCATTCTGCAATTTGAACTTGGAACAGAAGGGCACATTGTTTTGGACAGAAAAAGGGAAAGCATTTCTTTCCATTTGTTTTCACTAAAGAAGAGCTGGGAAATCTCCAGGATAATGTAACAGCTTGACGTGAGTTGTGACAATTGTGTGGTATAGCAACTTGAGTACATGTAGCTGCATGCAAACAGCTTTTGAATTGCAGCTGATTTTTATGAGGCCACATAATGTCTCAGAGTACACAGAGTCAGCAATCAGCCAATGTGACTGGTATTATGTTCCTTGGGGACAAAGGAGTATTCAAAGTCATCAGAATAAATGCCTGTCTTTCATATGAAACTGCCTTAGGAGAATGACTGGGAGATTGCTGATTGCATTCTTGTGTATCTACAGCAACTACGCTGACAGCCTTCTTGGGTGACCCCTTCTTAACAGCTGTCTGCCCTTTCAGTTCATGTACATGGGCTTCTAGGTCAAAGGTGGGTTCACCATCCCACTTCCTCATCTCCTCCCTCTGGTTACACAGGAAGAACCAGAGTACACCACACAGTACGTGCCTGGGGCTCCCATTTCCTCTGACCAGGGCAGGAGAGAACTGATTTCTTGGGGCACCCCTGGCTGCCAAGGCACCAGCTCGTAGCAATGAGGAAGTACAGAGATTTTCTTCAAAATTTTGTAGCCAAGAAGACAACTGTCTCCACAGTTGGTGTATCCATATCCAGACAACACATGACTGCCAAGCTGTTAGAATGTGATGCTGGGGCACTTTGAATCACCTTCCTCCACATGGCTCATGCACAGATGTTTTGGTTTAACCCCAGCCATTATCTAAGCCTCACACAGCCACTCACTCACTCTCCCACAGTGGGATGGGGGAGAAAATTGGAAGAGTAAAAGTGAGAAAACTTGTGGGTTGAGATAAAGACAATTTAACAGGTAAAGCAAAAGCCGCATACACAAGCAAAGGAAAACAAGGAATTCATTCACCACTTCCCATTGGCTGGCAGGTGTTCAGCCACCTCTGTGAAAGCAGGGCTCCATCACGTGTGATGATTGCTTAGGAAGACAAACACAATCAGTCTGAATGTCCCCCAGCTTTATATGCTGAGCATGATGTCATATGGTATGGAATATGCCTTTGGTCAGTTTGGGTCAGCTGCCCCAGCTCTGTCCCCTCCCAGCTTCTTGTGTACCCCCAGCCTACTCACTGGTGGGGTGGTGTGAGAAGCAGAAAAGGCCTTGACTCTGTGTAAGCACTGCTCAGCAATAGCAAAAGCATCTCTGCATTATCAACACTGGTTTTAAAACAAGTCCAAAATGTAGCCCCATACCATCTACAATGAAAAAAAAATAACTGTATCCCAGCCAAAACCAGCACAACAGGACATACTCTGTATCTTTGGACACCTCATTGTCGTAGAGATCATCATATCACTGTAGATGACTTCCAACACTGCTCGTTCTCTCAGGTAGTGGTTACCTTCATCTGTGGTAGTCCGCTTTCCTGGGGAGTTCACAAGATCTTCCCTGAATGGATTTCTTAACCTCACACTTGAGAGGAACCATCTTCAGAGACTCTTGCTGCCTCTTTTCCAATTTCTCTCTCAATTCCCCAGTTTCTAGCAAGGGATCCCAGCTGTTGGGCTTCCTTAACTTCCAGCCGCTGACTGTCAGCCCTGTTATCCCAGCGTCGGAGCATCCAGGCAGCAATCCACTCACCTGGCTGGTGGCTCTAGTCTTTCCACACGTCTTGAAGTTCTGATGGGGTCAGGGACCAGGTAGTTTCTACTTCCTGTCTAAATCCTCTCACTCCTTCCTCCGATTTCTTTATCAAAGGACTGCCTTCTTGATCAAACTTTTCCTCCTCTTCCTTCTCCCTTACTAATCAATGATATGGAACTGTTGTTCTCCTTGTCCAATGTTTCTTTTTCAGTACTGGGGCAATTACTGTAGTTATTGTTTGGGTCTCTATCTCAACCATGGTGTTCTCTGGTGCAGTTTTGGTCCTTGCTCCAACCACAGTCTTCTGGTTCAATAGGCACAGAGAAGTGTACTGTGGCTTGATAGCCCAGGCCAGGCTCCAGTACAGTGCTAGAAGCTGCTGATTTTCATTGGAGTAGGCAAGGCACCCTTCTATCAGGTGGCCTGTCAGTTTGCCAGGGTTGCTTGCCTGTTCAGGTGTAAAATCCTGGGTTATGGGAGGTGATAATGATCCTAGGAACCTGCCCAAATCCTCCCACACACCCTGCCACCCAGGGACAGGACACCTCAGGGCACATTTCAATATCACTTCACTCAAAAGTTGTCTTCTTTTACACCAGGACAACACCACATTCCACAAAACCCATAATATGCCAACAGTATTAATTAATAGTATTAAACAGCTTGCATACGGGTGAACAAGGACCTCAGGAGCTTGCATAATAAAACCATCCATATCAATCCCAGGTAGGAAGAGGGAGATGTATTCCCTCATCTTCTCCACAAGATAGCTCCCCCAGCAGAGCAAGGCCATCAATGCCAGGGCAAAGCACAGAGCTGCTATTTGTATTAATATGTTCACAAGCTCAGAAAAATAAAGAGATAAGCAGTGCAGCCAACAAACTCCGTGACACACACAGGAGCTTGCCACTTAATAGCTACTATAGCATGCTTAATACAAAACTGCCATTGTCTTGTGACCCATGTTGGGTGCCAAAAAAGAACTGTGATGGGTTGACCTTGTCTGGATGCCAGGTGCCCACCAAGCCACTCTATCAGTACCCTTCTCAGCAGGATAGGCAGGGAGAAAATAAGATGGAAAAAACTCATGGGTGAAGACAAAGGCAGTTTTATAAAGCAAAAGCAAAAGGCTGCATGTGGAAGCAAAGGGAAACAAAAGATTATTCTCTACTTCCTGTCAGCAGGCGATATCTGGCCACTTCCTGAGAAGCAGGGCTTCAGTACACATAGAGGTTTTTCTGGAAAACAAATGCCATAAAATAACAAATGGCTCCACTTCTTCCTCCTGCCTCTCAGCTCTTCATTGCTGAGCAGACATCATATGGTATGGAACATCCCTTTGGTCAGTTTGGGTCAGCTGTCCTGGCTGTGTCCCCTCCCAAGACCTTGCCCACCCCCANGCCTTGACTCTGTGTAAGCACTGCTCAGCAATAGCAAAAGCATCTCTGTATTATCAACACTGGTTTTAAAACAAGTCCAAAATGTAGCCCCATACCATCTACAATGAAAAAAAAATAACTGTATCCCAGCCAAAACCAGCACAACAGGACATACTCTGTATCTTTGGACACCTCATTGTCGTAGAGATCATCATATCACTGTAGATGACTTCCAACACTGCTCGTTCTCTCAGGTAGTGGTTACCTTCATCTGTGGTAGTCCGCTTTCCTGGGGAGTTCACAAGATCTTCCCTGAATGGATTTCTTAACCTCACACTTGAGAGGAACCATCTTCAGAGACTCTTGCTGCCTCTTTTCCAATTTCTCTCTCAATTCCCCAGTTTCTAGCAAGGGATCCCAGCTGTTGGGCTTCCTTAACTTCCAGCCGCTGACTGTCAGCCCTGTTATCCCAGCGTCGGAGCATCCAGGCAGCAATCCACTCACCTGGCTGGTGGCTCTAGTCTTTCCACACGTCTTGAAGTTCTGATGGGGTCAGGGACCAGGTAGTTTCTACTTCCTGTCTAAATCCTCTCACTCCTTCCTCCGATTTCTTTATCAAAGGACTGCCTTCTTGATCAAACTTTTCCTCCTCTTCCTTCTCCCTTACTAATCAATGATATGGAACTGTTGTTCTCCTTGTCCAATGTTTCTTTTTCAGTACTGGGGCAATTACTGTAGTTATTGTTTGGGTCTCTATCTCAACCATGGTGTTCTCTGGTGCAGTTTTGGTCCTTGCTCCAACCACAGTCTTCTGGTTCAATAGGCACAGAGAAGTGTACTGTGGCTTGATAGCCCAGGCCAGGCTCCAGTACAGTGCTAGAAGCTGCTGATTTTCATTGGAGTAGGCAAGGCACCCTTCTATCAGGTGGCCTGTCAGTTTGCCAGGGTTGCTTGCCTGTTCAGGTGTAAAATCCTGGGTTATGGGAGGTGATAATGATCCTAGGAACCTGCCCAAATCCTCCCACACACCCTGCCACCCAGGGACAGGACACCTCAGGGCACATTTCAATATCACTTCACTCAAAAGTTGTCTTCTTTTACACCAGGACAACACCACATTCCACAAAACCCATAATATGCCAACAGTATTAATTAATAGTATTAAACAGCTTGCATACGGGTGAACAAGGACCTCAGGAGCTTGCATAATAAAACCATCCATATCAATCCCAGGTAGGAAGAGGGAGATGTATTCCCTCATCTTCTCCACAAGATAGCTCCCCCAGCAGAGCAAGGCCATCAATGCCAGGGCAAAGCACAGAGCTGCTATTTGTATTAATATGTTCACAAGCTCAGAAAAATAAAGAGATAAGCAGTGCAGCCAACAAACTCCCTGACACACACAGGAGCTTGCCACTTAATAGCTACTATAGCATGCTTAATACAAAACTGCCATTGTCTTGTGACCCATGTTGGGTGCCAAAAAAGAACTGTGATGGGTTGACCTTGTCTGGATGCCAGGTGCCCACCAAGCCACTCTATCAGTACCCTTCTCAGCAGGATAGGCAGGGAGAAAATAAGATGGAAAAAACTCATGGGTGAAGACAAAGGCAGTTTTATAAAGCAAAAGCAAAAGGCTGCATGTGGAAGCAAAGGGAAACAAAAGATTATTCTCTACTTCCTGTCAGCAGGCGATATCTGGCCACTTCCTGAGAAGCAGGGCTTCAGTACACATAGAGGTTTTTCTGGAAAACAAATGCCATAAAATAACAAATGGCTCCACTTCTTCCTCCTGTCTCTCAGCTCTTCATTGCTGAGCAGACATCATATGGTATGGAACATCCCTTTGGTCAGTTTGGGTCAGCTGTCCTGGCTGTGTCCCCTCCCAAGACCTTGCCCACCCCCAGCCTGCTGCTCAGGGGGGAGAAATGTTGGAGAGACAGCCTTGATGTGTGCTGGCGCTGCTCAGTGGTAGCCAAAACACTGGTGTGTTATCAACACCGTTCTACAGAGCACAGCACTATGAGGGGTGCTATGGGGAAAATTAATTCTGTCTCAGCCAGACCCAATACTGGGGAGATGTTTCTTCCTCCTGCAGGGAGCAGGAGCTGGAGTAGAATAATTTTGCCAAGAGAACTGCTGGTTCCCATGCTTAAGGGTGGAGAAATACTCCTGTACTTGAAGAGGAGGACAAGAGAAACAAAAAGACAGACTGTTGGAATGAAAGGAAACTTTTGGGACTGATAGAAAATTCAGACTGATAGAAAATTCAACCCCTGAGGGCTGTGGGATGTGGGGTGCTTGCTCAAGAATGACTTAATGGTTCAGAAGGTGGGCCTGAACTGCTGGAGTGAAAATCCAAAGTAGGCCCTGAAGGCTGAAAGGAAACACGTACAAGCTCCCCTTCACAGAAACGAACAAAGTGTTTGGTGTTGATCTCCAACGCAGGTCCTTGCACAGAAACAGTTTTTAGTGTGTCATTTGTGCTGGTATGTTAAATAGGCAAATTGTTAAAAATCTTTTGCAAAATCTATCATATGTAACTGAAGGACTGATCATCAAAATGCCTGTACTATTGAAGCTGTGAAAAGGTTTTGCATTTTTGATGTTTTGTTTTGTTGTTTTTTTCTTCTAACACTTGAGAATCCAGGGTTGATTGAATTTGTTTCAGACGGAGATAGCTGGACTATGAAATCAAGCTCTCTTTGCAACCTTGAAAATACACCCTAAATTAGAGGAGATGCCTAGAACCTGCTTGGTCTCAGTAAGCCAGAAAGATAGAGTTCTGTACTGGGATAAAATCCCAAGCACCTTGTGACTTTCCAGTCAAGGGGAGTTTGGCCTTTGTCCCATGTTTTCAGTCGAGGGGACCTTAATTTTCCTTGCTAGTCCATCCAAGTGTTTCCTGCTGCCAAAGAACATAGTCTCTGTTGAATGTAGTCACTTCATGGGAACTGACCTCAATTCAGCTATTCAGAACATTAGCTGCTAAAAAATGGAAAAATAATTGGAATATCTTCCCGCTGTAGCATTCCATGCCATAAACAGTAATTTCTGGCATTAAAGACTGATGATATGCTATCAGTTCATTACTGTCTTTGTAATGTGTGGAACCTTGCCAGCAGAAATCTAAGAAATTAGAAAATATCTAATATTAACTTGCTATTACTTCATTAAGAGATGACTGAAAAAAGGTTAGATGTTTTACCACATTTATTTCTGAGCAGTATGTGATCAATGCATTGGAAGTTTACTAGGAATTTGCCTTTGTGATAGAGGAATGCATCATTTGCATCCATGGTAAAAATGTTACACTACATTTCTTCCTATCTAGAAAAGACTTGTACAACTCTTGGAATATGTGCTTAATCAGTCATCCGTTAAACACTGTTTCAAGCAAAAGAGTGTGAACTATCTAGAAAGAACCCCCCTGAGAATGAAACGTAATAATGCTCTGCACTGGTCATAGGAAACTATGCTCTGAATACCCCTGAAAAAATTTAAAACATGATCACAGAGATACTGGTCTGGGTTCTTGCAGTCAGTATAGATGGAATTTTCCTGTATCTCTTAAATTTTCACATTGGCTACTGTGTTGGATTTGCATGGCAAGGTTTTGGTAGCAGGAGGACTACAGGGGTGGCTTCTGTGAGAAGCTGCTAGAAGCTTCCCCTGTGTCTGACAGAGCCAATGCCAGCTGGCTCCAAGATGGACCTGCTGCTGGCCAAGGCCAAGCCAATCAGCACCTCTGTGATAACAGATATAAGAAGGGAGAAAAACCAGTTAGAGAGAGCTTTTGCAGCCAGAGAGAGGAGTGAGAAGATGTAAGAAAATCCGCAGACACCAAGGTCAGTGCAGAAGGAGGGGCAGGAGGTGCTCCAGGCACCGGAGCAGAGATCCCCCTGCAGCCCGTGGTGAAGACCATGGTGAAGCAGGCTGTCCCCCTGCAGCCCATGGAGGAAGGATGAGGGGGTTTAGAGATTCCAGATGCAGCCCATGGAGGATCCCACACTGGAGCAGGTGGAGGCACCTGAAGGAGCCTGTGGTCCTGTGGGAAGCCCACGCTGGAGCAAGCTCCTNACTTCTCGTTACATTTTTTCTTCCCTGTCTAGTGAATGAGGGGAGTGATAGAGTCGCTCTGGTGGGCATCTGGCCCCCAGCCAGGGTCAACCCACCACAGCTGCCCTGCAGCTTCCTGGATTTCACTTTCTAAATAGTGAGTTGAAGATATGCATGGCTGTCTCTCAACATTTTTAGTTGGTCAGTTACGCAAGGTAAATTGCACTGAGCTTGATTTATAATCATCATCTTTGATCTTGCTGAATGTTCAAAATATAAAGCAGTGATGATGTTTTAATGTTCATTATATTCAGAAAATCACCTGTAGCAACTTAAAATTCCAATTTAACTATCTGTCTGGATATCAAAATATGCAAAAATGGTTGAACTGTTGATTACTCTCATAGTGTGTATAATAAAACTTTTTTTTTTTGTAATGTAAACTTAGATTGTAAAGATTCAGAAGGTAGCATGGAAAGGTATCATTGTATCCGTGCTATTTTGCTGAAAATATAGCAAGATATTTTGCTCATCCTGAAAATATTTAATGTACTAGGTCATCATATGGACCACTGTCATCCTGTGATTCCCTGGGAAGGAAAATGAAATACAACTATGAGACAGATTATGTCAAAAGTACAGAATTATCACACTACAGCACAATAACTTGTATGTGGAAGCCAAGATCAATGCCTGATAAACTTGATTATTATCACAATCTTCAAATGAAACATGGCACTGTCTGAAATCAGAGAATACAGATACTGATCAAAAGGAAGTTCAAGCTAAAGAGGTTTGCCATGCTCCTGCCTGAAACATGATAAAGTAAAAAAAAATTAATTGTTATGTTTGCAAGAATACTGAAAGATTTCCCATTGCAAAGTGAGGAAGAATAAGTGAAAACAGATGTCAGAGGGGATCCTACCCTCCCTTGGCAGCAAGTAAGTAGCATTTGAATTCTCAAATCTATGTGTGGCCATAAATGACAAGAACAATCTTGACACAAGCTGAAGGCACTGGCTTTTCCTCTTTGAATTGCTGGCAACAGTTTTGACTTTTTAAAGAAGAATGTAGTTTATTCGGTGTAAAATTCTTAGAGTGTGACAGTTCAGATTTCTCTTAATATTATGATTTCACTAAGAATATGTCAAGGATGAATATGATTCACAGTGAACTAAGTAAACTAAGGATTATTATTGGTTATTAAATAGCATTTAGTCAAAATTAATTAGTAGCAAGTAGCTTTCTCAAACCTTTTAGAAACACTATTTTTGTGCAGATCTTGAAATCCTGAATTTTGCGTAATAATAATGGCCCAAATTCCAGGCAATCATTTCATTTAATTAATTTACAGTAATTGAAAAAAAAAATATTAGAGAAAACAGTGTTGGTGTCACTACTCTTCTGCAAACATCTTCAGATAATATTAGTTGCTTATTGCTACTGCCTTCATAGTGCTTATTCTGCTGTACACAGCACACCTATTTCTGAGAGTTTTTGACTTAATAGTAAATACAAGTTTAGGCAGGCAGAAGAAAATGGAGGGTTTTTTCTCATTATGTGATATGTATACAAACATAGATATACAGCGCAAATGACGAACTCCTCTTGCTGAATCCATCTGTTTATGTCCCATAAAGGGCATCTTTTTATATTCAAGTCCATCTACATGTCTGCATCCAGCCTCCTTGCAGTTGTCCCATCAGCGTGCAGGACCCTCTCGGTGAGCTATGCAATGCAGGTACCTGCACATTTGCCTCTGCCGTTTCCCTGCCAGCCAGAGCAATTCTCATCTGCAAACTGCTGGACTCTGATAGCAAAGCTCCTGTGCCTGTGTGCAAAGATTATGCAACGTTAGCTGGAGCGGGATAAATGGATCCATGTACATCCAGTGCTGCTTTGTCACAGGCAGCACTAAGAAATAGCTTGGCACAGATGCAAAGTGCTGCTGAAGGCAGCATTGCACAAGGGCAGTGATTATCTGAGAGATGTAGATGCGGCACAGTTGTTATTAGAGCAGATAGGAGTGCTACCTATGTGCCGCATAAATATGAAAAGCCATTTTCCTTTCTCCAGCAGATTTCCTCTACCATCAGATTCCTCTGATAAAAGGGATAGATAAAAATGAATCGTCACATGCCAAAAAGTTAAGAAAAATAATGTTTGATATCAAAGCCTGGGGTCTGCTATTCCTGAAAGAGATTAGCAGCTTTCAAAGTAACCGTACAAAAGAGGGCAGTTTCTTCATCAGGCTTATTTCATGGTGTGGTATGTCACTGGACTGTGTGACAGGTATGAGGTATGATTCTCTCAGACTTTTTCTGGAGTCTTCTGGCATAATCTCTCCAGAATTCTCTAAAATTAGGTTTTACTATGAATTGAAGCAAACCAACTTTTAATCCAAAAATATTTAAGTGAGCAACAAGACATGACACAGTAATTAAAAAAAAAAAAAAAAAAGGAAAAAAGTGAAAACAAATATTGCCTTCCTAACCACAGTTAGATTCCTCTGCAGAGTTATTCCTGTTCTCCAGACTTATTTTTCAGTCAAGCAGTATTCATTTGCTGCCTGAATAAAACTTCACACTGCGCCCCGAAGAAAGGCTGTGCTGACCTCCTGGTAAAGTCTCATTCTTTCCACCACCTCTGAGGACTGCTGTAGAGACAGTCTCTGGAGCTAACACATCCCTTATGCCTCCGACCACCTCTCTATTTCCAGTCCTGCAGTCTCTCTGCTTTCCATGTTATTCCTTCTCTGCTTGCCCTCCTACATCCCAGACATTTCTCCAAAATGGAGCAGGCTCCGTTGTTCTTAGAGAAGGAGCAATTATCCCAAAGGTTGTAATGTGACCAGAATGCAGTGGCAGTGAAGTGCAGGAAGCCACAATAAACTGTAAACAAATCCATTAAACAATCATACTATCTATCACAGATGGCAAAAGCTGTTATCACCCAGTTGTTTTCCATATTCTACTTGGTATTAGCATTGCTATCTTGTTTTCCATATACCATTTTACAGCAAACCCATGGGTCTGAAGCTTCTGGTTTTGCCATACCAAATAGCAAGATTGGACAGGTAGGCATCATGCTTGTGTCTCAGAACATGTTCTAACACCTTTGAGAAATATGGACTTCTTTTAACTGTACTTTTCTCTTGTGAAGAACCTTGAGTACAACCTTTCACACCCAGATATCTGAAGAAGCATATGATGACCATTATCTCAGAAGAAATGCATAAAGCAAACTGAAGAAATCTAATATGCTGCAACTATCATTTTAAGAAAACAGGGCAGATAGCTGAACCAGTACTTGTCTAAGAAAGCTTTAGGTTTTCACATTTTTATTGGTCACAACAAATTATTAATTGATCCAAAGAGACAACCCATTTCAACACATTACGCTTTGCAGAAAAGAAGAAACCAGTTCACGAATATTATAAACTAAGCAGCTATTGGTAACAGTCATAAACTGTTAAAACCATCTATGTGTTAGAGTAGCATTATAAAAATTGAGTCAACAGCCCTGACAATAGAGCTTCGGGTGCCATTTGCACCAAGGAGGAACCGTCCCTAACTGAAAAAAATTCTGAATCTTATTAATATTTCCTCCTTGGCCTTTATAACCTACTGTAGATCAGATAATTTTAATATCACTGAACCATTTGCTTCAAAAACTAAGATATTTCACTGGGGGGTTCTGTGACATGGAAGACAATGTCTCAATCTGGATTTTTTGCTTCAGTAAGGTCAACCAACTGGTTTAGTAAAATAGAAAACCCTTGAAAGATTGATTCAAAGAAATTTTTAAAGTTTCAGGAAATGAAAACTTCTCCCACCCTTACTTTTCATTTTCTTCCTCTTCTTCACCTGGATCCAGCTCACACTCAGAACAATGTGCAGAAATGTCAGGGACTGTTGCCAAGGGATTTTCAAGTCAATTTTTAATCACCACAATTCAGATAAAGTTTAGGTAAGCATCCTAAAAATGGCATTCCTCCATATTTCAATTGCACAAAGTTCTCTTGTTAGCAATTTATATTTAAAAAAACCCAAACAAACAAAAAACCCCAAACTATAATAATTAACAATAGAAAGGTACAATAAGCTAGATCCAATCACTATCTCTATTATATTTTGCTCTCATATTCCTATCAAGAACTTTTCATTCCAGGTCTTTGTAATAGAAATATGAAAAGACTCACTCATGCTAGATTACTGTAGCCATTTAGGAGCATAACAGGAAACAAACATTCTTCATGAGTTACATCTCTCATTGAATTTCTCACACACATAAATATCTGTAGTGGACAATTGAGTTAATAAAGAAATTATTCCATCACTTCTGTTCCATAGCTGCTGTTAGATCAATGGAACTTGTAGATTGGCAGTTACTCTGGGGATCTGCTTGCTTGCAAGGTTTTTCTGATTAGTTTGTAGATTTTTTCCATGGGGTCCTGTATGTGGCATGATTCACTTACCAGTCTCATTTGAGCATTCTTATTCAACTCTCTGACCACTTGTGATACCATCATATAGGTATCGGTCTTGATATCTCCAATAGCATGATGTAGTTTGGTGGATTTCTGTTCTTTCTTCATCTCTCCTGTGAGATGATAAGTTCAAAGAATTTTTATTTTTTTTCAATTCAGTTGTTAAAGAATTGAACTGAATTGAACTCCCTTGCCAACATTCATTTTCTGTCATTATCATTCCATCTCTAACACCCTCTTCTTCTCTCCACTTCCTTCCTCTCCCAGCACAGAATAATCAGGACCTTTGAAGAACTGCAGTGGATGGCTCACTGCACAGTCAAGAATTGAATAACTCCTCCCAATGTCAATTTCTGTATCTCACGAGCCTGTTTTCCCTCCAATATGGGATTAAATAGAGAGTTTGGGTTAAAACTAAATGCAGAATCAATCTTTCCAAAGGCTCTTTGATTAAGCTAACATATTTCAAGATTAAAAACAGCATAGCTATTCTTTTGGGAGAAAAATAGTATTAAAAATCTATCAAATTATTTCAAATTCATTGAACTGAAAAGTTTTGTAGAACAAACATCAACTAAAAAAATTTTTCCATTCCACTTTTCCAGCAGCTTGCTGCTGACAACAGAAATGTCACTGAATGCCATCGTCCTTGGAGTTCATAGGGTTACAAGGATATTACATCACCTAGCAACAGAAACATCTATTTAGGATACAAGGATCAAATGCATTCTTTTAATGTGTTGTAGATCCCCCAGGATATACACAAATAAACTGCCATAGAAATCCACATAGTTTGCAAGGCAGTCTGTTTGCTTGTCCTTGATATATCAGTGCTTTTCATTTGGAAGACTTTGACCTTTTGCTAGCAAAACTGATAATAGTCTCCTTGTTATTTCATTTATGTGTGTGTTTATTTATTTTCAGGCTGAAAATCTGTGCTTAGAGATTTACTTACTGTTCTTGGTAGGACTGAAAGTCTGGCACTCACATTACAGATGATGCCAGCCAGTTCCTCATCCCTTCTCCAAAATTAAATTTTATTGAATTTTCAAACTTTGTATATTAATAACTAGAGTGGGGCAAACAGCAAGTTTACTGGTTTGTAGGAAACTTTCTTGTCCAATTTAAAAAAAAAAAGTATTGAAATTCTCAGCAAACAAAAATTGTCATCCCAGTGCCTCCTCAATCACACTGGCATGTTGTGGGCTTTTCAGTCAATATCAGTGATGGCACTTCACTGAGTGGCTGTAAGACACTTGCAGGGACCCTGCAATCAGGCGCTTCATCTTCATCTGCCCCATGGACATGGATCTTGCAACTTTGTAGGTTCAGGTCAGACTCACCAGGAATGAAAAGAGTCCTTCACAGGACCAGTCAGAGCAATGAAATGGTTATGCAGAGCAGTACTGATAAATCTGAAATGATTGTAGAAATGCATGGAAAATCCCTTTCTGGATATTACATGGAGAAATTCAATACTTTCTCTTTTTTCATCTCTGCTATCCTTTGTAGTCTGCAGCCAGCTCTAGCTTACAGAATACCACAATAAAACACGATAAATTCCACTCATCTAACACCCCGTGAGTAACATGTTAAACTATTATTAACCTCATTGAGCTGGGCAGTGTGTATGTTTGGCAGAACAACCTGCCTTGTCCTTAACATTTTATGACTCAGAAGTGAGTTTTGACTTTTCTGTGTGATTCTCTAAGTGTGTCTCTTCTCTTTGTACTTTGAGCATGAGTTCCCAGTCTGGAAAAATAAAAATAGTAGTACTTCATTGGCTTCTTTACTTTAAGGACAGATCTTTGGAAATCTTCCGATAAGACTGTACAGTTTTAAGATCAAAATCTTTTCCCAGAGACTAGGCTAAATTTCTTTTTATTCATTCCTAATGACAGCTGTATCATCAAAAGCTAAAGTGTAGGTAAATCCAAAGCTGGACTGAAGTGTGGTTTGAAAAGCTATGCAGCTGCATAGTGACCCATCAAGTCACCAAGTGAGTGCAAGCAGTACTAGGTATCCTAAACCATTCTAGTCTTCCTAGAAATCCACATGGACATGCAATTGCAGTGCCAACAAAATTTAGTGGGCAGAGGACCTCGCACTACAAGATTCTGGTCTCCAGGGCAGCCTCTAGTGGAGCTTCTGTTCAGCACAAAGAACAGAATCTAGCCTAAAAAGTACCTGTGGTTTTTTCCACCATTTGTATTACTTTAGAACATGCTGAATGTATCTATGCAATAACTAAGCACTTTAAACAGAAAGCTATCATAAAGGAGCAGAAATCTAGTTAGTCAGGTATTGATAGACATACTGTCTCAGATATCAAAAGTTTTAGTGAGCCTGGGAATTCTGATTATTCTACCCTACTCACATCATGTAATATTAAAAATAATAATACTGTAAATTTAGTTTATATCCAATATTATAATATAATCCAGCCACATAGTTGGTAAATACATCAGAAATAAGATGAGTTTTCCAAGCCAAGGACACAAATATTACTGCAGGCTAACATACTTGCGAGGTTGATACACAGAAGTCCCTTGGAGACAACTAGCTGATATATCAAGGAATTCTCAAAGACTGATTATTAATGCACCAAAGCAACATAAATTCAATGAAACAATCAGAAGACATTAAAGAAAGGCAGTTTTATGTCTACTTCGGGCCTGTTCTTCATATGATATAATTCAAGGCAAATTCCTGTCACATCATATTTTTTTGCTGTGGGATGATGCAAGAGAAATAAGGGGCCCATTTAGCTCTTTTGTGTAGCTCATTTAAAATAACCCAGATTAATGGGGACCTGTCTGTTTTACCCTTGTAGGGGATGATAAATACTAAGAATTATTATTGAAGCCATTCAGCTGCCCATTAATAATACATTAGTAAATACCATATGATCAGATTTCATTGAAGTATGTTTTTTTTTTACACCAGCTTGCGGCTGAGCCAAGTGTTAGCTTAAATGCCAGCAATATTTCATTCATGAGGGGTAAGGGTCCTTCTAGCTTCTACAGGTACACAGGATGCAGAAAGGAGAAAAAACAGGTCCCAAACTACCTGAAATATGGCTGTATGAAACCTGAGGAAGCATGGAGAATATTTTCCAAACAGGCAGAGAACAGATTATCACAGAAAGTACAATGGTTCTTCTCCTGATTTTCTCCAAAGCTACATTTCACGCTGCTTACACAGCCCAGTTCCATCCTGCATCATGCCAGAAAGAAATCTTCTAATTTCAGGGGTTTCTTTCCTTTCCTTTATAAAGCAAGATTAAAAAATAATAATTTAAACACTTTGGTAATGAGTATTATTTTTGTTCTCACTCCATCAGGAGTTGTCAAATTGGCTCTGAAATCTTAAAAAGATCATGTCCTTCCCTGGAACTGCTTCTCTTCTAGAAGAATCTGTGTTCTTTTTATAATTTCTTAGGAGATTAAGCCTTTTCTTTCCTGAAAATGGCCGAGATTCTGTTTTGTGAGTAATGACTGTGCTTCCTTAGGTCTAAATTTACTGTTTATGAGCAATAGTCAGTTGTCAAGTTCTTGCATTTTTTTTAATCCGTGACTGTAGGTACCATCCTTCTTCATGCAATAATAGTGAGCAAACCTGAAAGGAAGCTATTTCTTACTCTCAGTTTCCAAAGGAATGAAGCACAATGAGGTGCAAGCTTTTTTTTTTTTTTTCTTTTTTTTTTTTTTTTTTTTTAAATAAGATATTCTTCTAGTCAGTCTAGTATCTATATATACTTCATATTTCTTGATTGGACCGGTATATCGTTCTAGGTCATCCCATGCCAGGACAAGTCCTGTAGTAGCTATTCACTAATTGCTTTTATTTGTGTAATTAAGTCAGTCTCAGAAACGAGGATTCCTTAAAAAATAATTAAAAAATACCCTGGAATTTTCAAACAATGCTTTTATTTGTCTATTACTCTGCTCAGTATAAAAGTTCATTGTATTTTCCAATCTATATGGTTTTCATTTCCTTCTGCTAAGTTCTGTTTTTACATATGGATATACATATATATGTCTCAGTGTTTGTGTATGTATGCGTGTGTATATAATAGGCAACACAATTTTTCAACCCTGGGAAAAATTTCTGGATTTTCTGGAGACTCCCAAGAGGATTTTTTTTTTAAGAACTGCTGATATAAAGTGCATGACTTTCAGAATTTTAGATAACTTTCAGAGACACTCTATTAAGGATTAAAAAAAATGTAATAAATGTAACATTTGTTTTGATGAAGTAACACATTAGAAAATTAGGTATATAAAATCAGGCCAATAAAATTTTATGGAAGCATAACTGTCCTGACACAAAAAACACACTTTGGATTTAAAATTGTCTCCAAAGTATTTTTTTCTTGTTTTCAGTATTCTTTTTTCAGTTTAATCCTATGGCCTACACAGAGGAAAATCCAGCCAGTGGTCATCTAACTTGACATTAATTGACACTCCACATTATGTGACCTCCATGTAAATAAAATACTTCCAGTCTCAGGACCTTGGTTTTCTTAGCTCATGGATCAAAATTTTATTCAAAACTTGCATGTTTGGTTTTTTTTAGCTTAATTACAACGTGCTAAAGTTTCTCTGCCTTACTACTCCTATGAAACCAAATGGACAGAGATGTTTATGTCACCTTGAATTTTGTCTCAATAAGTATCCTAAGAGGAAAATTACTCTTGGATGCTATAAACAAATTCGTGACAGAGAGGTCCCTAAAAGTCTTCCCACCTATATCAAGAAGTAAGAGACTGTAAGGCAATAAACAAGGCAAAAGCACTGAAATTGAGAGTTCTCCCTCTAAAGTGATAAAAATTCATTTACTTCAGCTGCAGGTTGCAGGGTATGGCAACATCAATTGTTTATTCCCTTTAAATACCTGACCCTGGGTGGAGTGTCTACATTGTGTGAAGTATGGAATTTACTTTTCTCTTTTTCAAAACCAAAGGACATGGGAAAACAAATTGTGATAATGTCCGTTAAAATTTGGGGTGGTACATGGTCAGAGAAGTTACACTCTGCTTTATAGAGCTTGTATTTAAACTCAACTTCTGCCTCAGGAAGCAAAGGTATAATTATTTCTCATTAATCAAAAAAATGTCAAAATATCACTTATGTTTGTCTTCACACTCACAAAGAAGGCTTCATTGTGAAGACAAACAGGAATAGATATTTAAACCTGCATACATAAGCCTGCTCTCTTGTAAATGTCTATACAATATAACACATCAGTGAAACAAATAGAAAACTTTACAAAGTTTACAGTTTTTATATAAATCACAAGATTGGCTGATATAAGATCAAGGCAATAAATTCAGAAACATTGCAGAACGCGGGGAAATATATTCTCCTAATGCGGATTCTAGGATATCAAAGGTATTGTCCTGGTTCTAGCTGAGATAGAGTTAGTTTTCTTTCTAGTAGCTGGCATAGTGCTGTGCTTTGTATTTAGTATGAGAATAATGTTGATAACACACTGATGGTTCTAGTTTTTTTGCAAAGCAGTCAAGGACTTTTCAGCTTCTCGTACTACCCTGCCCACAATGAAAGAGAGGGTGCCCAAGAAGCTGGGAGGGAACACAGTCAGGACAGCTGACCCAAACTGGCTAAAGGGATATTCCATAGCATATGACATCATGCTCAGTATATAACTGGGGGGTGGGCCAGGAGGTGGGGCAGCTCAGGAACTTGCTAAGCATTGGCTCTGGATGGTGAGCAATTGTACTGTGCATCACTGGTTTTGTATATTCTTTCATCATCATTATTATTGTCGTTATTATTATCATCTTCCTTTTCGGTCCTATTAAATTGTCTTTATCTCAACTCACAGGTTTTACCTTTTTTTTTTCTTTTCAGTTCTCTCCCCCATCCCACTGGAGGGGAGTGAGCGAATGGCTGTGTGGTTGTTTTAGCTGCCTGCCAGGTTAAACCATGACAAGTAATTAGTTTTTCTCCTAAAAACAAAACCAAAACCACCACCAACAACAAAATTTGCTGAGTTTATCTTGAAGTATATATATAACACTTTCTGGAGTTCCCCTTATACAATTTTGTTTACTGCCTTAAACAGCACTGTTGTTTATACTTATCTTGAGATGACTATAATTTGGCTAAAGAATTAACCCCAAGTTTTACACCTTTAACTCTCCTTGAAGCCAGGACAGAGGACTTATTTTTCATTTTGTACTTCTTAATGAAATGATAACTTAACAACCATGATTGTTTCTAAAACAATAAGTGACAGGGTGTTAGTGTGTTGGCATAAACTCTTGAAGTAATTCACATTGATTGATTAGAAACTATTATTTTATCCATTGTCCTTAAATATTCTTTCATTCCAGCGTAAACAGCAGTAACTAATAGACTTGGTATCTCACTGCTCTCTGATCGAAGACTAGCTTTTAGGACAAGAGGTAAATGGAGGTCTAATCTTTCTAGTGCCTTTTAGAGGTACTTAACATTGGTCTACAAAGACCATTGAATGAAAAGAATTAGTAATGGAAGACACCTACTAAGTCATTTGTCCACTCTTCTGCCAAAGAAGGATTGCTTGTCCATGATATACTATGTTTTTAACTGTGATGTCCAGTCCAATCCTAAATTATTCAGCTGAATACTTTTTCTATTATGTCCCTAGACATACCGGATCTATTTTATAATGTAGGTCAGATTTTTCTTTGCTTTATTTCATTTATTTCCTATAATAATGTACTTTGCGACAACTTACACAGTCTTGTCTCCCCTTCTACATGTACTTCTCAGATGCTTGCTGAGCTAGCCAAGATATATCTGTACGATCATTTTCCTTGGCTATTCAGGCTGAAAAATAATTCTGCCTTGCATACAAAATCACAGGCTTTTACATCATATTATATTTGAAGATCAAATCTAATTTACTGTCTACAAAATTCATCAAATGTTATTATGTTCTTACATGTTTGTGATGGTATTATGGTCTTCTATGCACTTATTTTCATATATGTTATCCAAGTCATATTTGCAAACCTGTGCATTTAATGCAAGGAATATTGCCCCATGGGAGCAACGTGCCTTACATGTACTGACTGCAGCCATACTTCACTTTTTTGAACTATGCACACTAAGAAACAGAATCTTCTTGGCTCCATAGATGTTATATTGATAAATTTTGCTACAATCTTCTTTATAATCCTCACTATAATGTCTCTTCATTTAAATATCTGGATATTTTATTGTCCCTCTCTTCACTTTTTTTTTTT
>VXBL01005872.1:487616-499320 GCA_013400195.1 Aramus guarauna
TTTTTGTGTGTGTGTGTGTTGTATCTGTTAGACTGGGTAATTTTATTTTCAGCACGTATTTCCTCTTTCTTTAAAATTTGTTAATCTAACTCTGATTTGAGGAAGCAGTGACGAGATAGCTCATTTATACTCTAGTTTAGGAGAACCCAGTGCAAATCCTATCTGTGGTATCATTAGAGCTGCCCACACAAATGTGATTGAAATGAAATGTCCAAGGAAATTACATTGGCCAGGATGGCTATTGGAGGCAGGGTAAGAGAAGAAGAGCTTTTATCCTTCCTAAACCATTCCAGACAGTGCCATGGGGCGATATTACTTGAAGGAGTTTAACCCCTTATCCTGACAGTGGATCTGAGAAATCTGTTGAGGAGAGGGAGGGAAGGCAAGGGGGATGGGAGGCAGCATGCTGGACTTCTTCCAGATGTCATTGTGCCCTGAAGACGTGCCACCTTATTTTTAGTAGGAGAAGGTCTTGTGTAAAATGCGTGTACAATAAAAGAAGCATCATAGGGGAAAAAAATAAAAAAATAAAAAAAAATTCCATGAATAAACTATAGCATTCCCAATTGCCAGAATCAATATTGCTTAACAGGTACATCCGAGTGAAAACTAATAGCTACATATTTTTCTCTTCTAAGATAACTCTTTGGAGTTTTTATTAGAGTGCAAACTCTTCTCAGAATTGAGAATATCACCATCAATCATGATGTGCAGCATATATGGAATATTATGGAACATCCAAGCACACAAAAAGCACAGAAATCTTTCTTTAAAAGCCCACTTCACTTATAGGCATTTTATAAATAGAATATTCAACCCTTCTCTTACACAAGAAAAATGCAGAGTACTAGGTAGCACTTACACACAGCAGTAGGAAACCTGTTTAATAAAGTCAATTTACCTTGTTGATTCAGAGATTTCAGCTATTTTCCAAGTTCTCCATTTAAGAGATTTTTCATATCAGCTCTTAATGTGCTCTTAACAACTACCATTTGTTGAGCTGCAGACTGAATATAATCTGCAGTCAGTGCAATGAACAGTCCTATACTGCATCTGTACTATATCTGTACCTGCTGCCTAGAGCTAATTAATAAGAACTCACATAAAAGAGTTTATTGTTAAATAGTTAAAAGGAGAAGATTTACATTGATTTACATCATCTGAAGGTCTGATCTAATACCTCAGTAAGTAAACTGGGGGAGAAAAAAAAAGAAGATGAAAATAGGACATGGTTATTATCCATCTTCTGTGGCACTGATAGCAATAACTGTAGTAAAACAATAGTTGGCTATTTGACAGCACTTCGTTGCAGCGCTCTGCCAGCCTTAAGGAAAGATAGGAAAAAACTGTCATAGTGACCTTAAGGAAGGTGAGTGGAAAATCAGGAAGAGTATTTCTTTGGGAATAGCTGGACTGTGGAGAATACTGTTTTCCTGCTGCTTTGGCTTTGAATGACCATCTTCCTCCACCCCAGCAGAAGATTTTACAGACTGTAATTGATCATCCCTGTAGCCAAGTCACTGATGAGGATCTTCTTTGATTTTTTTCTGGTTTGGGAGAGAGCACATGCTACTTTTCCTATATCCCTGATATTATTATATTTCCCAGGTATATATATCCAGCAGCTGCAAACATGTTATTTACTTCCTATAACCACCAATTGCTGAGATGGTACTTTTTTTATGCTTTGGTGGGGGTTTTGTTTGTTTGTTTGTTTAAATAATTCCTTGATGGTTATGACCATTACTGGATAGCAGAGATCAGTCTAAATGATCACATGATCAAGTAAAGCAAGTATCATTTTTAGCATATGCATCTAGTGAATAGCTTTCCAAATCATACAGTTACGGAAATTTTTAAATGATTAAGTAAACCGGAATAGAATAAAGAAAGCCAAAGAGAATATGAAAACAAAACCAGAAAACAAGCTTACTTTGAGTTATGACTATCACAAGCAAACCTGAGTAAAATCAGTTTTGAGGAGTCTGAACTTCAATCAATTGGTGATGTCGTAGAAAAGGAGAATGAACAGCAAGGATCTGTCTCTATTATTTGTAAAGTAGCATATTTGTTCCCTTTCTGAACAAAACAGTCATGGTCACAGAGATCTGTTTTGATTAATTAGTAATCTGTGGTGTCATTTTATGTTCACAGCTCTGTTAAGAACCCAAGCTTTGATGGCACCAAAATGTTCTAGCAGAGTTACTATGCAGAGATTTCTGAAATTGTATCCAGGAGTGTCTGTGTGTTTGAGAAGAATGAAGGAGAAGACATTGCGACAAGACTTACCGCACCTTACAATACCCACTTTCTGAGAAAACTGGCAAGCCCAACAAATATCCACAACACAAGCTTTGTTTTGTTTTGCTTCTTTTCTATGTGGCCCAATAACTTTCCAGCAAGAACAATTTAATGCTGAGAAGTGTACCACAAAGAGAAGTGTGGCAGAAGTTCCCTCCCTAATTCAGTCCTTTGCCTTACAGGATGCCAAGCATTTCTGAAATCTAAACAACAATTAGCTCAGCTGGTAACAAATGTAGCAAAGATGAGGAAATGCTCTCTGTAGCAGATAGGAAATAGAAAACATTAGACAGGCGATGGATGCAGTAGGGTTCGGTGACAGGGCAATGTGCACTGAGAAATGTGATTGGGGAGCAAAGGGGAATGAAACACAATGTAAAAACAGCAGCACTGTGCGGAGGAATGAGGCAGAACATAACATTATTAAGCTAATGGTTTGAAGGGATAGAATACTGAATTCACTGTGGAGGGAGGCAGTACAATATGCACACTATGAAATGGGACATTATAATAAAGACAGAGGAAAAAGTTAGAATGCATTTCCCTGAAGGATTAGGCTATTTGTTCGGAATAACGTATTGCAGTTTTTGAACTACATTCTCAAGCACAGAAATGTCATTTATCTCAAGAGTTATCTGCTACATACATAATGCATACATACGTCTATTTATTTATGCACATATGTATATATATATATACAGTGACTTTAGTAATTTTTGACATCAGAATGAGGAGAACGTGACTATGTTCTTAGCACATAGATACAATTAAGATTATTTTCTGGAAATAATAAATTCTCAAAAAGGCTGAACACAGTTCCCAGAGTGAGACACTCTGCATGTTTGAATTAATGTTCCTGAGTGCTCCCTTGTTAGTGCTAAGCATGTAGTTTAAATAAAGAAATCACATTCCAAGCTCCAAATACAATTTGCCAGCTTTGCTTCTGGGAAGTGTGAAAGCAGCAAAAGTGAGAGTCATTTATTCACCGTCTGTTCAGCAACTCACCTCTTTATCACACAGAGGTGCAGAAGATGCAAAGTTTAGTAAGCGTTCAGACATCAGGCTGGTAGAAGTGAAGGCAGGGTGGTTTTTATTAACCTTGTAAACACTGTTTCACTGGGTATCCATATGCCCCAGACTTTAACAAGATTGCTAGCAATGTCATTCATATCATCCCATTGCATCTTACTTTTACAGTCAAATCTGTGTAGTTAATAACTTAATACTTACAGGGGTTAATTGCAAAATGTCGAGTGATTTGGAGTGATTTTTTTTTTTTTTTTAAGAGTTAAGAAGGGAGAGAGAGAGAAGATCATAAGAGAGAGAGTGTCATTCAGAAAGGAGACAATATCAGACAGGTTTTCAAAGTTTTTTCACCATGTAAACTAGGCTGCATTGATTCTTAATCCAGCTGTTAATACCATTCATCTGTGCATGTATACCTAGAGAAGCATTTACAGTGTATATCTACAGGTATTTGTTGTGACATCCTGATTACTGGATGACACTTCCGCACATTATGATAATAAAAAATGATAATTTTTATATTACATTGAAGTGGGTTTCTTTGTACTTGGGAGAAAAACCAAAACCAACAAAAAGTTAAAGACTTCTTGGTTTGCCATAGTTCTGCTTTTTAAAAACTATATTCAAATGAAAGAAAAAAAGAAAAGCATATCTACAAGTTTCACAAGACCTTATAGAAGCATGAAGAATGCCTTGACAAGTTAGCATTACTGTGATATGAAAGAATAACTTGCTGCAGGTAGAGAAAATACCATTTTTCCCCATCCAGATATTAAAATAGATTTTTATCAGACAAATAGTGTGCATCATATTTATATAAATTAGTGACGCTCTTCTTGTGGTGTCACATTCTGTTTCTCCTGACAGTTCAATACAGAATGAGATCTTGCACACCCCTGCACTCAGACCTGATCTGCAGTAACGTGAGTGTTTGCATAGGAGACGATGAAAACTGAAAGTGGTTCATTACTTCACAATAATGTGAAGGTTAATGGGTGTCATCACTCTACCTGTATGATGTTCAGGTTTACAGATCAGTTTGAGTGCAAGCCAGACATCACAGTCAATCGGAAGTGCCCTTTCTTGACCCATCTACCTGGTTACATTGTCCACGTGATTGCCTCTTTCACACTGCTAGCACTTTTACACTGCTCCTTGTTCTTATGATTAATGCGACAACTTCTCTTTCTGCTGGCAATACAGACTTCTGCATCAATTCATAGTTGGTCATCTTTGCTGCCTGCTTTCAAATGAATGTCAAGGATGAACAGGCGGTGCTGAGCAGTGCCTCGGTGGGAGTCAGACACAACGGAGGGGACAATAAAAGACACAGGCCAGTTCACTCTGCAGCTGGGGAAGCGAGGGCCAGCTCTTGGACTGCCACACAAGCAATCTTATTGTCTTCATTGGGCTTGCTCGTTGAGGATAGTCAGGAACAGAAACCTGTCACACAGAAAAAAACTGTAACATATTGTGTAATTTGAATCCTCAGTGAGACTACAGGGCATGAACGCTGTACTGACTTGCAGGTGGACTGCATAGTGCTCTCCCTTGGCCACATCCAAAACCACATTTGCCCAGGTACTCCAGAGTAGCTTCCAACAGAAAACATTGTGCTACTTGATTTATTGTTCATCTCTGCCTTCCTCCAGTAGCTAAAAGGGGAGGATAAATCATGTTTAGCCTCTGTACCTGCCAAACAGTACTACTGCTCAGGGAAGCAGCCTGTCGCATCTCCTAATAATGAGCATAGAGCCCAGAGCTGCGTACGGGGGAGCAGCAGTATCAGTGCCATGCCCCAGTGCTCCTCCTAGTGTGATAGACAGTGCAGTACCTACTCAGTCTTGTGGCTGCAGCCAGCATCCAACCACAGCAAGTTTATATTCTGCCAGAATACAGTTCTGACCAGAAAAAATAACTGCATACATTCTGCAAATACAGGTCATGATATTGGCATTTTTCAGTTTGTTGAAAATAATAAATTTTTCAAGAAAGTGAGGAGGTTACCCTCTTGATGAAGTCATTTCTGCGGTCTGTCTAGCAAAGAGCTGTGTCCATGGTCCTTGATGCTGACAAGCCATGAGGCAGCCACCCCAACCGTGCAGAGCTTCCTGCCCCTGGCTGCAGAGAAGTCTAACAGCATCCTGGGCTGTATTACAAGGACCATAGCCCGAAGACTGAGGGAAGCAATTGTAACCTTTTACTCAGTGCTTGTTGGGCCACATCTAGAATACTACATCTAGTTTTAGGCTTTCTAATGCAGGAAAGACCTTGATAAACTGGGTCAGTTCAGGGTATGCAACAGCAACCTTCTGATACCTGTGAGGAAAGTAGCAAGAAGATGGAGGGAGATCTTCACTGCAGTGCATGGTAGGAAGATAAGGGACAAAGAATCGAAACAAGAGACATATAGAATCAAGGGAGGGAAGGAGAAGAGGAAAAAAAAAAAAAGAAAAAAAAAAGAAAAAGAATAACCAAAGCAGTCATGCAAGGGAACAGATTTACCAAGGCAGGAAATCTCCATCCTTAAAGGTTTTCAAGACCCAACAGGACAAAGCCCTGAGAAAAAATAAGTTGGATCAGAGACCTCCTGAGGTCTCTCCCTGAATTGTCCTTTGATTCTTATGATTTTGATTCCATCCCCATATTTTTATTATGCCAAATATAAGATCAGTAAATGGGTCTGTACTTTTCATACCAGGGATTTGTATAAATTAAAAATAGATCCTAAGAGTTAAAACAAAAACAAAACAAAACAAACAAAAAAACCCCACCAGAACAGGAAGTCTAGAAGGAGGTCTAGTGGGGAGAGATCAAAGTTCACATGTGAAGATCTGAGATCAGCTGAAATATAAAGACTTGATTCTCTGCTGAGATGCATGACTCTTAGAAGTCATTTATAGGAGGACTCAATTATGGATCTTCTGGAAGTTCACTCCTCCACTCTGCATTTATTTGTGAAAAAACAGGGTTGATGTATGTAACCTTGCAGGGTGCAAGCCAGTGACTCCTCCTTTCTCTTCAGTGAAAAACTGCATTTCTGGGAAAAGGTAAAGAAGTAAAAAGACAAAATTGTATTAATGAAGCAGGTTTATTTTTCCATGTACCTGTTATTAAACATTAACTTTTCATTGCTTAGAAGCTTTACCCTAAAGTCTAGTAAATATAATCAAGCTCTAATTAAATGTTAATGTAGAGTCAGTGTGTTAAAAATTCATAAGGAGTGAGCAGATGCTGTGCTTTAGTCAGCATTCACTAATCGACAGGATCAGATCCCAGCTGTGGAAATCCTCTCACTTGACACAGTGGCAGAACAGTTCCCGTAGGCTGTATGTTTAGGACCACTTGTACAGGTGGCAGCACACCAGTTTAGGATACAGAAGCAAAGGCAGAACTATCTCCAACCCATAGGCCACGTCCAGCACACACTCTAGTAGCTGGATTGTGCTATGAGCAGCTGATGTAATAGTGCAAAAAGCAGTTGATGATCTGTATCTGCTGACACACGCAACACAAATGCGGGTATTGCATTTTTTTTTAAAAGTCGTATTTCACTTCTACATTTTAACAATCAATTTAAAGTTCAAATTTTGAAAAAAAAACCCAAACCCAAACTGTACTCTAACCCTGCTTGACATAATGATCATTATTTCCAATAACACTTTTATCAAAAAAGTGATTTCTCATTAAAAATGTAATTTTCAAACTGTTAATAAAAAATAGCACTAGAAAAAAGGTCAGATTTTAACTTTAATAAAAAGTACTGATGAAATAAAAAAGAAAAAGAGACAGAGTACAAAATGGAGTTCTCACAAAAGCTTTTATTGTTGTATTTATCACTTCTAAATGAAAACCAAATAGAATGACATTATTTCTTGCTAATGGAAACTTATTAAGTTACTACCTCCTTTATTATTGCTCATTGACCTGTTACCTGGATTTGAGTTTAGTTTACAATTTAGGCTAGATATGTAACTGAATACCTTGCTAGCCATGTAGTCATAAAGTCTCTTCTATAACTACTTTTCTTCTTCTAATTGTAACATCTGGACTTGGTGTCTCCAGCTAAATTTGATGCTGACTGGGGCACAGACTGTTCCTTTTCTTGAGCTTCACGGGGAAAAAATGCAGAATGCTGGAGGCACTATGCAGCATTGCACTACATCAAACCATGCATATTCTTTACCTTAGTGGACATACCCATCCCTCCCCTTTCTGTCTACTCCCACAAGCCCCCCCGAACAAGCACGTGTCTGCTCTCCCTTACGCTCACACACTCTCCAGAAAGCATGCAATCTTGGTGCTCAGCGAAGGATGGGACCTAGAACTGTGCCTGACCTTTTTGTGCATGCTATAAAGATGAAGGAAATTTCCTTACTCCTTGCCGTGAAAAGTCTGGCCGTGCACAAGACAAAGCACAGCTCTGCTGCAGCCATCGCAGCCTGAATAATTAATTATCTTGGTGGGAATAACCCTGACAGCCATTTTGCTTGACTCATGACCTTGTGCTGTGTCTGCACAAAAGCCAGTGTTACAGCCAAGTCTCTCTTCAAAATTTTATGGTTCTGCAACAGTGCTGACTTGGGACGAGGTCCCTACTGCAAATGTATGCTGTGTGCACATTTTTTCTACTGTTTAAGTTTGGTTCTACAGTGTAAAGAAAGGCAAAACCCAGCAGAAATTATGAAATAACAATATCTGCCACTACGGCTTTTGCAGTTACTGATGCTGTGCAGAATTTCTGGGAATGTTTTCACAATCATTGTACCTGCCTAAAAAAATGCTGAAAGTCATTATTTCTCTTCACAAAATGAGTCAAGCAAGAGATTGTTTCCACAGACATTTTTTAAAAGAGTCTTGTCCCCAAGGGAATCTTAGTATACACTGAACTTTGGTTAAACATTAAGAAGGTTTTACTGGGAGGCCACTCATTATTTCTCTGAGTTGCTCTTCTTTCCTATATGTACATATTCCTGAATTTTATCTGACACAATGTGAAATTCTGTCTGAGACAGACTGATTTTTTTTTTTTAAGGGTTTTAGTTTTCTTACAAATAGAAAATTATTTTCCAGATATTGTCAAATATCAATATGGTGGCAAGAGGAAGAGGTTCTGGACAAATTCTTTTTACTGATTCTATTAGTACATTAAACACAGTTTTCCTCAGTTCTGGCATTTAAGATTCCCTGCACCGGTCATCATTACATGTGTGGGCTTACGGTACAGTAATGCATGTGTTTTTGGCACCTGGTGATCAGTTCCCCATGTGGGTGGTTGGTTTACTTGCCAGAGAAGGACCATGGAATGGGACTAATATCTTCTGGGCCACCTCCAAGTGCACTATGCTGTTCTGTAAATATGTGAGTTAGAGCTAGAAAGCTAGAGACAGAAGTAAAATGTGTGTATTGCAGATAGAGACACAGAGTGACAGAGTGAGACTTTATAAATCTCTGAAAGATACTTTTCCTACATCCCTTTCAAAATTTGTGTGCAGGGTGAAATTGAAGCTCCAAAAGGTGAAAAAAATTAGAAGGCATTAAGTACATGAAAAATTTTCATGAAAGTGTATGTCTTACAGAAGTTCTTATTGTCTTGCAGTGGTGAAATGCCTTTGGAAGGATTTTCTGAAGATCTGCATTTATGAAAAAATGCTTGGTGTTTCTATTATATGTGTGTACAATGGACCAGATACTTTGGTTCTGTAACTCAATGCAAAAATCACCACTCCTAAAAACCAAACACCCCCTAAACCCCAAGCCTCCACTTCTTTCCATTGGAGGCAGCCAATGGCTCCTTCTCTTTTGCATCGTAGCATACTTGACTTCTGGATGAATCTGTAAAAAGTCCCTTCTCTCATGTTCTTTAAACGTGAACACTACAGGATAACTAATGTTCTTACTGTGTCTTTGCTTCTTTTCCTTCTGTAAGGAGAGTCTTCTGATCAAATTCACAGGCTCTGTGCCTGCAGATCCCAGATGTAAGAAGAATTAGTTTTAGAATCAAATCCTGATGGAAAGAGAAGCCTGACTCTTATCCAGCATCTACATTTTCCTGGGCACAGAAACATCCTTGTGTTTCTAGGACTGATTTTTGTAGGAAGCATCAGTATTGCCAAAAGACAGAAAAAGATCTGACAAAGGCAGCTATACCTCAGTCATACTGCTTTAGCTATCATCTAGCTGGCCCAATTTGTAAAAGTTTTTAGAGTTTAAGACTAGTTTCTAAAGACGATGGCATTCAAGGATTCAGTGAGGTGCTGAGTTAACCTTGAGACCCACAGTTAATTCTTGCAAGACCAGTATCTCCCAGTTAAGATTCTAGCCTAGAGATGACATGCTGAGAATATTTGATATTCTATCATCACATCTTTAACATAAAATATATCACCAATCTTGTGTATATTAAAGATATATCAGATTGGTAGCTTTATTTAATCTTAATTTTTAGTTAAATCACAGTGTGATTTTAATTTTTAAGTCACAATAAGACCTTTTGGGCAAAAGCAAGTGCTGAAGTGGAACGTTAGCTTGACTTTTTTTTTTTTTTTTCTTTTTTTTTTTTTTTTTCCCAAATGCCTGAAGGGATTATGTAATTAAATGTAAAAAAATTTCAAAAAATAATTAAAAAACCCCAACAAATGTATGATAACAAATGAATGAATGAATGAATGAATGAAGAAGGTAACTTTCTGAATTAGATTTTTATATTCTGAGATACAGCATTCTGATAGTAAAGCTATCAGAACATAAAAGTTTTGTTTCTGAAAGACATGGTGAAAACAGAGATATTCCAGTCCCCAATCATTGAAAATGGATGAAATCTCAGTGCTGTTTAAATCAGTGAGAAATCTTCTTCAGTGGAATTATGATTTAGTTCAGTTATCTCTTTTAATGCACCTTAGATGAACAGAGGTACATTGTACTTCAAATTATCAGAATTTATTAGTTTCTCTGGGAGTGTATTTTTAGTCATATGCATTAAATCTTATGTGTATGGTTTCCATACAACTGAGATCTTACAAAGAACTTTGCAACTTCTTTTTATTTCTTTTTTTTAAAAAAAAAAAACTTGTTCTTTCAGTGCATTTCAGTGCTCACTTACATGGTTACATGTTTTCATGTAGGTCTGGTACTGCTAACTAGTTACAGAGTTTTGAGTTACGTAGTGGGATATTAAAAGGCAGGAGTGCTTTATTTCCTGTTATTTATAGAGCTGAATGACATTTTGTTGAAGCCACAGCAAAAAGAAGTTAAACATAGGTTTAAGAGCATTTACCATCTTCAATGTTAGTCCTGAAAGTGAGTGAGTTTTCTCAGCATTTTATTTTCTGCTGCATCACTGCTTGAAACTAAGGAGCATAATCTCTTTGTCTCTTACTGTTCCCTCTTCAGCCCTCCCAGTGGGACACGTCTTTCTGCAGGATCAACATAAAAAGAGTAGTTAGCTTTCTTCATACAACTGGCTGCTAATATAATTAGAAGTATTGCAAGCTGGAGCAGAATCTGGTCCATGCAGTTGACTGGGCTTTCTCTTGTGCTTGACTTCAAATATCAGGAAATGGGACTTGTGTGTGGAAATGAGAGAAAGAGGGAAAGAAAATCCCACAGGCAGGGATTTCCCAAAGAAAGAAGAAAGAGGAGTCAGATACGGCTGAAGTAGTTTGATCTTGACAAAAAGTTTGGAGAGCAGGTTTCCGTGCAGAAGGTGGATTCCTGGACTGCTTGAGTCTGACTATGTGCAGGGAATCACAGGACTGTGTTGTACATTCCTTGCAGATATACAGGCCGTGCTGCAGAAATATCTGAGTCTGGCCTCCATTTTCTACCTCATAGGAAGATCATCAGCAAAGCCCCACATACTGATTATTTTGTTTATAAGTGGTTATATTTTTATCAATTTACTAACAAGAAGGAATGCAAAAGCCCTGGCATTTTCAAAGGCTGGAGCACAAATTGTTTTGCTTTGTGATGATGCACTAATCCAAAGCACTGCTGCTTTGATAATGATAAAAAAATAGACAAACAAAAAGCACACAGTAGAAAACTTGGATTTATGTAAAGCTTTCTGTACAAATAATGATCTTGGAGCACTTTATTCAAAAGTCAGAAAAACAAACATTGCCTTTCTCAGCTCAGGAGGAAAAGGTATGATGCTGACATAGACTTATAATATGAAAATAATTTGCTGCACTTCATTATTTTCAAAGGGGAAGAAAACAAGCATGACCTGATGATGATTAGCAGCAAACAATCACTGACAGGCTCCAAGGAATTGGTAGTTACCTAAGCTCTTGTACAAAACACATTTTTGACTGTGATTATTTGCAGCTATTGTACATTGAATACTCTTTTTTTTTTTCTGGGTTTTTTTTTTTTT
>VXBL01005872.1:514464-552754 GCA_013400195.1 Aramus guarauna
TTTTGGTTGGGGTTTTTTTTTTTTTTTTTTTTTTTTTTTTTTTGGGGGGGGGGGTGTTCCAAAACATTTGTAGCAATAGTAACAAAGAGATGAAAAATAAGCCACTTTCTTTACAATGCACAGATACTAATTCAATGGTCTTTGTGCTACAAAATAGCTTCCATTTACTTTGCATCTGAAATGACTTTCAGAAAGAGAACATAACTGAATAAGGTCCGTGGAAAACAAAAGCATCAAAGCTAGAAGACCCAAGACTAATAAACTAAAACTGTTCTTCATAGTGCTTCATTTTAATAGTGTGGCTTTTCCCCTTCTTTTTTTTTTTTTTTTTTTTTTTTTTTTTTTTTTTTTAACAAAAAAAATCAGCCTAGGGGNAATCTCATACACATAAAAATGGAAAATCAACTGTAACAGCATCATTCTAAAGAGAAATGGAAATATGACATTTGTCAATCCAGCCCAAAATTGTTGCAAAGAATTTATGCATGTTCTCATAAAACACAGCTGTGATACTGCTGTAATTTGAGCCGAATACAAACTGTAATTTTAATGACAAAATGCTTCTGTTGTGTAAAGTTTGCACAAAAACATGATTACGTCTAATGTTTTGATCTCATCAAACTGGAGAAAACTGTCACCCGACCCTGGACATATGCTGCTATTATTAAATCTACTCTATTTGCACATCAGTTGCACTTCTAGTTCACTGAGCATTGCGAAAATATAGGGCCAGAATTATTTGGGACAGATTCTGTTAGAAGAGGAAATAATCAGCACATAGGACTGGAGAAAGCTCTTCAGTAAAAGTATTTCATTGCAAACTAAAAAGCCCAGTGTAGACAGGACACACTTCATTGATGTTGCTCCTTTGAAATTTTCTTGAACAGGAATTCATGGCCATCATCTCCAGTGTGGCATACTGGGATCTCCAGTTGCACAGAAAATAGGAAAATAAAGTCAGCCTATTCATTCTTTACAATTAGCTTGCCAGACCTTTTTCATACTAAAATATCTGTGTCAAACTGACTTCCATAAAGAAAAATAACTAGGTTTGAAGGGAGTCTTCAGAAAAATAGTACCATTCTGAGCTGTGCTTATAAATAATTTTTAAAAGTTGGGGTTTTTTAAATGCAGAACTAAAACCTACTTATTTTTCTATATTTCTCCTTTTAATTTAGCAAAATGCTAATGAGGATATAGTAAGTAGTTGGATTTTAGTGGGATTTGTAGTTATAAAATAGAATATTTATCCTGGATTCTTTTTTGACTAGTTTGAAATCATACAGGTTCAGTTGCAACTTTTTTACCAAGTCCATCTTTATAAAGGTTTATTTTACTTAATTATAACATAATTTGAGTGAAATAATTAAAAATGTTGCAGCATTGTTAAAATATATTTTATTTTGTTGTGATTTGTTCTGTATAAATAAAATATATCTCATGTTTTCTAGATAACTTAACTGTAAAGAAGAAAGGTTATCAAAATAGGTAATGGTTATGGGGGAGAATATAAACACAAAAGAAAGCCTAAATCCAATTCAACAGCAGATTGCTCTACCAGTCAAACAAAAGAATATATATTTTTAGAGGTATTGTTTAGATTTGTGCGTCATTTTTCCTACATTCTTTTCTCCTTCCTCTGGCTGAAATGTGCCTTGCTTTGAGGACAACTTGACATCCTTTTGCAGGTTAACAGATGTCATTTTTAACTGACAGATGCAGGATCAGGGCTTCTGAAGGCAGACCCCATTGGACTGGTTAGTGACTGAAAAACAACATAAGTATCACTTGTATCATTGGTTATGCATTGATTTTAGGATCCACAGAGTCTTTATATGTAGATTTATTTTTCATTAATTGAATACAATTTGCTAAAATTGAATGATATTGAGGAAAAAATAGGATGAATCATTAAATGATCATGAAGTTTTAGGTTAATGGCATTTTCCCTCATTCCTCTAGACTGGCCAGGAGACATATTTTTCTGAAGCTTCAACATATCCTCACATGGCAGGAATCCTTATCTTATAACATTAATAATCTTAATATTGCCCAGCTAGATGGATGTCTCTGCAACAAGATCCCTCAAGTAATTTACAGAGATGGTGGTTTTCAAGGACATCCTTAGAAATCTATAGAAAAGTAGAAGCATAGGAACACACAATCAATCCTTCTTTCTAAAGTCCTGAAATGTCCACCTACTCTACTATCTTTTGGAAGATAAACTAGATTCTGCTATGGGAGCAGAGGAGGCACCTGGAGCTAGTGGACTTTGTGCTTCACTAACCCATTGCATTTCAATGACCTTTCGCATTTTGTTCCTGGTCTGGTGGCCCAATACCATGTAACCAGCAAAAGGAAGACAAGGTAGTTCTGGTGCTTCCTGACAGTCTTGTCCTCTAGATTCCCCAGTATCACACAGTACAGTTGGGGTTTGAGATAATCAGAACTTTAGCTGATCTTAGATGTAATACACTCAAGTAAAAAATTCTTCAGAATGATAGTGCTCAAAATCTGGGTGGACTGTGCAGGAAGGCAGTACAATCTTCATCCTTGGAAATACTTTAAAAAGCTTGGAGAAGGCCCTTGAGCAACTTAATGCAATTTCAAAGCTGACCCTGCACTGAGCAGGGGATCAGACTCGACAGTCTCCTGGGATCCATCCAAACTTATGCAACTCCAGGAGTTGGGTCTCACAAACCCTTGAGCTCCAGAGAAATCTCAGATGAGTACATCAGGAGAATTGTACAGAAGGGGTCAGTCCTGATTCATCAGGCATTTCCAAGATGACATAATCTACACTTGATGAAGGTTTGACTTATAAGCTACTATAAAGCCATAAAAATATTATTCATTACTATTATTAGCTCAGCTTTCATTACTGAGTAATTGTCTGTTAGTAATTCATTGTTTAGCCTGCTTTTTCAGGGGCAACCAATAAAGAACTAACAAAATTTAGGAAACTCAAAAATTTAAGTAGTAACAGGATTTCAGTTAGCTTCAGAAAGGATCACACAGTGCCAATTCTTCTTTCTCAATATCCTTTGATAAATACTCTTTCATACAAATCTCCTTATTTGCACCTAGTATGGAATGAATTTTTTTGCTTATGGCAAGATTGAACTTTGCTAAAGTAATGAAGTGGTCATATTTCCTTTTCTGAAAGGGGGACAGATCATGATATAGATTGTTAATATATATATATATTAGTTTTTTTTTTTTACATCTTCAAAATCTCAAATAAAGCTAAAAGAAAATTTAAAAATATATATTTCTGATATTTTGCTATAGCTCAGATGTTCAAATATGGTAACTATTTCTGAAGTCAGTATATATCATTTTCTGCTTAAGATGCAGAGAGGATCTGGGAGATAAGTATTCATAAATGGATTTTTCATTTCTTTTATTTGAAACCCTGATAGGCTCTTCTTTTTTTGACAGGCTTGCTAATGGCTTTTTGGGTGCTTTAAAAAAAAAAAAAAAAAGAAAAGAAAATTCTAACTTTTAATATCATCCACACTTACTGAAGGTTGCCATAATCTGCAGTTTTTCCGCCTGGAATGTGCTGTGCTTATCATAATAGCACTGTGATATTTAAGAATGTTATCCCTGCCAACTTGTGGATGAGCCTTTCTAAAAATGATTTCTTTGTTTTGCTGACATGAAAGGAAAAGAGAGAAAATTGCAAGAGGCTGGGGAAGAAGTGGTGGAGTCTGCTGGGGGAGGACATGTTTCAACAACCTCTTTACCATTTTAAGAGGATCTCCTTCACCACTGCAATGTGTGTCCTGGAAGGGGGTAGGAGTAATCTAATCTAGACCTTTTGCTAAAATATGTGGTTAAAGCAGCTTGGAAAGTAGGTCTGCACACTGCAAGAGGAGCACAGTGCACAGAGAGGAATGGCTCCCCTCCTCCTCTGAGGTGGGTGTGGGACCTCAGGGAGAAGGGACCCTCTCTAGTCCCCCTTTACTTTAACTGCGTCTTGCTGTCCATGAAGACACCAAATCACAGTGTTTGTTGTATTGTCTCTCCCCTACAAACCTAGACACTGAGAATTGGAGTAATTTCATCTAATTAGTTGTCTGAAAGTTCCCATTTTAATCAAAGTAAGTTATTACTTACTATCAATGACTGAGAGAGCCTAGAGGAACGAAAGAGAGGGACCTCCATAGTGCAATTATTCCCATCCTCTAGGGACCAATAACCACATAACACAAACATCTCTCTTAAAATGTGATTAATAGCTCTCCAGAGATGCCCCTCTCTCTCTCCACTGACTGTAAAGGAAGCAGTAGACACCTAGCACTGAAGAGAGAGAGGCACTCAGTGCCTAGACAGATTTAGGTAAAATGAATTCCCTTCTGAATTTCTCATATTATTGACACTGTCAAATAAAGTCAGGATAACGAAATGGAATTAATTTACTACTTTAATTTACAAGTAATGAAGAAATGTTCTCTCCAAAACTACTCTTAAAGGTGGAATTATGTGCTGTAGAACATGTATATTTGTCTATAAAAAAATACCAATGTAGTACAACTCTAATAATTGCTAAGGTAGGACTAACATAATTTAAAGTACAACAGGAGCTTGTGCACTGATCAGGAATTTGTGAGATCTTAAGTTGTTTTACTTCTCTTAGTTTCAGATTCCCTTTACTTAACAATAAGCTTATAGCTATGGAGAAGCAGAAATGTCATCAGGAAGAGTAATAGGGATAATCAAAGGTTTGGAATACCTTACATATCAGAAGAGATTAAAATGACCAGTACTCTTCAACCTGAGGGGCAAATATGAAGGAGAATAAAATAATGACAAATGTGAAAAAGTAAGAAGTGGGAAATTACACATTGCTTTCTGTGATGAAATGATTTGGAGGAACAGAATGAAATCATTAGGGGAAAACTTTGAAATAGAAAAAAGGAATATTGTTTAATTACCTTTATTTGAAACTGTAGTCCTCTTTACAACAGCATGTTGTGGATGACAGAAGTTTATATACACTCAGAAGGTCTTTAGATCTATCACAGTCTATCAAATATACATACTTTCTTCCACAAGAAGTCCCTGAATGGCTCAGTGTCAAAAGCTTTCATATTTCAGGCAACACATCATAGTATGGGTGTCCTATTCATATGAACTTTCCTAAGACCCTCTACAGAGAAAACCTGCCCATCTAACTAGAGCTTTACTTGGTTCGATTCAGAACATTTGTTAAGATATCCATACAGCATTCTAGATCCTCATATGTAAAGGTCCATAACATTTTAAGTATTATTATAGTTAAAAACCTAGACTACTAGCTTTATTCACTGAAGCTGAGAAACTGCTTAAAAGACAAGTCACGTTCCACTGGTATCAGGCAACTGACTATGTCTGGCAGTGAAATAATATCATAGTTTTCTCTTTACTTTTATTTATTTTCAAAATCATATACTCAGAAGAATCTTCAGCTTCTTTGAAATCAGACAGCCTAAGTATATATCCTACAAGACAGTATCTTCACTTGCTGTTTTGCTATGAGTGTTTATTCTTCCTTACTTTTTTATTTTTAATAAATAATGCAAGTTCAGCTCCCTGCCAGCGTACAGTTAAAAACTTAATTTGACAAGTATGCTACTAGCATGCTGGAAGCATGGTAACTCTGATATACTTCATGCCTGACTATGGCCCCATGACAAAAAGGACAACTGATTTTCAGGTTTCCAATAAACTATCAATGTGGGGAAAAAAATCTAGAAGGCACTGCTGCAATGGACTTTCAAAACTTCAGTCTTGACCTTTCACAGCTCTCTTTGAAATCAAGTTTCCTTCAGCTCCAAATTAGGCATTAGCAGTTCAATACTATATTTATATTGAATGATTTGTGGGAACACTAGCTATAATGACAGATCACAATTATAATTAAAAAATTCCTTTGGGGCCATGATTAATTGTTTTTATGCTTTTTGTTTGGGGTATTCCTCCTACCACTGTAACCACAGAAAGTGGCAATTTTCAATTTGGCAGTTCAGCATGGATTGGTTGTTTTCCTCCTGTAATTGAATGTGGTCATCTCTAAAATCTCGAACCGGTTTCACAAGCTTCTATTTTATTAGGCTTGAATATATTAATAAACTTGCTTTCATTTAAGAAATGTACTAAACAAAACTGCAGATCATTCCATGTTGATGCTGATGGACTTGGGATATTTCAACTGCCCTTTCAAAGCTTTTCACATTAAAAAAAAATATTTCCCATTGATTTCTTGTTTTATCTACTGACATTTGCTGTAATGCCATAGATATCACTGCAAAACATATTAGTAAATTCAAATGTAAATATATTCTATGTCAAAATCTGCCATTTTGTCTGAAGTAATAACTTCAGGTTCTCTTTACAGTGACTGGAGAGAAGTAGTCATGCCAGAGCTTGACTCACAGGCATCTAAATAAGTCAGACATATCGACTCCAAATTTTTTCTACTTCTCTTTTCTCTAAAGGGACTCTCACTTGGATCAGATTTTTTTTCTGTGATCAAAGTGAGGTGACATGAATCTCACTTTTAAAAATGCAACAGCTAAATCAAAATAACCACTCAGATCTCAGCTGCTATGTGTACTTGCAGGTGTTTATTTGGTATGAGCACGACAGTGTGTAAGCACTTTGGTATAAGTCCCCTGAGTACTAGTTACCAGATGCTACCGAACAACAAATACTTTATTTGTGAAACTGGAAATTCTTCCTAGTCTGGAACTCTCCCAAGTCTTGGGTGCTATTACCAGTAATACAGCTGGCTTTGAAACAATCTCCTCCTTGTCTGACTTACAGCCAGCATGTTCTTCGCTGACCTGAGATGGTTTTAGTGACTGGAAAGTTAATCTGGTTTCTTGTTTTGTATACTATACAAAGAACCCTAGAATCTGTTCAGTCCTTCCAAAACATTGAAGCATGAGGAGAAAACAGCAAGTCTCATTTTGTTTGCCTGTATTGGTCAGGTAACTACACCCAGGATCACACTGGCTGCTCCTGTGGTGTGCGTGCTAACCTCTAACATATTCCTGTGAACCTTTTGTCTTCCCATTTTTTAACATGGTGATAATCAGAACAAATTGATTTTGTTTCTCAGTTTGCTAAAATCCTCCCAATACTTTCTTCAGCACCAGCGCTGAATAAATCATTGTAATGTTCCCCTGAAGTGAATTGAAAATTAATTTACACAGCTAAGATGATCCTCCTAATAACAGGGTACATGGAATGGGGAAATTGGAAATCATTACCCAGCAAACATTATCTGCATTATTTTTGTAGCTGCTTTAGATTGCATTGTAATAGAAAATTAGGAGACTGGCTGTGAAGAAGTTTAAGAGGGTCCCCTGAAGAGCTTCTGCTTTAAAATTGATTCTTTAAGAAAGCATTAAAAAGCTATTGGAATTGATTGCCTGCTAATATAAAGGAAAAACTCTTTGCCACCATTTGTGTTAAAAAAGAGCATCTTCATTCATGCATGTTATTAAAACTACTGGCCTGAAAGCCCCTGTAGAAAGATAAAGGATATGGATGGGATATTAAAACAGCAATCTTTACTTTATCTGGGATTTAAAGTTAATATGTCGCTTTTATTAATTCAGCAGGAACCATTAGTTAGGATGTCAAATAAGGGATTTACAATTAAAATACTATAGAACAGAGGTGTCTTTAGTAAACAGTGAAGCAGGAATTCTTCATTAATCTTCCAAGCATGAGGTATACCCCTGCAAAGAATAAATCCTTCATTTACAGTTTTCTTTATTGCCTGGTTTGCTATGCAGCAGCAATAAAAGTCAGAGCTGATAACACCCCTGATTAGCTCCAGCAACTTCCATTGCTGTGGGGTAGTGGCGAATCAGATCTTATCCAGCAACAAAATGGGATCCACCATACCTTGTTTACAAAGACTCAACTGAACGATCCTTGGACGATGCCACTGTATGTAACACCTTTGTAATATTTAAAAATCACGTGGAAATAGGATTTCCTTTCCCAACTTTGAATTGTTCAAAGATTTGCATGGTTTTCTGATTTCTAACACATTTTGGGCAAATTTCCCCTGTCTGTTTTAATTTGGGATAACAGGAAATAGTAAAGGGCAATGAACATCGAGGAGGAAAAATCTTAATAATGTTCCTGTTAGAAAAACAAATGGCATGAGCTTTAAGGCAGCAATTTACATGGGTGCATTCTTCTGGTTACCTTTCCTTTTTCAAGGGAAAGAAAGATCGTGCAAGAGGGAACACCATCTTGGGAACTTTGCCCAACACAGCAATCAAGGTGACATCTCCTTAGGTAAAGCTGCAATGAAATGCAAGTTGATGAATCTTTATTTCAGTTGCAGATTCAGAGAGAAAAGAGATAGAAACAGAAGAGTGACAGACCAGATTAGCAGCCAATATGGAGATTAAAAGAAATAGCCCCGTCAAGAAAGTGACAAGCCAGGCACAGCGGAAGGGCACCTAGCTGATAATAGCAGGCAATGTTTATTTATTTTGGATTTTAAATGTCAAACAGTAGGGAAATAGTTTCAGAAAATGAAAATAAAAAAAAAATGTTGGCAGAAAACAGGGATAAATTAGCTTAAATGGAAAGGAAGGGTGATGAAAAATGAATGAGGATATTGCCTACAATCAGGACATGATACAAGGACAGTAAATCTTTTTCCAACATTTTATACCTCTGTGATGGGAAGGAAGATTATTTTGTAACTCAGCCTATGAACCAACACTAATTCTTGGACTGAACAGAGCTGAAGAGGGAAGTTGAAAGACTGAAAGAATTAAAGGACAGAAGTTTCTGTAAAGCAAGATAATATTCTTGGGAATCCCTGGTTCAAACTTTATGCATAACAGGTCTGGTGCCTGGAAAATAAGATGTAAAGCAGACCTATAAGGATTTTAACATGTGGCTCAGAATAAAGTAGATAATTTAGTTTGTTAGACAAACAGCAGGAACTTCTCTCCTCAAGAAAACTCTAGAATTTTGGTCTCTGGCTTTGTCAATCAGTCTAGAAAGTCTTCATATCTTTGCATAAAATAGCACATTCTGAAAACATTAAATTAATTTAATAAAGGATGATTGTAGTGATGAACTCAATACAATGTACTTTACATGTTACAATAGAATTGACTTTGCTGAAATAACAAATATTGATATTAAAACAAGAAAAACTCCATGTGCTCTGTGAATCATTTTAATTTTTTTCACACCAAGATTTCCTGGTAGAAAACACAACTACGCTAATAAGTGTTCCACCACTTCTAGTAATTACACCATTTTCATCTGTTTATATTTCTTGGAATGTAAGTTTTTAGCAAAAAATGTAATTCAAAAGCTCTTTCTTGTGAGTAAAAATAATTTTTTTAAAATGAACTGGTAAAAAAAAAAGATGTTTAAACTTGGGAGGATGCATTGGTAACAGGAACAACTTTTATTTACAAGGAAGAAAAGTCAGTTCCTGAGTGTTGAAAGCTATATTAAAAAGACCAAAAAGGTATATATGCAATTCTAAACATACTTACAAAAAAACTTCTTAGAAGTTCACTCTCAATTATTTATTGTAAGTGTTGTGACAGTCAATGACTGAAGGATTTAACTGCTTGTATTTACCATCAATAGCCTGACTTTCATTGATGAACAAACACAAGTTACCTACAGACTTCATTTTGTGGTGTGTTTGATATTTGGAAGTTTGGAAGAAGAGGAGAAGGAAGATAATGAGGAAAAAGCACCAGAAGTCTTCTGAGAGCAAACAAAGTAAGAGAAAAACCCAGTTACAAATTTTCTAGACCGGTGTCTATAGATGAGAAGCTTAACATTTTGTGTTTCTCAAAAAAAAAATAAAAATCCTTAACCTTTTATATTTTGGTTTTTTTAAAGCCTGTTGGTAAAGATTTGATAATTTCAGTATTGTGTTGATTTATCTACATGTGCTGATTATAGCTAAGTTAAAAAAATCCCTGCCCAGGAAGACAGCTACATGCCTAAGTTGTCACAAGGTAAGCTGGGAAGTAGATTTATTGCATTTTTACTGCTAACAACAGCCTGAGTGCTTGCTCTCACTCTGCAGCAAAATTGAGACAGCTTACCCCTCACTGAAGAAGAAAACTACCTACATTTACCATGGCATAAGAACAGGCAGTTATTACAGAGTAGCTGATATCATAAATTCAAACTATAACTTACACCTCATTAACCTGTTCAAAGACTGGGAGTCCTGTACGATAAGCACTGTACAAACACACAGGGATAAATATTCCTTGTCAGAAAGAACAAAGAAAACAAAGGATGAGTTTAGAAATGATGATCTGAATTGTAGAAATCAGATGACTTGCTCAAGGACATATATAAAGACGTGAAGTTGCAGACTTGGGACTTGAATATTTATCTTTGAAATTCCAGTCATAAGACAATCCTTCCTCACCTTAGCATTACAAACCTTCTTTTGCAAACAGAGTGTGCATTTAAAATTTACCTATGTTCTTTCACTTCAGCATTGCTATAATTTGCTGAAGTCTCATCCCTACCTAAATCCCAAAAAAGAAGTGTTGGGTAAGAACACGTTCAGTATCCTCACCAAAGGGTCACTGTAGCACACTGGTTCCGCTGCCCGAGGAGATCCAGGAAGCTTCATGGCCAGGTCCCAAAGGGACAACTTACCTGATGGACTGCTTGGGAATGGGAAATGTTTGGGCTACTCGTATTTGTTTAAAATGATAACTCTCACTTTCTCGGCTGCCAACCATAAGGGGCATGCTAAACAGTTAAACAGAAAGGTGTGCTTTTTGCTGTGACCCTGGGACGGATGCTGCACTGAGAAAAAAGCTGGTCACCCAGTGCTACACCTGCAGACTCACCTTAGAGCTATAGCAGGTTATTCACAAGACTCCATGAAGCATGCCCTCCTCTCCTCCCTCTCTGCTCCCACGTCAGCAGCCAATGCTGCTTTGGCCTCTCTGACCCATCCTCCTGGGCACCAGAAGCATCAGGGAGTATGGCTTGCTTGTGCCTGTACCCTCCAGAAACCCTTTGCTGAGGAGGGTTAGGGACTTCTACCCCTAGGTCCTAACCCTTGCTCTCACTCTTATCAGCGTGCTTGTTTCCCTGATGTGCAGTTGGTTAGCACTTTGGAGAGCCATGCCAAAATTATTAGGTAATTGCAGGAAGTTGTAAAAAATGCAAATCAATTAAAATAAAATCATGCACAGAAATCACTGATGCATTACATTCTGAGGTTGGGTTTTTTTTGAGGAGGAGGAAGGAGTGTTAAGCTGTGTCAATCCATACATATACAGCATGGGATATTGCTCTATGACATGTAGGGGAAAACTACTGTAAAATCCAAAATACTGCCCTTAAAAACCCCTACATAAACATTACTTTTATGACAGTGACTTATGACTGTGATACCTTTTTGTTATGTTATAGACTATGAAAGTGATTTTACAGATTTATTCTCCTTTTCTGAGTCTTCCAAAATTAAAGTAAAAAGTCATTATTCTACTTTTCTTAGTGTGTTTAAACAGTCCTCTTGCTAGCAACCTCTATTTTCATTGAAAACTGGCACAAAAGGCACATATTGGACATTCAACAGCAACTTTGCATTGCAATTACAAAGGAAATCAGCATCCCCTTGTAATTAAAATAATAACATAGCACTGCCTCTTGCTAGTTCCTAATGTCTATCTCTCTCTTGCTCACTTTTTTCCCTTCAGTTACCACAGTGAACAGCTGTGGTCACATATATGATACACCTGGCAGCTTCAAATGTCCAGATGCCAAGCTTATCTTTCCAGTATTGGCATTCATTTATGAATTTAGCTTTATTTGAAATGGGGATTTTGCCTAGAAAAAATGTTCTAAGTGACAAGTGTCAGAGAGGGGAGATGCTCAGCAGGAATAATTAACCTCCTGTTTGAAATTTATTTTGAGTGGTCACAGGTATCATAATTAAAAGGGCAAGTGAATTATGGGACTGAAGAAAACTTTGCCTATTTGGAATTCATTAAGGCTTCAATAGTTAATGCTGAACATTTAGGTAAATCTTCAAACTGAGTTTTACAAACATCTCCCTTGGCAAATGGTAAGGCCCCTGATCCCATCTCCACTGATGGTTAATAGACAGGAGTAGGTTAAAAGGTAATAAGATTTGCTTTTCTGGAGCACTCAATTCCATCTAAAAGTGCCAGAAGGTACCCTCGTGACACCTTCACAAGACAGACTGTATCATTTTCCCCCCAATTTGCTGCAAAATAAATTGAGGATCAAAGAGGTTAAACTACTTGCCCATGGATTCATACAAAGCCTGGGGCACAGCCAGGATTAGAAAACAAACTTCCTCAGTCCCACCCTACGTTTTGCCACAAGAACCATTCAACATTTGGTAAACAGCAGACTTGTAACTCAGCCATGGAGAAAATACTGCAGTAAAGTAGTTTGGTTTTTTTCCATCTTTCAGTGTGAGCAAGGAAGTTCTCGAGCCAAAGAAATGACAGTAGTTTATAAGGAAAGGGTGCAAATCGTAAATGTTTCTGAAATTCTTCAGCTTTGGGACTATCAAGTACTGTTCATTTATAGATCTGGATGATTAAATAATTGAAGAATTCATAAACTCTGAGGTTAGAGGTCACATTGTTTAGGATGGTAATCAAAGCTTATGCCTGAATTATTGCAAAAGTGAAACATTAAGTCTAAAAACATTAGTGTCTTTGCAGTATTTTTTTCCTCTGGCCAACCAGTCTCTGATATTTCCCTTCAAGAAGTCATTACATTTTTGTTAATTTGCTTATTTAAATTATGTAAGGTCCCCTCTGTAAACTATGGTATTGCATCTCTCTCCTTGTCAAGATAGAGAGAGGCCATGCGTATCATCTTACTCAAATGGCATAAGGAAATTGTTTTGTGGTTTGGTGGGTTTTTTTTCAAATATGTCACCTAAACCAATATCAAGATCCAAGTCTACACAGTATGTACTTAGTATGCTCCAGATTTTCCAAACTGTAATAAAATCAAACCTTCTCTCTAAAAAGAAAAAGCCCTAGTCTTTCTTTTCTTTAGAAAGTGAACACTTTATGGAAAACTGTGATGCTGTCAAATGCATTTCATAAATTCAACTTATTTCCCCATCATTTACTTGTATGTTTTATCAGAATCACTATGAAAGCTAATCTGGAGCCTAATTCGATACTGGTCTGTAGCTTTTTTTGGTGAGTTCTGATGCCCCAACGTGGGAAAGCTCCTAGGAAGAGGAAGGTTCTCTGAACTGCCTCCATTACCTTCCGCTGCAGTCCTGGAGACTGTCAAGAGTGTTTCCAGGGAAAATGAGACATAACTGATTATAATGTGTCATTTATAGGTAAGTAAAGATTAAGGTAGGTCTATTGTTTTCCATACCATATGAGAGAAACTGGTCTCCAGACAGTCCCAAAATCAGTGAGTCATAAATGGAAACAAAAGTTTGAGTTCTGTCTGGTACCTGCCTCTTCAAAGGCTTGTATAAAGTGAATAATTTGGAAAGGATGAGTGCGGGACAAGACAATTTACAAACATTTTAAAAAATAGTACTATTTGTAACTAAACAAATTACAGAGAAGCTCAAATCAGATGACTTCAAACACCCTGAAAGAACACAGACTAAGCTAAAACATTTGACTAGCAGTAGGCGCTACTGGTTTTAAATATAAATAAGAGAATTTACTGATTTTGTGTTGCTTTGTGCTAAAATGGTAACAAGACATCAAACTTTCCATTGAACATTTGAGAACAAGTTGATTAACATGGAGAAGTTTAGGACTAGTAATGAAGTTAGATAAAAAGTAAAGGAAAGGGAGAAAATAGCTGAACACACAGAAGGAAGCTTACCAATAAAGAATAACTACTGGGAGCTTTCTAATATTTTCTTTAGTGATGTTGATGTAACAAGAAATCTTGTTTTAATGGAATTTACTGATACCATGAAGTTGGGAAACATCCTCAGTGCAAGAGAGGTTTGAAAGACCTGATGAGCTTGGGGATTTGCATAACAGTAATGAGATAAAAATCCAATCATGCAAAGGGCACTTAGGGGCTAATATTAAGAACTTATGTTATGAGCTTGAAGTATTAGAAAAGGAGAGGATCTGTGTGTACCAGTGATGCCTGTGAACTGTAGTGATATGTGTAAAAAAGCAAATGTAATTCATACTTGTATCAAGTGAGGTATTTCCAGAAGGAGCCATAGCATTTGAGTGGCTTTACACAAGGTACTACTGACCACTTTTGGACAGTTATGCAGTATTTAAGACCACTCAGTAAAGAACAGGTGAAGAAAAAGCTTCTTGGAATGATCAGAGAACCATGAGTCCTAGAAGAAGAGTAAAATGGTTTGTTTTGGGTAATCTAAGAAAACAGAGGCTAAATGATATTGAATTACTATCTATAAATACACAGACAGGGAAACACCAGGGCAAGAGAAGATCTATTTAAACTAAAGGATGGTATTGGCACAAGAACAAATGGATAGAAACTGGCCATAAATAATTCTAGTGTGGAAATCAGAAGGAGGTTTCTAGTCATTAGGAGAAAGATATCCTGTGTAATGTCTTTCCTGTAGACTCCTTGCCTCCCCCACTCAATAAGTTTATGAAAGGGATTGTGAAGAATGACTGCTCATAGCAGCTGAGATTTAGACCCAAAGATCCAGGAGCTTCCAGTCTAGGTTAAATGCCCATTCCTTTCTTACTAAATAAAGAAAATATGCTGCATGTGGCATGTCATGCCACAAACCAAAAAAAGTTGAATCTCCATTTTTGCTGGTTACTGTGTCAGACTGTGTGGTGGAGGAAATAAATAGAAAACAAATATTTTGTAAAAGGTAAAGATGCCTAACTGAAAATTGCTTTAATTAAAATGCCTCTTAATAAGAGAGATTGCATGGAAGGGCAAATCCTGCGGCCTAATCCGTGGGTGGAAAAAATAAAATCTAATGATGTAAAGTTCCTACACATCCCCTTTAAAGTTTACTGGAGTTGTGCCAGCCTGGAAAAGGATACTGACTAAACCTTTAGACTATTATTTATTTAGTCGTACCCAGATTTATGTGAAAGCAAGACAGGAAGAAACACTAAAGTTTTTACTGTAATGAAGCTTGGCGTTTGACTTCCATTATAAACAATGTGAACTAAAAATGCCTGGAGGCACTATGCCTTCTGCATCTGGCATATATACAGCAGATTACCAGCACTCTCAATGACCTTGGTGGCTCTGCAGGGGACACACTGTATTTTCATTTAGCTGAGTTGATTTAAAAAATCTCTTGTCTCTGTCATCCATATCAGGGTGAAGCTCAACTTGTCTCTATCATTGTGTCAAAGGGATTCATCCGAACTTCATCATGCTCTCAGCAAAGCACATCTGCAAAGGTGTGAAATCAGGTGTCAAGTGTATTTAAAAGCCCTCTGTTCCAAAACCCTCGAGCTCTTACATGTGCCTGTTGCCCACTGGGTTCAGTGCAAACAATTACGCAAGTTGCTACATACGCTCAAAAGCCTAGCAGATCAGAGGATGTAAACATTAAGGGTCAAGCTTTCCCTAGGCTCTTTTGCAATTGTGGGGAATAGCTGGACACAAGAAGTTTTCTGTCTACCTACATGTTCCGTGTAAAAATCACCTCTACCACTTCAAAGAAACAAAGTTTGAAAAGTAGGCCACTGCCATCAGATTTGCTGCATGGTAATGAAAGGCCAACTGACATGAAAGGTTTGGGGGAGCAGATGTAGCACTCAAAAGCAAACAGAGACGGCATTCACTTTCTTTTCTCATTGTTCCACTGTACCTCCAGAAACCAAGTCTCCAAAAATTGTCAGCAGATTAGGCACCTCTGGGCCATCAGATCTCAGAAATACTTTAAAACCAGAGTCTGTCTTTTACTGCAATGCACTGCTTTACTTGAAGTTGTAATAGTGGTAGCTGTAGCAATATTCCTAGTCTCAATTTCCCTTACTGTTAAGTTCTGCTTACAAGAAGACTTCAAATAATAAAAATGCACAGAATGAAAATGAGTTCTTCTGGCAATCTATTTTGTGTGTGTTTACTTCCATCAAAGTTTTCATTATAACAGAAACTTAGTGAGTGCTTGGAATCCAAACCCTTTGGATATTCTGAGAAATAAGCCAGCCAAGATCATGAATACTGTGCTAAATATGAATTAATTTATTTCTGACCAATAAATATTATTACATATAGACATATTAATATGTATGTACATCATTATATGTATGTTAACCTTCAAAAGCCTCTTAAAAGATCTGTTTCACTACACAGTAAAATTAATATCTATCAAGATATGTTATTTAGACATAACGGAGTCTATAACACTTCTTTTGAATGTAGCATTTACTGTGCTAAAAACAGATCTTGTAACTGCACATACCGAGTTTCTGAAGAGCTTTATTTCATGAACTTACAGAGTAGAAGAATCTTTTCTTTCATTGAATAATGCAGTAGTCCAAAGAGCATGCTAAGTCAGATATAGCTGTCTAAAATGTGTTCTAAGAATTATCAAACTATATATATATTTCTGCATTTTGAAGTAGCAGGCTAACTGAAGAACATACATATTTTCTGAGAAGTGTTTATCAAATAATGATTCTTATTTTTTCTACTTTTCTTAAATTTTTTTCATAGATGTTTTATCAGAAGCAGAAATAACTAAACCCATCATGTAGTAGCTTTGCTCTTGCAGCAGAAAAATACAAACTAACCCTTCCCCCAGTCCCAGCAATCCTAACAAGAAAAAAAAAAAAAAAAAGAGAGAATGTTGGCTTTGCATTTACAACATCATTTTCAGCAGTCAAAAACATTGATCAAAATATTCCCTAAAACTAATTAACCAATTGTAATCAATAGCAGCCTCAGTATTTCACTCATTTAAGCAGGTTTTGTTCATTTGACATGTTTAATTTTGCCTGCCAAGCACAAAATGAGCTTTCTAGTCATTTAATTACCTGAAATTATGAGTATCTTCCTGATAGAGAATGCCGTGGTCATGGATAGATAGTCAGGGCAGAATCCTTGGCTTTTGTTCCAGAGCCTTTATGTTGCTGATGCGGCGCAAAGCTGACCCACTTGCTTCAGTTCCCTGTCCTCAGCCTTTCTCAAAAGTGTTATTGAGGAAAGAAGCGTAGGAGCGAAATGGGGATGGGAAAAGGTAGAATGGTGGGTCCAGTGCCCTGTTGCATCCCTGGCCATGAGTAGCTTGTGCAACATCGTGAATTAGAATATACTAAAAATAATCTTAAATTATGGAGCAGATTTTCTTGACTAGACAGGAATTGTAAAAGCACAGGGAAACAGCTGAGGGGTAGCCTCTCCCTAGACATTTGTGCGGGTACTTTGAAAGAATGAATTTTCTGCTGACACCAGTATAAGCATCCAAAATATCGGATTTTCCATATGCTTAAAGCATGAAACAATGAATGCTTGTTTTTTAAAATGATTTACGATTCAATGGCAGGCAGTGTAGGGTTATTTGAAGCAAATGTATATTTCAGTTCTCCCTCTAGAGTAATATTTTCTGTTAACAGGTCAAATAGTCTTCTATTTTTCTGCTAGAACCTGGCCTGTCATGCTTATTGACATGAAGGAATGAGAGACTGGGGAGGGGGGAACTGTAGAATATAGCAACGGCAATTAGCATGTATAGAATCATAGAATCATAGAATGGTTTGGGTATATTAACATTTAAAGAGTGTTATGTGCCTACATAAGAAATGAGGCATAGTTAGCTGTATTGGTGCTATTTCTATACTGCAACAACTCCTTCAGGTCACACAGCAAGGCAGCAGCTCATCTAAAATGCAAGAGGGAACAAGGAGACATTGTTTCCATCTATCTTGTTGTTTCAAATATGATGTTAGTTCTTGGAAGTAAATTTATACGGTTTCATTTATCTCTTCAACATATGAAATTTCAAGAGATGCCAATTTATTTTTCATACATATTTTTGAGTGTATTCATTCTGAGTGCTGGTTTTCTTGTTTTTGCAAGTTCAGAGTGCCTGTCGCACACAACTTGAGATATAATTAATCACACAGGGGTAGGATTATATGTTTAACACTTTGCCTGTATTTTGAAAAAATCAAACTCTCCAGAGGCTGCTCCATTTTCAGTGTAGTAATGTATATAAGGAACTTTCCATCAGCAGACATGTTGGAGCAGATATACATAACTTTACAGCTCCTCATTGGCTTCAAAACACAGGGGAAAAAAAAAACAAACAAAAACCAACCCACAGACTTGGTTACACTAATGAAAGAAGTTTTTGATGGGGAAAAAAGTGAATGAGCGCTTGCTAAAATCTCTTCATGGTTAAGCTATGTTTTAATTCAGTATAACTGACACGATATACATTCGCAGCAGGAATATAAAAGAAAAACTAATGAATATTAGGAGAAAAAAAATCAGGAAGTGAAACCCTTAGAGATTATTTCTTTCTTCTGCAGAAAATCCAAGCATCAGCTACTGCTCAGAGGAAGTTCTGCAGCAAATCAGGGTGAAAATACCCTTCAGTGTTCTGTCATAGCAGGCACTCTACATGGGATTCATCTGAACAAATGTAGATTTCTACATCTAAGCGAGGCTTCCTTTTTAGTCCTGCAGAGAAATAGTCATTTCTATGATGAAATTTTGCTCATTTTGAACTAAACGTCTACATTTGGTCAGATGAATCATGCAATAAAAATGCATGTGCTCCACTGTGCCGCTCTCTCCCAAACTTAAAGGTGACCAGCTCAAATGTAGATGTCCTTGTTGTACTTTCTGACCTTTAGTTGACAAGAATACTACCCTATCCACCACCTCAGTATTAATTGTTAACTACACCCGCAGCTGCTGACAATTCCCTCTTACCCTGACAGTCGTCCAACTATATGTCCTTGGGCAGCTGTGCACAAAAAATACTCTCTGTGATGACCAGCCTGAGCTGGGTACTATTGCTGTCCCAGCCGGTATTGTCCGGTAAATCCTATACGACTCAACAAGTCTATATGGGAGGACTACTGACTCACTTGAATTATGGTACATTATTTCCAATATAGTAGAATAAGAGCAATGACAAGCTAAGGTCATAAGGAAAAACAAAGAGGGGAGATTCAATAAAAAGAATAAAACTACATCTAAAACATAAAGCTGAAAAAATGCTTCGGTGAGGTCCATAGCAAATGACAGAAAATTATGTTGTAAGGTGAAAAACTATAAATAATTTTGATGATTGTTATAAACCACAGTCCTCCTTTGTAGTCTGAGCAGAAGTCATCACAAGGCTGACCTGTACAATCCTTCTAAGGGTGCCCTGAGCTTTCACTCCTCACCATTTCTCTATAGCCATTAACTACACTTCTCATATTCTTCTTTGAACTCTGTGTTCAAGCTGATACTCCTTAGCCTTTTTTTTTAAAATTATTTTTCACATACTTCACTCAATCCTCTTCCTCTCTCATTTATCCTAGAAACTGATAAAAATGATAAATTGACCTTTTTCTTTGACTCAAGTGTAGAAACTTCCTGATACTGTTGATGCAGTCCTCTGTCTTCTCTCCTGTTTTCAGTTCCACCTGCACTGTGGACACTAATTGAGAGGGAAGAGCACAGCTGTTCAGTACAACACAATGTGTGCAGCAGCTTAGTCTCCTAAAGGAGTCATTCCTTCAGTCTGTTTCAATATGTATTTCTCTGTGTGTGTGTGTGTGTGTGTGTGTGTATGTATATATAAAAAAGGAGAAAAAGAAAAAAAAAAAGAAAAGAAAAATAAGAGCACAAGTCTAAGGGAACTAAATTCTGCTAGGGAAAAGATATTCATTTATAAATGCCATCCAGTAATTTCTATCAAAACTACTGTGAAAAGTAATTTTCTACATAACAATGGTAGCTCAGAAGAGAAATATATATCAAAAGCTGCAAAGAGTTGATACATCTAGAAACAACAGTTGAGGAGAATCAAAACCAAACATGAATGGATGGTGGGGCAAAAGTGTGTCCTGGAGAGTGTCTTGCATTGGCAGCACCCAAAGGAAGAACATCAGAGGTGCCTCCAGCCCAGTATGCCGTCTCCAGCAGCAACCCAAACCAGATGGCAGAGAGTAAGAACTAGCAACCACTGTTCCTCCCAACTAATCCCGTAGACTTCAGCACCTTTCAGCTCAGGCCATTTTCTGAGCCAGATAGGGTTCGTCTGTTTAGTAATCTGTCATGGATATGTCTTTCAAAGATTTATCCAGTCTCCATTGAAGCTATGTATCTACAACATCTTTTAGTGAGGAGCTCCTCAGGTCTGCTACCTAAAAATTAGGTCATTCTAAATGCAATAATTATGAGATAAAATCAGGACAAAATAGTAAAACAAAACCAACTAAGAACTATCCATCTTTAATTCTTACAGCATATACCCAGAACAAATATTGAGGTTTTTCACAAACCTATTGCACTTTCAGATAAAACTCATCTATTTATAAAAGATTTATTTATTCTGCAGCACTGTTTAGGTACTCAAAACTTCCTGCTACTCTCTCCAAATGGCTCCTTCCCATTACTACTAATGGTCATTCTGTAAAGCTTTGACTCTTTTTGTATAGATGTAATTCATTTGATATTAGAGTCAATGTCACTTACCCATGAATTTGCAAGGCTGTCATCGCTGTGACACTTCTCAGTCTGCTTGCTTGGTTTTGCCAGAATACCATAGGTGGAGCTTTAATTTTTACTGCCTCATGCCAGTAAACTAGTAGCCCCATCCTGACTCCAGACTTTTCAATGGAGAGATGGAGAGTATTTCTTTTTCTCTGAAGATAAATCAAATCGTGTTTTAACAATTTGTAAGCTGCATGAGGGGCAACCTACCAAATCAAAGTTTTAGGCCTGAACTTTACCTTTTTAGGTCAGCTTTATAATTTCCTGTGATCCCTTTTCATTTTGAATCCCCTTACTTGTAAGAGAATCTACAGCATATAAACCACTCTTCAGAAACATCCACAGCAGTATCTGACAAAAAAGTAGTGAGCTTTGTGTTTGAATTTTAAAAGGAAAAATTTTCAGAAGGATATTATAGGAGCTAGTAGAAGAAATGATAAATCACTTCAAAATCTTTTTTAAGAAGAACAACTTAATAAAGTTTTTTTGAGAAACAGTGAAAACACATAATGCTCTGATTTCCTGAAGAAGTTGTAAATTTTCCATTAATAAATATTATTTTTCCCCCATGAAGGGTTTTTTTTTTTGTCTGAGATGCCTGTGTTTCAAGGACTAACAATATAGATAGTGTGAGAAACAACACAAAGACAGTGTCTTTGCATCTTAATTATAGCAGCCCTCTTCTTTCCCGCACTGAACCAAGCTACACCCAGAGCATGGGGAGATAAATGTGGGAGCTGTAAGCTTGACGTCTAATATCTGCTACTGAAGATTTGGGATTTGATTTAGTGCCTCTATTGGAAGGTTTGAAAAAAACAGGTCTTCCATCTTCTTTTAATAAATTCATTTTCAGACCTGCAATTTACCTTTTTGGCAGTTTTACGATTCAGAACAATGGGCCTTTTTTAGTTGTGTAATTTTTTTGGCTGTTTCCGTTTTCTCTCACATTTATAAGCAGAAAAGCGGTGTTCAGTAATTTGCAGAATAGGGAAGCAGGAGACATTCATAGCTCCCTAGCTAGAAAAACTTCACCATGATTCCTGATTGCAGAAAATGTTGGGGGACTATTTGACATTTTTTAATAGTGACAAACCAATACTTGCACATTACCAGGCCACATTACATTAACTCCATATACTCCTGCTGTATTGGAATTTCTGAAAAGTAACAAATTCTGAAGTGACATATTACAAATAGCTCCCAGCACAAAGGAAAAGAATTTTCTGCAAGGAGGAAAAGAATATCGCAGTAGTATGACTTTGCTTTTATTTCCCAGTAATCTAAAAATAAAAAGGCATCAGGGTGGAATGGGAGTGGGAGGTGCAGAAGATGTTTAAGAGGATAGATATAAGCTCTGGATACTAGTGATTCTGATGAATCTGAGACCTGATAAACTCATGACAGCAAGAGCTGGCCAAATTTGAGCAAGGCCACCAACACACACATCAACAACAGGTTGTGTGATGACTCAGCCCATGTGAAAGAATGTGGTGGCTGCTATGGGCAGACAAAGACAACAGGATTACATGTTTATAGCCTCTTGGAGGACTTTCTGAACTTGTACCTAGAGGCCACTGGTGCATCTTCTGAGCGGACTTCTCAATTGGCCTCCTCATTGCTGCTCCCATCAGGTAACTCTAAGAGTGTGTGTGTGTGTGTGTGTGTGTGTGTGTGTGTGTGTGAGCTGTGTCAGGAAACAAGTAAAGGTACTATGTGAACAACTATCTGATGTTAATAACAGCTAGATTCTTTTAACAACAAAAAATTAATAAACAATAGTCATTCTAATAAAGCTTGGTTGTGATCTGTAACCCTGGTTCAAGAACCTGTCAGTGGGAAAAAAGAGGTAACAAGAGCAGCCATCACCCCTCTGCATACATGCACTGCATCCTATCTGATGGTGGTTTTGAGTATCACATATACTTTAACTGCATTTTCTTGAAGAATTGTACAATCCAACTCAGAAAATTAACAAGAGTGACACAGTTGTTGGGTAAAACAGAGCAGTTTCTCTATTGTATTGAGCGTTCACAAACCTGGATGTCTTGAGCACATGGTTCAACCAGCTTTTAAATAAATTTTAATTGCTTTAAAATAAACTGTAAAGGAGAAAGAAAATATTCTGTATTCTATATAGATAAAGATATAGAATGTAATCTGTCTTCTGTCAACAAAAAGAAAACAAAGAACTGCTCAGATTGATGCAGCGATCCAGTTGTGTCATATCACCATAAAACTGAAATAAGATTGTAAATCAGTCCTGTTATATCTGCAATTCACAGCAGATATTCAGTGCTCCAAGTTACCTTTCTTTGCTAGGAAGCAGCTGCTGGGAATGTCCCTTGGTCAGAAACCAACCCCGGCTTCACAGTCCTTTCATGCCTTGCTTGCACACAGACCTAGCCAGGATCCCAGGGTCTGACTGCTCCATGTAGACATTCCTGTGCTGGCTTCAATCTCCTCTGCCATTAGTATTGCCGATAGGACAATTAGGGCGATAGGATGATTGGTGTTTATGGGGTTGTTTCTATAGGGAAAATATCTTCCATGCATCAGGACCAGTAAGAAAAAGGTTGTGGTATGTTCTTATTGAGGCTGGATCAATGTAAAGAATGTGTTGTTAGCTATAGCACAGCTCTATTTTCATTTAGATCCTTTTCTACGGATTGTGGGAGGAATCATGGAATGATGCTGTGCTTAGCATTTATCTAAGAAACAAAATCATAGCATTATCCATATAACAAAACATTTGTCTTCACTTTCTCCAGATTTCCACAAGAGTTTACTGTTATAAGGGAAGCACAACTGCTTTTATATTTCTATTAAATTCTGTTGATTAACAGCAAGAGCCAGGGTTGTATTCTTGTTCTTTTGATTTTTGCAGTCAGCATCCTTTTCAGTAAATGGAAGTCCCATAGGGCATCTTTCCCTTCCTTTTTATGTATTTGTCTAAACCCAGTAAGAATGGAAGAAACACTTAGACATCAAAGGAGGGAGGGAAAGAAAAAAGAAAACCAACCAACCAAACAAAACAACACAAAATCACCTCACTCCAAACAATATAATTAGGACAATTAAGGATCTAGCCTCCACTCAGTACGCATACATAACTCTGATTAACGTTATCGGGAAATACAGACTCACAGACTGGAGAATAGGTCCCTTAGCTCAGAAGAGAGCATTACTCTTGTATCTGAATGTGTCCTTTAAAAAAATGACCCTTAAGTTTATCCCATAGCAACTATTTTCCCTTTTACTGCATATTTGAAACTATTTTAGTTTGAAGTGCTGTCAGGAAACTAAAATCTTGTTATAAAATTCCCCACAGAATTTGAACCACATGTTTAAAGAATCACTTGATATTAATTGCAAGATATGTGGAAATAAATTCTGCGATACCCATGTGGACCATCTCACAGATGGCAAGAGGGCTGTAACAGGCACGTAACAGGGAGCAGAGTCTGTCCAACTTATGCGCCTTAATGCAACACTATACAGGAGTATTTCTGGAGAGAGGAAAAAGGAAAGGAAGAGGAATTGGAAACTGTTTTTGTCCCCTTATTTTCTTAAACGTCATTATGACTAACGATCCACAGACTGTTTCCAGGTCTATATACTGCAGTAACAATAATGAAAATGGAAACATCTATATGCAGATATGGGCTCCAGTAAAAAAAAATCTCTCAAACAATTACAGAATCTTACTTCTGTTCCAATTTTCCACATTGTAGAAGGGAGGAAACCTATCTTAGCAAGCCATTTACTGAAACAATCTCAAAACCTATTTCATTAACTCATGTTCCTCATATCAGCTGACAAGAAAAATATTCAAGGTTTTGCCTTCTCAGCTCTTTTGATGGGCAAAATATTATACCTCCCTCACAGACAGGCCATCATGCAGGGCTGCTTTCAAAACAGTTTAAACAAGAAATGCTGGACTGGCAATTAAATTCAATCACTCTGTTTAGCTAACACATCCTGAACAACAATCTCTTCTTTTTGCCAGTAGAATACAGATGTGTTTCTAACTTGCTGCATATACTTGAAGGCCATCAGGTCATTTCTACCTAGATATACCAGAGATGGTCCATTGATTTGATACCAGGCGCTGTAATTCACTTGTGTATATACAGTTCAATATCTCTTGTATTCCTCTGTGTGAAGTCTGTTATCTCTTCACTAAAAAATAGATGTGTTTAATCCTGGTAGAATGTGATTCTTCTGGGAAGTTTACGGAGAATGAAAAGTAATTAAATAATTGGTGTGTGGCCTAAGAAGGCTAATGCTCTTAGTTATCTTTACAGAAAAAAATCTACTGAGGTCAACTGGAGTCTTTTAGTTGGCTTCACAGACTGTTGTGGCTAAAAGGAATCATTAAATTTTCTAGTCTGAACTACTTCATATAAAATTTCATCCAATTATCTTTCCAGTGTGTTCACTAAATTACTTTTGGCTAAATCATATTTTTCAAAAAGGCATCCAACCTTGATTTTAGGACTTTAGTTGTTGAAGGACTGGTCATATCAATACATATATCATTCAAGAGATTAAAATCTGTGAGAAAATAACATTTTCAAACTTGTGCTTTTCAAGCATTGGAATTTGCTTTATTTATACTTCTAGAAATGTGTTGTTGTCCTTCCTATCATTGATAAGTTTTAGCCTTTCACTACCCACTATTTTCCTGAGAAACTTATTCATGGAAATAAGTAATTTTTTAGTCCCTCCTTAAAAACAAAAACAAAAGCAAGCCAAACAGATTTGTCTGTCTTCATAAATCCTGATCTAGTTCTAGCTAATTAGAAGCTACCTTCAAATAGTTTCTCTAGTTTAAAATCATACGTCTGTATGAGACACAAAATATTTCATTCTTTTTCTTCCACAGTTTTTAACACAGATTTAGAAACAAGAATAAAAGAGTGGTTTGCAGCTAACAGTCTGGTTTAAGCCACACTCAGATGCAGAATTACCTAAACGTATCCTAAATATGAGTCAGTGTTTCCTTATCTATAATTCTAAAATTTGTTTTGCTCTTTTATTATAACATCACACTGGACAGTTTCTTGTCTGCTATAACCACTTCTTGGAGACATTGCTTTTCAGAGTTGCAGACCCTTATTCTGTAACAATAGTTACATACTTCGGTTTTAGATTTATAACTTAGACCTATGCAAATAGGATTCTAAGTTATGCTACTACTATGCATTTCAGGCATTTTCTACTGATCTTCAGCTGTCCTTCTCCTTTATGTAACAATGCACTTCTGTAGTGGATGCTAGCATGGCACTAATACCTAAAGCTAGCTCCTTTTAACTCTGCACAAAGTTAAATATAAAATAAGGGCTAGTGACTGGCATGGGTGAGTTTCGAGCTAGCGAGCTTGTACATTTGACTAAAAAGAGTAGGAAGCGCTGCAATAGAAGATATATTACATCATTCTCAAATGCAACTGTGCCAGCAACAGCAGCTGGGAAGAGTATGGGGTTCTAATTACAGATTGCATCAATCTCTGTGAACAGAAGCAAATCTCCTTCCTAGGTTTCAGAGTTGCAGCTTGCTTGGAGAGGCATAATGAGAGAGGATTAAATGTTCACTTACAATAGGATGACATTATAGGATGTAAGCAGATGTTGCATGTAAGAGCTCTAATGATATATGTTTCAGTATACCAAAACCTCAAACTTCTAAATTAAGTCTTTATTAACCTAACTGTAGATGTAAGGATCTGTGTCTTTATTTTGGGATGCAGAATCCATGATGAGAAGAATGTTCTCTGTGCATGTTAAGTGAGATTATAAGCCAGCTAGAAACATCTTAAAAGAAATATTGGGAGAGGGTTTCCACACAAGAAGGAGACAATAAATGTTGAATATGAACAGAAAGAGTGAAATTACAATGCTAAAAGTCAAATTTTACCAGATGATACTGAGAAGTAAGCATGTTATCTTATTATTTCTCTCAGCACAACATTAAGCCCCCATTAAGACTCCAAATTAAAATAGGACTTTTCTAGTCCCTTCAGTTAGGAAATCTGTGTTACGAACTGTGGTGGGTTGACCCTGGCTGGACGCCAGGTGCCCACCAAAGCCGCTCTATCACCAACCTCCTCAGCTGGACAGGGGAGAGAAAATATATTGAAAAACTCATGGGCTGAGATAAGGACAGGGAGCAATCATTTCCCCAATTACCATCACAGGCAAAACAGGCTTGACTTGGGAAAATTAATTTTAATTTATTACCTATGAAATCGGAGTCAAGTAATGAGAAAAAAACCCAAATCTTGAAACCACCTCCACCTTACCCCTCCCTTCTTCCCCACCTTAACTTCACTCATTATTTCTTGATCTTCCCCCTGCTGAGCAGCCCGGGGGGACGGGGAATGGGGGTTGTGGTCAGTTCATGCTCCAGCATGGGGTCCCTCCCATGGGAGACAGTCCTCCATGAACTTCTCCAACATGAGTCCTTCCCACGGGCTGCAGTTCTTCATGAACTGCTCCAGCATGGGTCCCTTCCACGGGGTGCAACTTCAAGGAACAGACTGCTCCAGCGTGGGTGCCTCACAGGGTCATAAGTCCTGCCAGCAAACCTGCTCCAGCCTGGGCTTCCCATGGGGTCACAGCCTCCTTTAGGTGCATCCACCTGCTCCAATGTGGGGTCCTCCAGGGGCTGCAGGTGGATATCTGCTCCCCGTCATCCTCCATGGGCTGCAGGGGTACAGCCTGCCTCACCATGGTCTTCTCCATGGGCTGCAAGGGAATCTCTACTCCAGTGCCTGGAGCACCTCCTCCCCCTCCTTCTTCACTGGCCTTGGTGACTGCAGAGTTGTTCCTCTCACATATTCTCACTCCTCTCTCCAGCTGCAATTGCTGTTGAGCCTTTTTTTTAATTTTCCCCCCCTCTTAACTCTGTTATTGCAGCGGCGCTACCACTGCTGCAGATGGGCTTGGCCTTGGCCAGCAGTGGGTCCATCTTGAAGCCATCTGGCATTGGCTCTGTCAGACATAGGGGAAACTTCTAGCAGCTTCTCACAGAAGCCACCTGTCATGGAACCACACAAACTAGGCCAGTCCAGTTAACAAACAGTCAAACAAAAATTATTTATTTTACAAGATGGAAGGGGAGAAACTAAGTTTTGTTCTAACTGGGACCACTCTGGCTCCAACAGACATTAACAATTCACAAGTTCAGGATGTCGGTCAGGAAATTAGTACTACACCGCTGACTTAAGAGCTCCTAAGATTTATGGTTGATGACCCAAAATGTGCAAAATCACTCACCCGTGTAAGATGAGGTCTCTCAATCTGCACAGAAGATGAACCGCAGGTGGCATCCCATCCCATGAGGAGAGCCTCTGACCACAAACTCGCTGCCCTGAGGGAGACCAACTCAAGATGGCCCCCTTGCGGGACTCCATTTATACCCAATTCAAATCTGACCTGTGGTCATATATGGTCACATAGGTCCCTATTGGCCAAAGACCTCAGCTTTGTCTCCCGTCAACTGAAACTGCCAATGCCCTGCGGGCATCATTCAAACTGTGGTGGGAAGGTTTTCCCGCGGGTTTTGTCAGGGCGGTTGCATCTGCCACACCACTCCTGTAGTCCCTCCGCTATCAAAACCTTGCTACGCAAACACTAACAAAGCAATTGTAGTTCTAAGAGGTTAATGAAATTCTATTAAGTAAATCTGACCCTAAAGCACACACACTATAATCCAAAGAGTTTGGTTCAACCACATCTCCATTTTGTTTTCTTTATTCCTATTTCTCTGATTTCATCACTGTTGTTGACTTAAAAAAGAAATCCTACTTTATAAGGAAGTTTATTCAACAACAAAGAACATATTGAAAACCCCCTTAAAGGGTATGCAAAAATCATTAATAGGTGTTAAATGGATTTCCTGTGCATCATTTGTACCATGAAACCAGGTATACTGATACTCTTGTCCTCCCCTCTGTAGTTTAAAAGTCTACACCAAAACACTTAACTCTCCAGGTGTTTGGAATCCTAAGCACGGTCTTAATAAATGGTGGCAAGGGAATGCTTTAGAGGCAGAAAACCAGATGCCTAAGCCAGGCTTCTGCTTCCAATAGTTAGCAAACCTGAGCGATCTTTACATCAAAAGATCATTAGAGCCAACGCATCTGAGATTTTGCTGATCTCCAGGCATCACATATTCCATGAGCATCCTCTCATAGCAGGACACACTGCCACACTACACTAGCCTTCCTGTGCTGTAAAGGTTTCACTGATACGTGTGAAAGTTAGGACTGCCTGGCAATAAGACTGGCCTTCAGAATCAGACAGGTATAACCAGACACCAACAAACCCTCCTTCTTCTGTGCCAAGAAAAGATCTAGTGCAAGACTACTGACAGCATCATTTGCGTGTAAAAACATTGTTTGGATTGTCAATTCAGTTGATGGTAGAAGACAACCAAAATGCAAGGACTAGAAAGTCAGAATAATCTCTTTTCTCCTGTTTGATGGAAAGGAACAAAAGGGGATCTGAGAACATTTTAGATCGATATTCCTAATAATTCCTCATAGAGTAGACATCTATCAGCAGAAAATAATCTTGCTTACTAAAAATAAAGAGAATCATGAACCTACAAAATTTTAAAATGGCAAATAATGTTTTTAAAGTATTTTTTAATGGAATTCCTTAGATAAATTTTATGATAAACTCCATGGTGCTGTATGGAAGCATCTTTCAAAATAGAAGAAGTGTAAATAAACAATGAGCACTTGCAAACAACTACTACGTTCTACAGCAATTATAGTGCTTCAGAACAGAGTTTTACTTCCGCATTCCTCTACTAGTAAGAGAGTAGTGAATACATTCCTCCCTGTGAATGATCTACCTTGTACACCATTCATATCAATAACAATTTTTAACAAGTGGGGATGTCAGGGAGCAGCAGGAGCTGCCCTGCAAAAGAGGACGAGCAGGAGCTGAGGGTGACTACAAGACAGACCGTGACCTCATCGACAGGCACCACCCGGGACTACCCAAGCAGACAAGAAGGACAGGGTGGTCACAGCAGTGGATCCTATCAACAGCCTGATGAAAATGACACGGTCATGAGATGATGAATCAGGTCCAAGGTCAAGTCAACCCAGGAAATTCAGCCAACCTCAGCTGGGGACAAGGCACAGATAGCTCAGCAACAACTGCAGGCTGAGCTGAAATAGGTCCCCCATGCCCATGTGCAGAGTGTGGGTGAGGGTCCTGGGTGAGGCTGACCAGGGCCACTAAGGCCTATTGGTGCCCTCAGGACCCTGACATAGCGACTTTTTTTTTTTTTCTTTCTTTTAATGTTAAGTACACTGCTTCTGGGATGTACTTATAACGTAATTACTTTTCTTATATTTTGACAGACATGTACAGCTGTGCTCTTCAAGTACTTAAAATTCTTATTAACATAGGTTTATTCATTTCAATAAGAACAAGATGTAATAACTATTCATAAATATGAAACTGGGTCATATTAGTTCAGTGACAGTGGTTTATTTGTGCCTCAAAGCTTCCTATGCAAAATTAGCCAGAAAATATGAAGTAAAATTCTCTTAGTGGTTTCCTAGAATCTATGTATGGAAAGAGGTGGGTTTGTCCAGCCACCCACTGCTGCAGCAATGATTGAACTGCTGAACCACACAATCTCCAGGAACCACAAAAACTTCAGTGCTCCCTAAAGGCTCCTCTCTCCCTGCTTGCCATTTCTTTCCACACACCTGCTTCCAGCAGCATGGTTCCATCCCTACAGGCACTTCCTGGGAACAGTATGTTATTTTCATTGCTATGGCATGGAGAGCTTGAATTTAACACTGAGATTACTTTTATTTAAACACTGCACAACTCAAGCAGCACGAGCTTGGCTTTGACTGCAGACCAGAGCCTCAGGCTTTGAAAATAGAAGCCAAACTTTGTTTTCTATAGCTGCAACCCATTTCCTTGCTGAAAAATAGGAACTACTCCATGCAGAGCCTGTGCAGAAGTTGTGCAGCTACACAAGGATAGAATTTTTTTGAGAAGAGTCTCTGCGTAGAGAAAATCTTACTATTACTGAGGTACTGAATAAACATGGTGACACAGAGCAAGGACAATTAGCTAAATTTAGAGCACAGATTCAAATCCCTTCACCTTACATTGCTGATTATGTCTATTTTAGGAGCATAGTTGCCACCAGAGAAAGACATTTCCACAAATAAATTAGAACACTAGTGGCCTGGAGGTGCTCTTTTTTTCTACTGTCCATACACAAAGTCTAAGCTACTCTCCTGATTTAAGTGGTCCATGCTAGATGATTTCACCTAAGCCTAGAATAGTAACTGGTAGAAATATCACTTCTGCAAATCTTTCTTCTTTTCACTCATGTGTGCTTGAGTTTAGAATAAGATCATCCATTTTTTTCAACTGGATGAAAGTACAAAGATTATTCTTTTCCTCATGTAGACTGCTCAGGAACTTGTCTTCTGACTGACACAAGTTTCTGTATCCCTGGAGACAGTACTGGGAGGAGATGTGGCTGGTGGGATAGGCATGGTTTTGTTTTACAAACATGTCCACCTTCCTTTGACGTCTCCTGTTCTATGGCCACCCTTCTGGAAAAACACTTTTCCCCCTGTCACCCATCCATCTATTCTTATATTTCCATCTTGTCTCAGCAACCAGAATATGTCTTTTGTTTCGTGTTTGTTTTGGCATGATTGCTTTTTAATTTTATGTCTAAATGATATTTATCTCACTGAATTTCTTTAAGGATTCAGTTGACACAAAGAAAGCAAAAGTTTCATTATACTGGATTTTTAACACTATTTGTGGATTAGTTTTATCAGACCAGCGTCCTTTAAATGAGTTCATTCAATACCCTTCCGGTCAAGAAGGTTTGCTATTCTGCTGAAGACCTGATTTTATCATCTTGTCGATATTATAAATGCACTGCCTGGTTGGTCAGTCAACATCTCCATTAGAAATCCTGTTCTTCTTATAACTCACCCATTTGAAATGGCAATTGGACCAAAAACTAGCTTACAAGTACTGATCCACTTACATTGTTTTGTTCAAATCCAAAAAGGAAAACCAAGGACCTTTTAAAGAGCTCTTACTATTCTGAATCCGAGTAAAAGACTGTCATGGTAATGGCTAGACAAAAGCTGTTGCCTGCCCTGTCTTCCTTTCCCATTCCAAGGTAATATTACAGCACATAACAAGTGCTGTTCTGATACTTCATCTTTAATTTAGTCTTCCCTAGAATTTGTCAGCTTAAGCCAGAGACTTAACACTATTTTTATGCAGCTTTTTTGTACTTAACGACAGACAATCCATTCTGCTGCGGAGCAGTAAACAAGCTCACTGCAAGATGCCAATTGGGAATCACAATGGGAAATAACTGATCTCCTGTGTGATATTAGCTAAAATGGTGCGTCCTACAGCCAACCTTGAGACTTGGTAAAACATTGTTTTGTGAGAGATTAACTCACACTTATTACAAACTGCAGCAAACCCCATACATTATCAGATAATACAGAGGCATTTTTTAAACAATTTTAGTTTATTGAGAGGCTATTAAAGCTAGCAATCATATATATCTGTCGAGAGATGTCTGTGTATTTATAGTTCACGTGCGCACATGTACGTGTGTGTATGAAGTCAAAAGCAACTTTAAGTCTGACCTCCACTATTTTGTTGCCAGTGATACTAGCATAGTACTGAGGTACTGTTGAGTAATTTAGAGAAAGATAAGAAAATGTGAAGGATCAAATTTACCTGTTTTCTCAGGTGGCTATGAGCTTCTGTAGTCCATGGCAAAACAAAAGAACTGTAAATCTGAAATAACTGACAAAAGGCAAGGGTTGAATTTCTGACTATTTTAGTTTAGAAAAATAGTCCAAAGGAGCTAAAATGTGCTGGTGATGGTTGCAAGCAATTTTAGTGAAATATTTTCATTACATAGTAGTAGTAAGGGTAGTAAGACTGAAGGAAAGAAAATTTAGGAAAAGTCATCTCTATATCCATCAAGTACTTGCCTCCTCTCAAAAACCCCCAGCCTGATATCATATAAAAAATTCAGATCTAAGTCTAACTGGAGTTCCTGTTTTGTTTGGTGGTGAAAATGTGTAAGAAAGAGAATTTACTTTACAGTTAACAGCTAACAAACTAAGTATAATAAATCAACCTTGGGTTATTCTTATCTTATTCAGGTGATGGAGAAGGTAAAACAAAATGTGACAAAAGGAAAATTGTATAGAAGGAAACCATGACTCAGGATGCCTGAAAAATATCTGTCTTCATTTAAACAGCTTAGTTGGGGCCACACGATTCACAATCTAATGTTTGTTCGTTTTTAAACAGACAAGGGAAAGACTTGTTATTTTCAGTATTTTCATCTCAAAGTAATCCTGAATATTGCTGCAAAAAGCATGGTTACCTTCAGTGTGAAAGGTTACTGTAAGGAAAATCAAGGAACTCCAATGAGGGGAAAATAAGAATTAGCAGCATTAGCGGTCCAGGTCTCTCACAATGTCTCACATATAATCAGGAGGCTGTAACTAGAGATGTATCAGCTTATAACCAGTAAGCATTATTCCATTTTCGCTTACCACCCACTGGCTAAGAATTTCTATCTTGTACTGTTCAAGTCGCTCTGCCACCTGTCAGTGTTATCTTGATAAGTACCTTGCCTTTCCCAGTTAAAATGCATAGCAGGTCATGCATATGAAAAGCATTCCTATTTCTTGTAAATGATCAGAGCACACATTATGTCCTAGGGTTATCAAAAAGCCCCTGTGAATATGTCCAACTGTTCCCCAGCTCAGGTGATGCTTAAAGTTGCACAGTATGGGCTTCAGGTATTGCTGCTATTAAATGCTTTTCTTTGATTGGGAAACTTTTATCAGAGAAAGCTATTATCTGCCTTACCTCCTGGACAACACCATAAAGGTTCTTTGCTGCTATTTCTGCAAAGTACTTGCTATGTTTTAGTTACTCATTCTTCCCTTTGTGTGTATGGATAGATATACATACATAAGTGAAAGTTCCCCATATCATTCTGCAAATGGAAAATTAACAATAGCAATTATCTCTATTTCTTACTTAATTGCACTTGCAGGCACAGTGTCCTTTTTAAATAGCATATAAACAAAATGTGCTATTTGAGCACTGATAATATATATCCCCAAACCTCACTGTTACTTGAGGGGAAAAAAATGACAGCAGAAATAATATTTCCATATGACAAATTCATGTGCAATATCGACTCTTCTACTCTGCTTATTTTAGAGACTACCTGCACCATAGGTTTCAGGGTTGGTGGGACAGCAACATTTGTGTAAGGGCAGTACTAGCTCCATATGTCTGGAGAAGGGAACAGGCCCTGTCAACACAGACAAGTGGTGGAAAAGCTTTCTTCTCTTTTGAGGTGATGCTGGAGCCATGGAGGAGCAGCACCTGCCCCTAGAAATGGCTTCACTAAGAAGTGCTTGATGCTGGAGCTTCATGGTAGTTGTGCAACTTGGGACTCAGATGTGTTTCCAGGAGAGCTTAAAATGAAGTAAATCATGACAGATTATATAGTCTTATATTTTCTCTGCTTAGTGTCAGGCACGTAATGTGGATAAGCATATAAAAATAATTATATTTCTGGCATAATACAGTTTTGTCAGGCAGTACATGTAGACTAATGGTAGGCAAGTGGGACAGTTTGCCCCAAGACCCATTGCTTGGAAGGATTAGCGAGTCCAAAGTTTTTACAGTAGAAGGAGTCATCAAATAAAAGAGACATACAGAAAGCATATATTTGTGAATATAGTAGAGAGAGTAAAAATTTGTGGCCTAGATCTCTTTGATCCTTTGTATGTCATTACCTTCATGGGAAAGACTTGACCAGGTACATCTCACAGATTCATAGGTTCACAGAGCAGTGGGGTTTGAAGGGACCACTGGAGATCATCCAGTCCAACCCCCCTGCTAGAGCAGGATCACCCAGAGCAGGTTGCACAGGATGGCATCCAGGGGGATTTTGAATATCTCCAGAGAAGGAGACTCCACAACCTCTCTGGGCAGCCTGTTCTTCCAGTGCTCTGTCACCCTCACAGTAAAGAAATTTTTTCTCATGTTCAGATGGAATTTCCTGTGTTCCAGTTTGTGCCCATTGCCCCTTCTCCTGTCTCCTCAAACTTTAGTCTCTTGGAAGAAGATTGTGTGGCTAGGTTCTACTAAAACCAAAACTAAACTAAACAAAAACCACACCCAAAAAAAACCCAAAATAGAAAAAAAAAATCTTTTTTTTTCATGTGTTACATATTTGTAAGAGCAGAGCAAGGAAACACTGTTTAATTTCCATCATCTTGCTTCATCAGGAGGTAAGAGTGAATTCATTAACCTCTCCTGCATCTCCTATGCTGAAAAATGTATGTTTCAGAAGAAACAGCCTAAGGAGTTTATACTCTATGTCCCTAGTTTCCTAGAATGTTAACAGTGAAGCCTAAAGTGATTTGGATGATATTATAAACATGTTTAAAGGTAATTCAGGGCCCTAAGTTCAGCCCAGGGGGGATTCTTTGAAATAGGAAATTCTTGGCCAAAAATGAAAAGCCTTGCATTGTTCAAGTCAAGCAGTGTAGCAAAATGAGGTCAAATAATAAATACTGTGTAATTGACCTTCCTGTGGTTTCTCTGTGTAAGCATTGGATAGCGTAGCATAGCTGATAATTAAAACTTGTACATATTGTAAAGCTTTCTGATATCAATATGATTTTCTTTTTCTCTCAGAGAAAGCTAGAATCAGCAAAGGTTATGAACGTATCTGCAAATATTTGCCCTGGCATGGGTTACAAGCCTTGTAATAGTGTGCTGGGGCAGGGGGTGGGGGTGTTGTTTGTGTTTTTCTCTTCATTGACTATAAAAGTCATATAGTGTGTAGACAAGCTGGCTAAATTCAATCTGATATCCAGTCCAACTTTGGTTTATTGCTACTGTCTGATTCAAGGAATTATCTAACCCATGTGTTCCTGTAGTATTGGGCTTTCCCAGTAAATATGCTAGAACTAGAAATTTTTCTGAACTCTTGGATGTGTATATGAAATATTTTGTACTTGTTTCTCCTCATTAGCACCCTAGCTGATTTCTCTTGAACTACTCAATAAAAAGACACCAAAAAGCAGAGCAGCAAAACTATGTTTGTCATGCTCAGCAGCAAGCAGCGTTATTTCTTGCATGCAATAATGCATGAAAGTTCTTATCAGGGAACAAACCAACAATCAAATGCCAAGAGCTGATGCATATGAAATAAAGACCTCTTACATTTTAAGTAAAGTGGATAGAAGAGAAAGACAAAAAATAAGACAGTGGAAAAATCCCAGAAAGGAGAGAAGTCAAGGCAACAGGCCCATCTGATATCAGCAGCAGTCGTAGTGCACTCATTATCTAACCAAGTATGTTTCACTGGAATCCCAAATCATTAGACGAGCAAATATTTTGCCTTTAGAAAAACTGAATGATCTGATAACGGGCACATGGCACGGTATAATTGTCTCATGTTTTAATCCTGGCTTGTTTCACTGCATAGCTCAGGACAAATCACTTTTCACCCCTCACCATCTTCTAAGTGTGAATAATTATAGCTATCCTACTTCACAAAGGTGGTATTAGGAACAATTTAATTGATGCCTGTGCAGTGCTTTAAGAAACTTGGGTGGGTAGATCAATGGTAAATTAGAGCAGGCAATTATATGCAGCCTGAGGGAGAGAAATCAATATCCATATGGCAAGGCAGGAGGTATACTTTCATGGGCCTGTTTTAAATCTCCCTTACTCCACTCTCACATCCCCATATTTTGTGTACTTCCTTGGAATTAGTTCTGGACAGCACTGGAAAGATGAGAGTACAGTCAGACCCGATGAGTCCATACCTGTGAGGAACAATGGCCAAAATGTTCTGCGTGTGACTGGAAGAGAAAGCAAAGAGCAAAAGTAGTTACAGTTGAAGTTCTTCCATACTGTGCAAAGTATTTTGATTTCTCTGCTTTTTATCGAGTTTTACCATTTAGGGAGGTAATATTATTACATTTCTAGGAGAAAACAGAAAATGCTGACACTGACTTTTTGCATTGTATGGCAGAGTCTTTTTCTTTTCCTTCCTTTGGAATAATGACTGAAACTTTTATTTAGTTTCTGTCTCCCTGCAATTATTTCTTAAATGAGGTGAGGTATGACCTGAACCTTCAAAATCAATTCACTAATTTTATCTTAGGGGGTTAAAAAGAAAAAAGTTTCTAAAGATTATTTTTATGCCTAAATCCATAAATTCAACTAATAAACATTTTCAAAATATTAGATGTATCTCAAAGTGATACTGAAACACGAAAACATTGAAATATGTTTCTAAAGTATTTTTCTCATATGTAATACGGGAAAAAATCATGACAAATTTTATGGAAAAGTATACTTTTAGAAAAAAGAAAATACTAAATAAAATGTTATAATTAAATTTGTTTTCATTCACATCATCCAGATCTTAATTTTGCTGCAATCTCTGCACCATTCCAAAGGGTTCAGAGAGCTATTTTATTCAGCAGGTGAGGACTGTTCTGGTGAGGGGATGAGTTATAGCAAACGCAGTGATCCATAGTTATTGCTTTAGGGAAAGGGGAGAAGCTGGCAGCTAGGAATTACGTTAGGCTAGCCCTGAAGCTTGAGACCACCTTCACTTCTCAGATCCAGTGCCAGAATTAAATAGCAACTCAGATTTGGGCCTGGAGAGTACACTATATTAATACCGACAGATGTCTTCCTGGAGAAAGTGTATACACAGGTGTACATATGTGTTGTACTTCATGCTCCTGGGAACCAGTAGAGTCTTTCAAGTCAAGACAACACAGGCCCTTTTCTTCTAGAGTTTATTGCTAATGAAATGCATGTTTTGCAAATTTGGTGCAAAAGCACATTGAATTTCCACACGTTAAAAAGGCTGTACCCTTTCACAAAAATGTGCTTCTACCTGAAATCTTTATCTTCACTGTTACTGATGATTCTGTTTCTGATTTTTTGGACTTGCAATTAAAAGTTAAGTGAAAGTTTTTGTTTATTTTGCAGTACAATTCTTAAATATTTATGAAGGACCTTAAGTCTAGTTCGCCTTGAGGAAATATAGATGAATTAATAATTTATGTGGTTGTTTTGCAGAAAATTAAAGATTGGGAACAAGTGTTTAAAAATTAAATCATCCACAATCTAAGATAGCATCTGTTATTTTGTTAAAATCTTGCAAACAACAAAGTACAATGAGGTGTTATCTTCTCCTTGGTCCAACTGCAATCTTAACGATTCATTACATTGAGCAGATTCTAAAGCCTGAGGCTAGCTAATGTCAGAATAATGAAGAGGAACTTCAATTATGTAGCCTAGATTTTTTATATTTGTTTTTATTTTATTGCCTGCAGTGAGAAAGACTCTATATCTCTATATTACATAGTGATTTGTAAGATGTTGCACTCCCACAAAAATCACTGCATATTTCATTAGTAATCCTACAATGGAATTCCCTGCAACTACAAAGTGTGTACATCTACCTGTGTAAATAATAATAACAGTAATAACAGTAATAATAATAACAGTAA
>VXBL01005872.1:552929-569825 GCA_013400195.1 Aramus guarauna
CCCCTTTTTTTTTTTTTTTTTTTTTTTTATCAATGACAGTTGTCTCTAGCTCTCGCTAGTCTAGACATCATAGTTAGCCAATTTCTGGTCAGCATCATAAGTCAATAGAGTAGGAAAGATGACTTTCAGGCCCGGTCTGTAATGGGTTTCCTTTTTGGCTTTAATGAGCTGCCCTGACAATACAGTCCCAAATTCTGCTTTTCTATATTTACATACCTTCCATGATCAAATGTACATTGAGAAGTTGTAAACAAATTTTCTTGCTGGAAATAAGGCTAGGCATGCAGTCTTCTGGAGCTATTTTTTACAATAAAATACTCTTTACAACTACAGTATCTTTATCTATGTCCTAAGCATGGTCTGATGGCTAGTCCTGCTTCTGGATCTGTTTCCAGTGCAAGGATTTTAGTAAGATCAATTCAAAACTCTCAAAAAATAATAAAAAAATAAAAATGGTACCAGAACTTGGAGAAAGATCTGTTCTATGATTACAAATTCCAAGAGGTCTATAAGTGTAGAACTTTATACCAGGATCCAAAGAAACCATATGGTAATTTCTTCTCCTCTCATTTTTTGCCTGTTTGACTCTGGCTTCAATTGTATATACAAAACTTGGTCATTTTGGCAGTGTAAAGACATCAACATATCAGTCTGTAATGACAACTACAAATATAAAAGAGATTTTTTTAGCCTTCAAATAAAAGATCTGTACAGCAAAGCAGATGAGAGAATTTTGTGCTTAGATTCCATCTAATAAGAACCCAAAGGATTTCACTGCTATTAAAAATGTAAGTTAAGAAGAGACATCTTCAATTTAAATAAAAAGTATATGTAGGAAAAATATAGTCATAAAAGGGTGCTCTTTCAAGATGCCATATGAGGATTTAGCAATGCGATTCCCAAGATGCGAATAAAGGCAGAACAGCTAAAACCTTGTACATTGCTTGATAATATAATTCAGCTCTGTAGTTTGGCATTTTCTCCTCAGAGGAAGCCAAGTATTGGCAATTCGTCTACACTGATGCTAAATTATGGTTGGTATAGATATATGACTGTAATTGCACAGTAATAATAAATGAGAAACTTTCACAAAAAACTACGTAAGTAACAGTTCATGGACTCAGTCTGTTCCGTTTTCCTTCTAAATGTTCATCTTCAATCAGCATTGCAAAAATCAGCCTCTTTTTTTCCTTGGTTTTTTCTTTCCTGTTCTGAGTTGCTGTTTATGAGATTGACTATTTCTAGTGATTTCAGAGGAAGCTAGATTTGCCTAGCACACACATCTTAATAGAATGGCAGCACTCTGAATAAACTAGAGTGCTTCAAAGTAGAATCACTTTTCTAAATATTAAATGCAAGGGATATAATGAGCAGATTGATTTGATAGCATTAGAAGCTTGCATCTCCTGACTTTCTCTAGATGTGCATTTCCATATATGTAATCTTTCCTTTTTTTAATGTTCTTTCTACTGAGCAAATTAATCTCACATTCCCGTTGCTGGGGTTATTTTCATCATTGATTGTGTCACTGTTATTCAACACAGTCAAAACATAAATCTAGTGCCTAGTTTTTAAGGGCCCATTATTAGATGCCAACCATTTTGTTCCCCCTTTCCAGACAAAAAAATGCAATTTATGAGTGTGATAAAGTTCTAGAGGCTTCTGTGTGTTGCAGAGCATTGCTGTGACAAGTACTAGTACTGCAAAGAAAAAATATTAGAAATGTTCAGATTTTGAAACTGTTTGATTCACTGCAAGATATGTGAGATATGGTTGAAAACCACAGTTATAGCACACAAAAAGACCCATCAGGGATCTGAAATTTGCTTTTCTTTACTAGTGATTGGAAAAGGAGAGGAAAGACAACCTTTTGAAATCTGTCACAGAACAGAGGAGACCATCTAGCACACCTCAAAATATCTGGCATCTCAGTGGTCAGAGAACACACCTCATACCTTGGAGTTCAAGGGTCAGATCTTTACTCAAAATAATCTGAAATTAAAATCTCCACCTTCCTCTTTCCTGATAAAATTTCTGCGAAGACTTTCTATGAAATATTTTAGTTGCAATGAAACATTATCTCATAACAAGGAAAAAATTTGGACCAACATTCTTAAGTACTATAATATTTCATGCAGTTGCATCTTTGTAAAACAGACTGAAAAACAGATTTTAAATTGTTTAAATGTCTGAAACTCTGTTGACTTCAGTAAAGCAAAACCCCTTTTAATTCAATTGAAGTTCTGCCTCAAAGGATCTAAGAAAAACTGTCAAGCATTAAATGAAAATAACTCATAATTGTGTTTCCCAAAACCCTCCTTTTCTCTAGAAACCAAAAGTAAGATACAGAAATGTTTTGAGAAGTTGATAATGTATCTGACACTTCTTCCAATTTCCATGCGATCTGGAACTCACAAACAGCTGGTTTGCATAATATCTACAAGCATTGCAGATTAGATGCAAGCTATCACTTTCAACAGAACTAGCCAGTCTGAAAGTGTGTTCTCCTTTACATTTTAGCAGTCATGTCTCATTACACAGCTAATGTTCTATTACTCTGTCTAATGTAACATGACATGACTGGTAAAATTTGAGGAAGCAGGCAATTTTTCATATTAGAAACCCACTCTTCCTTTCTCTGAACTGGTTGTCGATTCCATTTTGAATGCACCAAACTGTAATTTTGCGTAAGTCACCTGTATTGGAGAGCTAGCTAACGAAGCAGCTATTTTACGACCAGAGGAATGAAAAGCCAAGCTTCAACAGCTTAGCATGTCGCTTTTGAAAAAAAAAGAAAAAAAAAGAAAAAAAAAATGCATGACATATGATGTTTGTTTTCTTGAAATTACTTTGAAAGCCTGTTATGGTTGAATACAAGCTTTTACTCTTCTGTTTATGTATTCAACTACCCACACATACAAAATATAATCGGGTTGTACTTTTTTAATTAAGAAAAACATCACATTGACAGATCTTTAGGAAAATATATTGCAAAGTTTGATTCTTTTTTGGAAGTTGAGTACTAAGAATTGAGAGCAGATGGAAATATCTTAGTCCCGCACATGTGACATGTATATAGTCCTTAGACAAATGCAATTCCCGTTAACTTTGGCAAGTGATGTGTTTCAGTAACGATTTTGAACAGTAATGAACAAGTACTTCTTTGGCACATCTATCTGGAGTATGAGGAGGGCTGTGTCCTAACCTGAATGTCAGCTACACCAGAATCCTCAGGTGGATTGATTTCACTCTACCCGTTGTCTTCAGCAGGGCTAAGACTGATATAAGCCGTTATTTCATGCTTAAGATTGGGGACCACTACACAGACTTAGATCTATGAGATTTCCATTTTCCATTCTGAATGAGGCTGGCATCTAGAGGAAAAAGATTATGTCTGAACTTACTTAAGTTTGATATGTTTTAAATGAGACACAATGAATCTCATGATGATCTTTCTTTAGGAACATGGCAAAATAACCAGATTCACATAGAATATTTCTAATGCTAACAACCATTACTTAACACTTCAGGACTTTTTCATAATCTCAAAAGTGACTAGATCTGACTCAGTCATTGACAATAGGAGGAGGAGGATTACAGAACCAGTAATACAAATTAGGCTGGTGAAGAGTATAACAGTCTTACAAAAGCAGGTTCTCCCAAGTTTATGGCAATCACATTTGGCTAGATCTTAGACATTCTACTGCCTCTAGCCAGTGGCACCAACATCTCTACTTGCACATTGTTGGAAACAAATACTGTTAGTAAGACCATGTGGTAAAGCCCTATTACATAAAAAAGGGCCCTCACAAAAACAATTTCTGCTCTACTCTGATATCAAGTGCTGCTTTCTTTCTCCATTTTTTTCTGTCAGTCAATAAATGTTTTTGGAGACAAATCCCCTGTCTTGCCAGTAGTTGGGTTAAAGTATTAATTGGGAAAAGGTATTTTATATGATAGAACTCATTTGGGTTTTGGCGCATCAAAGCCGCACAGTCATGAAGGAGGGTATAACAGCTGTTTCTTTTTCTACTGAGATTTTTGAAAACTTCTGAAATTTAGAAGAGGAAAAATAACAAAATTAATTCTTTTCACTCAATGACTTCAGATACATATTTAGTATTTTTGATAGTCATAATAGTCTTTTCTTAAATTAAGTATACATAAACTATATACAGAATATTTATAGTTGGCACCAGGAAATAATTACAGATTTTTTTAATAAAGTTTGTTGGAAAAATAAAATTTGTTGTGTGGATGTCTTGTAGAGAAAGGTTATTTTTCAGTTTACAAAGAGGACATTTTCATGTTGTAATACTGAATACTCTAAAAATATAATACTGTAATAACCAGAAGATTTCAAATTTTCCTAAACTGTCAAGTTAAGTATAACATGCCTCAGCAAAATTATTACTTGTTTATATTTTATTGAGGTAACAAAAGTAGTAAGTGATCTAATCTGCAGAATAAATCTCCTGCATGTAATTTTTTTTTTCTGTTGTAAGACCATTATGAAAGATTGACACTAAAGAATGCTCCTAGAATTTACCCCAGTGTAAATAAAAGAGTTTTTATTGCAAACTCTTCACTCAGGAAGGATACACATTTTCACTATATATGTTTTTCATGCTTAATGAATTAAAATAATGATGAGGTAAGAATGAGGAAGAACTTAATTTTTCTTGGTCATACTACTAATGAAAAGAAAAGGAAAAGAAAAGAGAGCGAGCTATACATTAAATATCTGCTATAGCAATGGACAAAGCTTTCTTTACATAACCACTAAGACATATTCAAATTTTTTTATATGTCTGAAAATTGTAGACTGGAACACATCAAAAATATTTTGCCACTCCAGCTGTTCTTTCTGACTGACCAAAATTTTATTTTTCTCAACTATCTCTAGATTTTTTATTGTTATTATTATTTAGGTGTCCCATTTTTAAAAATGTTATATGAAAATTAAATATCTGAATGTCAGAATCCAACAATTTGAATATTTCATGTTCTTTTTATTTAATTATTACCTCATATCATTAAATGTACTCATAACACAGTATTTACTGTGCAACACACCCATCTTGCAGAGCAGCCACTAAGACTATGGACAGGTCCTTGAGACATCCATTCTTGTACAACTGATTCCTTACCAATGACCATAAGGTGACTTTACATGAACAGAGGCAGTAAATATTGTGATGCTCTTAAAAAAAAAAAAAAAAAAAAAAGTGGTTTTGATTAACAGTTTTCAGATGTTTTTGCTTACCAGCATAATCTCATAGGGAGCTTGGAAAAAAAAATAATAATGTGGAAGGACCATAAAAAATCATTTAGCTTAACTGCTACCCAAAGCAAAATTAGCTGTGCCTAAAAAATTCCTGACAATTATTTCTCTACACCGCTTTCCAAATTTCCAGTGAAAAAGATTCCCTAGCCTCCACAAGATCTCGGTCTCCATATTTAATTGCCCGAACTACACTTTTTCTCTGATGGGCTGTAAGCCTTACAGAGGGATAGTTCCTTGTAGAAGAGAAAAAGAAAAGGAAAATTCTCTTTTGAAATGGTGTGTTTAGGAGAATGAAAAGCAATAGCCCAAACTGCTATCTACTGTGGACTTCATCAGGAGAAAGTGTTTTCTTCTTCTGAAAGGCAGTTATTTGCCATTCTGAGGGGAGCAATTTTTACATCCTGCTTTCCTCTAGAAATACTATCCAAAAAATAGTCCATATTTTCAGCAGTCATCTCCTTTTCTAAGTCTCAGATTTACTAGCTTCCTAGCTATACATATATATGTATATATATATGTGTGTGTGTATACATACATACATACACACACACATTCCAATCCCACACATGTTTTTAACTCTGGGAAAGAACATATCCTTGCTATCATGTCAGTGTGCCAGCTGAATTGGTATCCTTTTCTCTTTGTTGCCAGGACTATTACAATGAAATTGTCTCCACTTGTGATCTCATATTATAAAGATTCCTGAAGCTGTGACAACTCAAGACATTATGATATACTCCTCTTACACTGGTAAAGCAGACACAGGGAGCAGAGTTCTCTGTAGAGCATAAGTAAAGATTTATAGACATGGTGAAAGAACACTTTCCCTGCCGTCTTCCTAAAATAATTATGACTTTCCATGAATCTCTTTCTAAATCAAGTGCAGAATGATAAAAGCATAAGGAAACAAGCCGCAAAAATACCATTTACAATAAGCCCTAGTGGACTTATTTCAGCAGCATTTCACATCCTTGGGTGAAAACTGTATATAATTATTTCAAGACATATGTGCCTTAATAGGAAAAATAAGTACTTATTGTGCCTGCCACTACGTTTCAAAAGCTTGCTTTCTGCAAGCTGTGTTACTATAATACTTTCATATGATGTTACTAAATATTGAAGGAGTGAACAAAGTGAGAGACACGTAAAAGGGCACTATGTGACATAAAATAAACATAACAGATTGACCAGTTCTAACGCTCATGAAGAAATATTCTTATTTAGGAAAAAAAAGTAAGCACCAGTGAAATTTTACAGAGACCATTGCTGCTCTTCATTCAGACTGCAAGAGAAAACTCTGATTTGTCTGATCTAGCAGCAGCTACTACGTGGGCTTACCGGTACGTGGGGTTAGGTGGCTGCTGTGTGTTCAAAGGTATCGGTGACTTTCCACACTGCCATTTCTGCCTAAGCCTAATAGATCTTACTGTAGCAGTACACATTGCTGACTTAATACCCTTCGTTTTTCTTGTTAATTATACCGAATAAAACTATTCAAGATTAGCTGTTAACTTGTCAAGAAACGGGTGGGGACAAACCCACCCTTCTGTTATAGGGATCGTAAATGCAGAATGTCTCTCTGAGGTGCTCCCTGACGGCTCTCTCAGCCGAGCAGTGCCTGGATGGGCTGTACAACCATCCTCACGTCCGCCTGCTCGAGTGCCTCAGCGCGCCCGCCCAGCCCCTCGCCCTGATGGCAACGTTTGCCCTCAGCCTCGCAAGTGACGGGCAGTGCACTCAACCCTCTCGTAACAACAGGGTGGTTTCATTCCGTGAAGGGTACCCTGCTCATGAGATGTCATCAGCAACCTTTTTAATGAGCAGATTTCATTCATCATTAACTGACTGTTTTCCTTGCGGCTGACGTCTCCCTGTCTGTGTGGCTCCACACAGGTAGGTAGGCTGGGTTACCCCATTCTCCTCGGGTGTATAACCCCAACTTTTCTGACCTTCAAACACTGGCACAGCCTCAAACACTGTTGGTGGTTTCATGGCGTGAATCTGATCCCTGCATTTTAGAGAGAGATTGCTAAAGCCATTCCGATAGACTCCTGCCGTTATGTAGTAGTACACTGACTTAATACGCTCAGATCCAGTGAAAACCACTAAATGTAGGCACTAAAAGATGATCTGGACACACAAAAGAAGTGAGTAAGAACTAGTGATCTAAAGGATTTGTATTATTAAATTGCATTAAACTGAAAGATATCAATTTGTGTGGTGACTTTAAAGAAAATTATAACATAAATTCAAAAGTTTTATGAATTACAAAGGGTCAGCACTCAAAACAAAGGGTCTTATAACAGACACACATGATAAAGCACTTTAAATAAAAGACCCTGACCAGTAAAATACAAAAAGGGTTGGGTTCTATAAAGAAACAGAAATAGTTGCTTAAAGAAAATAGTGACTTTAGACCCATTAAGTTTCCTTATTTTGTTTAACCAAACCTTCCACCCTCTGATAAACTTCTCTGCCAGTGGATTTTGGTCAATGGTAAAGCTTTCTAACAGCTTGATGCTTTGAGATAAGGTAACTTTGTTCTTTAAAATAAAAATTTGGGTGTTTGTATACTTGGAAAACAGGCATTCAAGTAGGTCTTTAAACCGTGTGCAATCCTGTGCATGCAAGGACTAAAAAAAAATAAGCTTTTTAAATAACATTTGGTTTGCAACTGCCGCAGTGTTAGCTTTGGTTTCTTTTAAACTAAGTAGTTTATGAAATAGTAGTGCCCTATAAACATTAAAATTATTGAGATTCTTTAATCTAAAGAAGACAAAGCAGAGGGAAGGATCATGATGGAAAAGAAAAATGCCCCGGTAACAGACTTCAGATACAAATTAGACCATTAGCAAGACCTATGAACACATCTCGTTTACATTAAAGGCACCAATGAAAGTTGTGCTCATACGTTTGTGATGCTGTCACTGCAATACAGCTTCTTCTCTCTTGTCAGGGAAGCAAAACATAAGAAGTAGCTAGAAATAACTCAAAAGAGTAAAAACTCCAGAATCTGGGGCAAAAATTTCTCCAGTAAAAATAATAGATCAGTAATGCTCCCTGCATCCTACCAAAACTTCTCTCTACAAACAACTGGCCTAAGATGGCGTTAGACTCTGGGTCTTCAGTGAGCTCACTAACCCATAAGTAGGCATGTTTTCTGATGTCCCAGTACCCTTTACAAGAACACTCACTTAGACAAAAAAAGAAAACCAACCAATCAATTTGTTTCTTATTCTTTGATGTATAAATAAAAGCAAACAAAAAAATGGAAACATATGGAAATGTTGTCATGCAGAAGTATACAAACTGCAGACGACTACACTTAATGTATTTTGCATTTAGTTGATTTTTTTTTTTTTTTTCCAAGACTGGATTTATTTAAAAGTTCACAGAGATGTAGCTTTTTTGCATTATGTATGGTAATTTCCACTTCCTCTTGGACTTAACCACTATAAAAATGGTATCATGCTCAAAAAAATCAAATAAGAAAATGCTTTAATTAACAATACTAACGATGCTTTAACTATTGAAATCTTGCCTATATTTTGACTCTGTTTCTATTAGGCTTGTTGATAAAAGATAGATATCAAATACCTGTAACTGCATATAGCATGAAAAAAATTATGCTTCTTAGTTTGGATATTAGGAAAAATTTCTTTACCAAAAGGGTTGTCAAGAACTGGAACAGGCTGCTCAGGAAAGTGTTTGAGCTACCATCCCTGGAGGCATTTAAAAGACATGGGGATGTGGTGCTTAGGGACATGGTTTAGTGGTGAGCTTGGCAGTGCTAGGTTAATAGATGGACTCAATGATCTTAATGTTCTTTTCCAACCAAAACAGTTCTATGGTTCTGTGATTTTTGTTATAATTTATGAATACAAAGCTGTTTATGGAGATGTTTTTACTGAATGAGTAATGCTAATGGCTATCACTTTTCTTTTAGACAAGTTACATTAGCTGGTTATGAAGTTTCACAGTGAGCTTCCAGACAAGGAATTAAAATGAACAAGGTTGAATTCATATCCATATTATTTCCATCAAATTCAGTGAAGATTTGAATTACATGTATTTTACTATGTGTTTACTAATATGTGTACATATTTTAAATGTATATATAGAGAACAACAAATAGGCTATATATATTATATCCAGAGTATATGTCATTATATACTATTATATTACACAGAACATATTGTTGTTATATATTAGGTATGGATATTTAAGTGTATCAATCTCTGATTTATAATGACAGTAACAAGTTCAAATCTGCGGGATAGAAGAAAAGCTCAAAACAAAGTCTTTATATCTTTTTTCCACTAAGAAGAAAAAAAATATTCATTTTTTCAATGGATTCAAACACTGCAGAGGGTCACCTTTAAAGTGCAGGCCTCTGGTACCCCTTTAACACTTTACTCAGCAATACACATTGCATTTTCTCTTGCATTCCATATTATATTCATAACACACGCCACATGGCTTTTGTGTAATCAAATGTGTTACTCTTGACACTCATACAGAAAACATGCACATTTTAATGGGAAGTGCTGTATGGATAAAGAAAAAAAAGACCTATTTGTCATCCTTCATTATGTCAATTCACTATAATAAATTAACAGGGAAGAAATATTCTCCATATTTCCACTGCACATTCTATAGCTCTTCCCCTTCAGTGTGTTAAGAGACCAATCTCTTTAGGGAAATAGTGCAGGAGTACTTAAAAGCACTTTGCAATCTGGTGTCTGAATTACATTCTTGTAAACTCTGTTTGGCATTGGATTAATATCTAATTTTGCTCTGACAAGAATAAGCAAAACTTATGCCTGTTAAAATGCTTATTTAGGTTGAATATGAGAACATTTGTTTCTCTGTGGGATATATACACATAAAGCTACAAAAGAGAGCCTGAGCTATGGAAAAAAACCCACCTCTTCAAGGCTTAGTAATGCTGATAGTTCATGCAGCTGTGTACAAAAGAAATTGTACAACTTACGTGAATGCTTTAATAATCCATTTCAAACTCTATGCAATATATATGATCAGTCACAAAAGAAATACAGGTATATGAATTATGTTGACAGAAAATATAATGGAAATGGGTAGGAAACAACATATACCCTACATCATATTAAAAACATGTTCTGAGATGCATAATTAATTGGTAAAAAGATCTTATGGGAACTTTGCACAATCACTGCCCACCATAGTAATCCTGCCTACAGGACTTCAGAGAATATTTATGAAATTATTGCATATTGTAGATTATTCTTGGTTAGGTTATGACTTACTTTTATGTCTTTTTTACTCTTTTTATAACAGCTGCTTTAGAGCTCTTCAAAACAAATAGACAAATAAAAAAGTCAATTGGTCTTTTTGTTAAATGTCTGGGGAAAATAATCTTTTCCCTGACTCCTTTCTCTCCTGTTATGACAAAAGACCTGGTTTGATTTGGTCACTTTTTCAAAAATTAACTGACTTATTACTACTAGTTAATCTTGATTCCATGGAAATCAGTGAGAGAATCACTCTTGGGTTTTAGTGAAAGACCATGGGTTCACATAAGTCAGTGAAAAGTTCAGTTCAAAAGGTAAGTTTTTCAGAAAGCTACAGTTGTCCACAGATAGAGAACTGGAAAGGATCACCTTGATTTCATAGAATCACCACATATTATTTAGTACTTATTATTCTGGCATCACAATCATAAGTTCTGTTTTGCTTGAATATCTAAGCAGCCACAAATAAGTTTGGTGTTTTGTTTTGTTTTGTTTTTCTGTTTGTTTGTTGTTTTCATTATAATTAAAAATAATGTGACAACTACCCCTTCTCTTCTTGAGAACTATTATGAGATTTTTTCCCTATCCATACATTTCTTTGACAGTGTAACTTTTTTTTACCCAGACAATGTAGTGGATTTTTCTATTTAGTCATTGGATAGGTATGTTTCATATAGTAGTACTTGGTATACTATTAGTATATTTGGAAGAAAAGATTAGAATTAATAGAGAAATTGTAAAATTGGCGAAGATGCATTTTTAAGGAGAGCAGCACACAGATGTTTCATACGGTAGTATGAATGTAGTTCCTAGTCAAGTTCCTCAGAATATGATCTTGGAATTCATCTGGTTTATTGTTCTCAGTCTGGCATAGTTTTAGATCTGTAATTACAAAGTTTGCCGATGCCATGAATATGGAATGTAGGACAGAGGAGATTGGAACAGAATACCAGAAGATCTGGATGAACAGAAAAAGGACTAGATTGAAATGCAAGGTCATGCACATGAAGTTAATAATAAAAAGTTCTCCAGTATGCTGGGGGCTCATCAGCTGGAAATTATTTGTAGGAATGGGATGTGATAGTCAATGAACTGCCAGTATGATGCAATATAAAAATGACAAATGCAAACTGAAAATGTATTGCAAAAGGTGAATCTATGAGACAGACAAGCACTAGTACCATTACACTAGGCCCTGGTTAAACCTCACCTGCAATACAATATTGAGTTTTCTGGTCTGGAAAGGTAACCTTGAAAGAGAATAGACACAGAGAAGTCTAGGGAAGAAAACAACAGTAGAGACCAAATTTTCAGGTTGAGCCTGCAACTGTTTTCCTGGTAGGAAAATATGTAGAAAAATGAAGCAGAGAGGGAGGTGCTTGAGGTCTACAAATACATCAGTGGATAAATAAAAGAAAGAAGAAAGACCTCATTAAATGACAATACTGAGACAAAAAACCATTCTAGATTAACATAAAAATTTGAAGTGGAAACAAAAAAAGCTTCTAGCCATTACACCAAGAAAATTTTACAGTGGCATTCCAGTTAGACTACATAGGAAGAAAGCTTTTAAAAGAGATGTTGGTAGTTCTAACCCCATTGTGAACAGTATCATATGGAATATGCCTGAGCATGGATGGAAAAGTGGGATCATATGGCATATGCCTGAGCCAGGATGGAAATGTTATACATAAACATGTCCTTTCCATTCTCACCAGCAAGACTCCAGGGGCATCACTGCTTCTAAATTAGCCTGAAAGGGTAATTCATGGTCGAACAATACCTAAATGTATAGAGACTGAACCCATGTACTTAGTGATGTGTAACTCTTAAGGGAAAATTGAGCAATACCAAAGATCAGATTCCCAAAATTGAACTTGAAAGATTAATTTGTACACCAGCTTCTAAATATGGAATCTAGAAGGACAATGTACACTTTACAGGATGTCACCTGCAATGCAGGTGCCACTTATCTCTATTTCTGCCAGCTACATGTATCATGAAATGCAAATTTACTAAGCATGTGATGCTGAGTGTTTGGATCTGTTACAAAAAAGTATCTGTTAAATATGGAAGTAAATGTAAACAGTCACGCTCACAGGCAGCTCTTGAAATACATTATTCAACACATACTTGTATATTTTTACTGGTTTTTTCCCCCATAAACCTAGAGTCTGAGTTAAAGGAATTCGGCTGTTTCCATTGTCCAGAGCTTGCTGTGGATTGACAGTTCAAGGAGAAAAACACATCAGCAAGGAGAGGGTGCCAAGATGTGCATGATTAATTTTCTGAATTCTATAGAGAAGAGCAGAGGGCCTAGCTCTGCAGCACATCTCCACTGTGATCAAGATCTGTGGATTCAGGTAGGCACATGGCTCAGTCAAAGTTCAGAACAGGAGTCTGCACTGTGGCTCCAACAGAACTGGTAAACTTAGAAAACTTCTGGTGGTTACAGAAATGATGAAAAATACAATGTTCTGACTGTTATTCCCCACAGATCTGATCTTAACTAGGCTGTTTTAGGAATCATAGAATTGTTGAATAGAGTCATGGAATGGTTTGGGTTGGAAGGGACCTCAAAGATCACCTATTTCCAACCCCCCTGCCATGGGCAGGGACACCCTCCACTAGACCAGGTTGCCCAAAGCCCCATCCAACCTGGCCTTGAACACTTCCAGGGAGGGGACATCCACAGCTTCTCTGGGCAACCTCTTCCAGTGCCTCACCACCCTCACAGTAAAGAATTTATTCCTAATATCTCATCTAAATCTACCCTCTTTCAGTTTAAACCCATTACCCCTTGTCCTGTCACTACACTCCCTGATAAACAGGCCTCCGGTAGGCCCCTTCAGGTACTGGAAGGCTGCAATTAGATCTCCCCGGAGCCTTCTCTTCTCCAGGCTGAACAACCCCAACTCTGTCGGCCTGTCCTCACAGGAGAGGTGCTCCAGCCCTTTGATCACCTTCATGGCCCTCCTCTGGACTCTCTCCAACAGCTCCATGTCTGTCTTGTACTGGGGCCCCCAGAGCTGGATGCAGTAATATTACAGATGAATGACTGTCAGTTTTGGCCTAGCAAAGTAATTCCTGACCAACAAGATCCTCACCAATAAGAAATCAGTTCAGAGGAAATATTCATTTGGTGATTCTTACAAAACTTCCTACAGATAAAAGTCCCCATCTGTGGGTTTTAGTAGAGAAAAAGGAGCCCTCCCTATTTTATATCAATCAGTCCTTGTTAATCTGAAGAGTTGTGGTTTACAGATTGAGTGGAAAAATAATATGAAAATAACTGTAACATTTCATGTCCCATTGAAATTCTCTGCAGATATAATTTAGCAAAAAAGTTCCTTGTTGTGGGCAGTAAATCAAGAAATGGGCATGTTTTGCTTTTTATTTAATGTTTGTTCCAAACCAGAAAGCAGAAAAGGTTATCCTGGCATCACTGTTGTTAGAAAACTTGAAGAGAGAAGAAAAGGCTTCCAGCCCCCAGCAATTCCAAGTGATTTCCCTCTCCTCTAGCTCTTCCTCTCTCTCCCTATAAGTGCAATATTTTAAATGCTCAAAATAATATGATGACAGCACCAAAAATGAAGTGGGCTGTCAACTTCAAGGCTGGAAATTTTCCAAGTGCTTCTAGACAGTAGACAAACTTTCTTTTCCAGTTTGGCTCCAAAATAAATGTTCAGCAAACTTTTCAGAAGAAGATTATTCTGGGATTTAGATTTTCACTATGCTTGAAGAACTAACACTCTGTTATAATCTAAGTCTAAAGCATAGATAGGTTCCAGTTTACCGCATACAAGAATTGTGAAGATATTTTTTGTTTCTACAGGACCTCTCCTCATCAGTGCATAGGATGATATCTGTTGGGATAAAATGGGACATGTTCTATACAATGCTGTCATCTGTTTTCTCTCTGCCTTTTTTCTAATTTCTATATTATAGTATACAGTGAAAGAAGCTTCAGTATACATTTCAACGAACGTTTAATTCTTAAACCATTTGAATGGTGACACATCCCTTTGCATTTCTGGGAAGTTCCAGAAGGATGCTGGAAAAATCACCAAAACTGAACTATTCACATATTTCTCATGAGTTATGAGTATTTTATTTTTGGATGCCCTACATAAAAGCCTGGGTGTCATTTGTAGAAGTGCTCACCTCTCAGCTGAAGTGAGCACACAATAGCCTTTCAATAACTAAAATGCTAATTCCTATGCAATTTACATTTACCCTTAAAATTGGTGAATACTTTTGCTTTAATTTGTTATGTCTCAGTTCTCATTTCTACAACAGGAAAGATGGAAGCACTGTGAAAGTAAATTAATATTCATTTGTGAAGTATGCAGATGCCATATGACTGGTATCAGAGAAAATCCTCTGAAGATGCAATTAATATTTTTCTCAGTAGAGTTTGAACAAACTGGTAAAAAGTGTCTGATCTACCCAAAGGCCAATTAAAATAAAAGGCCTTCGACACAGCTCCCCACAATGTCCTTCTCTCTAAATTGGAGAGATATGGATTTGATGGGCAGACTGTTCAGTGGATGAGGAATTGGTTGGATGGTTGCATCCAGAGGGTAGCCATCAATAGCTCAATGTCGAGATGGAGACAGGTGACAAGTGGTATCCCTCAGGGGTCCGTATTGGGACTAGCACTGTTTAATATCTTCATCAATAACATGGCAGTATCAAGTGCACCCTCAGCAAGTTTGCTGACAATACCAAGTTGAGTGGTGCAGTTTCCATGCTTGAGGGATGGGATACCATTCAGAGAGACCTGGACAAGCTTGAGAAGTGGGCCTATGTGAACCTCATGAGGTTCAACAAGGCCAAGTGCAAGGTCCTGCACATGGGTCAGGGCAACCCCCTGCAATACAGGCCAGGGAAGGAAAGGATTGAGAGCAGCCCTGAGGAGAAGGACTTGAGCGTACTGGTGGATGAAAAGTTGGATATGACCTGTCAATATGTGCTTGCAGCCCAGGAAGCCAACTGTATCCTGGGCTGCATCAAAAGAAGCATGCCCAGCAGGTCGAGGGAGGTGATTCTGCCCCTCAACTCTGAGAGAGTTGTGGTTGTTCAGCCTGGAGAAGAGAAGGCTCCAGGGAGACCTTATAGCAGCCTTCCAGTACTTAAAAAAGGGCTTATAAGAAAGATGGGCACAAACTTTTTAGCAGGGCTCTGTTGCAATAGGACAAGGGGTAATGGTTTTAAACTAAAAGAGGGTAGATTGAGACTAGATAAAAGGAAGAAATTTTTTTATGATGAGGGTGGTGAAACACTGGAAAAGGTTGCCCAGAGAGGTGGTAAATGCCCCATCCCTGGAAACAGTCAAGGATATGCTGATAAGGAAAAAGAAGAAATCTAAATACTGAAGACCGTAGCTGGCTAAGTTGGACAGGGCTCTGAGCAACCTGATCTAGTTGAAAATGTCCTGCTTATTGCAGGGGAGGTTGGATTAGATGACCTTTAAAGGTCCCTTCCAACCCAAAGTATTCTATGATTCTATGATAAAACATTACACAGCTACTTAGTCATTGAGCAGGACTCATCTCCTCCAGTGACAGATGTCCTATGCTGATGGAAGAAAAAACATTACATGGTTTTATAATTTTAAAATGTGTTATAATGTATGTAGGGAAAGTAGAGAAAGAGAAGATGAATAGAGTTAGTAAAGGTTACTTCAGTTCTAATGTTGCCTGATACTTGACAGCAACACTCTATTGTAATAAGAATTAAAGGGTCCCTTCTTTCCCTTTCCTTTTCGTTCTTCTCTCTCTTTCCCTTCCCTTCCCTTCCCTTCCCTTCCCTTCCCTTTTCCATATCTTTTCTAATCTTCAAAAAATAATGAACATAAATATTTCAAAGAATGGCCTGATACCAATAAGATTCATCACTGAGGTCAGAAAGAATACGTTTCTGCCAGTAGAGCTAATGTCAAGCTTGACAATGGTAACAGATGGTCACCCCTTGTGTAGAGCAGCACCAGAGGAGAGTGAGAAGCACACTTTGCCAACAGGTTTCACAGATATTTATTGATAACAGCGAAATGCTGAGGTTTGGGATGGTTGGTTCATTTCCAAGATCTGCATGGCAGTGTGCTTTAGTATTACAGACTTTTCTGTTTCTTTTTCTGCCTTCATGTCTTATTCCAGTTCTCTCGCTCTCTCCCCCACTTCTGGGACTTCATTCTCATCTTCACATCTTCACTGGCTTGTTTCCACCTGACTTTTCACTTAGCCAGCTACGGTCTTCAGTATTTAGATTTCTTCTTTTTCCTTATCAGCATATCCAAAATTATAAACTTCTCACATAGTTTTCCCATCTGACTGC
>VXBL01005872.1:598101-638343 GCA_013400195.1 Aramus guarauna
AAAAAAAGAAAGATAAGACAGGAAATTGCTTTTTTGAGGTGCTAGAATACTTTAAAATGCTCCAAAATCAAACCATCCCCAGAATGGGTGTGTTTCTTATAGTCAGCTACACACTGTGGCATTCCCACATGACAGTGGGCTGTCATTTCCCACGTAAGCTTAACCTGCCATGCATTTAAAAAAAAAAAGCATAAAATATATTTTCTTTCCTTTGCTGGTCTTCCTCACCAACTGTAATAATTGCAGGACTTGCTTCCTCTACTGATTCTGCTAACAGGGCTAATGGTTATGTCACTGGGAAGGAATGAAATCCCTTCTTGTTCCTACAGATGGTTCCTGGTTCTCTTCAGCATTTTGCACGTTCCCGCATAGTTCATAGTGTCATGTGCCTCTGTCCCTATGACTGACTGCAGCCCGCAAAGTGACTGTCACCATTATGTAGTTGACATACTCACTCTTTCTGACATGGAAAGTGTATACCAGCTGCATGTAAGCTAAGGGACCTGATAATTCTTCCAGCTCAGAAGTTAGAGGTGAAAAATCTTCTCCTGGCCAAATATGGAGGGCAGACGTGAATGCAGAGTAGCACATGTCACCTAGCCCTACACCCCAGAATAACTTGTGTCTCCAGCCACCATCAGCACAACGTTTTCAGCTGACTAGGCACCATGAACTCATCTGCTATGGGTCTGCAGCAGGCCAGAATAGTCCATTTCTGTATAGGTATTATCATCTTCTTTCTGGATTGGAATGGTCTTGTTCACTTGTCTGTCCTAGGAAATCCTGAAAATATCTCTTTTCCTTAGCTGTGGAGTCCTTGCCAGTTATTCCACACCTGTAAGATGACAGTGTGATGGGACACAGGTGGTTTTGCACCACAGGAGCCTGGAAGGGGGTTTATCCCACACACATCCAGACACTCCTGGTTCTACTTCTGCCTGGACCGCAGTGTGGGTGCACCCAGGGGACGGGGGAGATTCCTGCCTCAGTGCCATTGGATATGCACCGGGAGAGAAAGACGAGAAGCGTAATTAGTCAGACGATCCTTGGGATGTTCCAAGTTTATGTTTTGAGTTTGTTACACCTGAATGACTAATGTCTTATAAATTAGGTTTTTACTTTTATAATGTCTGTAGTAAAGCATAGTTCCCCAAGAAACCCATTAGTTGACTTTAAATATCTAAACATATTTTTGAATAATTTCATTTATCTACAGATCTTCGACAGAAGCAGAGCATTTTTTTAAACATTAAGTATTAATTTTATAATTCATATATAACTTTCCATAATCATGTAAATGTACATTCTAATTAAACAGTCCAGAAATCAAATTATTCTGTTAATCCGTGACGTACCATTAAATCTGATATTTTAACCATGATGAACTATAATTAGATTAAATATAATTAGATCAAAATACTGGCCTGAACATTTGGTACAAAAGGAAAAATATATGGCTGCTTACATATGCACCATTATGATAAATTTGATACAAAAGAACATAAGCTAGGTTGGTTTAGCCATCTTGTTCAGAACATGGCAGGAGTAATTTAAAAAGAGTTCTCTATCAGATTTATCTACATTATACACAATAAAACTGTCAAATTGAATCATTAGTATACTAATTTTGGCTCTTTTAATAGTCCTTTTTGTAATGTGTAATCTTACACAATCTTACAATGATGGGGAATGTATATAATTGTTGGTTGCACTAACAGCTTGTCTGTATAAAAGGAGAACAGATTTCAAAAATAGCCACTGCTTTCAGTTGTGCAGTTTGAGAAACCTTATTTAGTCATCCAAAACCAGAAGAAACCAAAATCAGGGATCATGATGTCAAACCAGTAACTTGCCTTTTAATCAAGCTGTAAGCAAGTAAGCAGCCATATAACAAACAGCAAACACTGAAGAATACTAGGAAGGTTTTGAAATCAAGAGCTCAAATGTTAGGAACCGTCACAACCAGGACACTTTGCTTCCAGCCCTCTTGTATAGATGCATTATGATTCAGACTTCAATTGCATGAGTGCAAAGCACTTTTTCCAAAGGAAACTTGACTCATTTGGTATGATGATTAGGATGGGCTCTCTAATGAGCAACATTTAAATTCTTTTTTTTCTTTTTATGGTTTATTGAGTGAACCTATGCCTCATTCACTTCATGCTGTGAAGGCCTTATTTTGAAGACAGAAATCCTGATTTTCTCATTGGCTTTTTCCAGCATTCATTGTTGTAATTTGAAAAAGTCGCTACTGTAATTATTAATATTATAAATCCTGAAGAGGAAATAGGTTATTATTGGTAATGATAATATGATATGGTAATCTATTATTACCATAATGGATTGAGACTAGCCCTGAGGAGAAAGACTTGGGGGTGATTGACTTGATTGATGAGAAGCTCAACATGGCCTGGCAATGTGCACTTGCAGCCCAGAAAGCCAACCGTATCCTGGGCTGCATCAGAAGTGTGACCGGCAGGTCGAGGGGGATGATTCTGTCCCTCTGCTCTGCTCTTGTGAGACTCCATTTGAAGTATTGTGTCCAGCTCTTGGGCCCCCAGTATAGGAAGGACATTGAGCTGTTGGAAAGAGTCCAGAGGAGGCCACGAAGATGATCAGANGTCTAATTTTTTTAAAGTATACATTTACTAATTTATTTAATTATGTATTTTACTAGAACCCATAAAAATCCTAATCAAGAAGAGATCTGGAGGTTGAACTAAGATCTATAATGAAGATCTATTATAATTTCAAAATGACTGGAATTTAAGTGCTGGCCTTTTTTTTTTTCTGTAAACTTGAAAGAAATATTTCATTAATATGCTGGATGTATATAATACATGTTTTCAGTAATTACTTTTAATTCCCTTGTTTCCACATACATCATATTAGAAATAGTTACTGTGTAGGTCTTTTCCCTGCCAGAAGTTCTTTGTTTGAAAGGGGTCTTTTGTTTTATTAATTACATTATCAATTTCCAATTATTACTCAATTTTGATGCAATTAAAGAATAATAATAATAATAAAGAAAAAAATCCAAGGTCTTCCAAGCAATTGTTTCTAGTGGTGCATCTTTGTGGGGTTTTGTTTGGTTGGTTGGTTGTTCTTTTCCTCTCATAAGCAACTAATGAAACAATGCCCTGGTATGACACTTTATTTTGTATTCATATAGGCATTATTCTGCAAGGTCCTCAACCTTTCATGTCATAGGAAAAATATGCTATGGTACTTTTTACAAGAGCAATGATGTTAAACTCTGGTGTCCTGGCTATGTTCCAGGTTGATTAATTAATATTCTGCATAGTTTCTCTAAAATTTCAAATTAAAAGATTGTTCTTTATTTAGACTCGTAGCAAACATAGTATCACATGCACGTTGCCCTCCAGAAAAGACTGCATTTCTTATTGCAGTTTAATTTTACGAAGTCTTTTCAACTTTGAGGAAAAATAATTGTGGAAATGTTAGTACGCCACAAGAAACTCAGGTTGGCTATTCAGAGCAAGTCTTACCTGTTGCAGGATATCAGATCTTTTGTGGTAAATCCAACTTCTTGTAAAAGACCAAGATTTAAATAAAATGTGGGTGGTATATATGATACAGTAACATGGCAAAGTTGTCACGTAAAGATGAACCAAGATGGATTTGAAGATTCCTGTGACCTTAGTGACCCCTGTGAGGACAGGAGCAATCAGAGTCCTTGAGCACAGATGTGCCCAGGGTTGTTAAGCGGCACTCCAGTCTTGGAGGGAGAAGGGGTGTTGCGCACACTTTCCTTTCTATTGAGCGGCACAGCTGGCCTGTGCAGATCAGAGCATCTGCTGCTCCCTCTGAAACGTTGCTGCTGCAATCCCCTTACCACAAGCTCTGCATACTGCTTGACTTCCACACCTGCCACTTGGATAATATAACTGAGAATTACCCCAGTGCAATACAGAAACTACATGATGCAATCCCTCAGAGCAAATTTGCAGTTTTAAAATCCAACAATGTCATTGTACAAATGGAATGGGAACTAAAATACAGCAATAGAGATGTGTTTCATCTTGTGTTTTAGGAAACAACAAGGATAAGTATGCCCTCAGTGAAACAGTTTTCTCTCTCCTGCTCTCTTCTATCTTAAAAAAATATACTCAGTAATCCAACTGTAAGAGATGCTGAAGATCAATATCTTTATATTCAAAGTTGTTGGGTCTTTTCCTGTGGTATGCATAGGAAGAAGGAATTTTTTTAAGGACCTGAGGGTCTTTAGCCAAAGTAGTGATGGATTCACATGGGTTTGGTTCTCATGACACCATTTTGAGAAACGGTGCTTCTGATATGTCTCAGGACTGTAAAATGCCAACCAGGCCAACCTGTGGGCGTACCGCATACTTCTGAATTACATAGTCACTCAAATCAAGATAACTAGGGACAAGCTGAAAACAGAGGCTGAGGCTTTGGCTTCTTCTGAATTCTGAAAGGGCTTAAGCTGGGAGATTTCATCCAGTCTTTGTAGGAGATGGGGTTCCTCCACCCTGCTGTGTTCCCATGCTGTAGTAAGCCCAGGGTGCTGTAGTCTTCCTGGTCATACTGGAGCCAGAAGGATCAATTATCACTGAGAAAAACATTCCTGGCGACTTGGGCTGCCAGCCCATTGGCACCTGAATTTTCAGAGCTACAGATACTCTCATTTTATCTGAGTCAGTCTCCAAATGGCAAGGGCTAGTGTTAAATCAGCATTGCATAATCCTGGGGAATCTCAGTGCCTCACCTGCTTTAGCAGACAATTAGATGGCTTGGTCCTCATCTGTCGCCTCCCCTTCACAGAGCACTCTGAGAAGACAGTGATTTGAGGACAGAATCTCACTGAGAGAAAGGGTTTGAAGACAGAGCCTTGTTAGAAGAAAAAAGGGAAAGGTAAGAAAGGTAGGAGGCCATTATGTGGCAGGGCAGCACAGCTCACCACAAGCTAATTGCTTCTTTCTCTGGAGAATGAAAGCAAGCAGGAAATAAAATCACTCAGAGAGGTAAAATAGCACTTCTCTGGGCTGGTAGTGGCTTTTTGGCCATGAAGTAAAGCAGATGTAAACCTCTGATGGCTGGAGGCAAAAATAGAGGTCCTGATGCCACATCACGCTGCAGGCTACTCCAGTCCTAGCCTACAGCAAGGCAGGATTAACAGCAGGCTGGAGGGTTAGTGGAGCAAGGAGAAACCCCTGCCTCTGTGCATGGTCTCCCCAAACTAATGACACTTGTCCAAAAGTTTTAATATTGTCACGATCCGTGATGATATTGTAGTTGTTTTTTTTAATATCAAGGTTTTGAGATATACAGGTATATTGCAAATCATTATTATCCATTGGTCATAACTGCTGACTGAAAGTCCCCAAAGCAAGGCTCAGACTCACTCAAAAAAGCCGAAAAAACTATTTTCTACGGTATGTTGTCCTTTGGAAGGGTCATTCATTCAGTATAAGTGTCATGGATCTTTATCTTGTTCTACCCTCGCACTGTCATAATAGCAACAGAGGGAGCAATATATTCCCTCCAACGTAGACATAAGGACCTTGTGTCCTCAAGTCCTGATATCGTTACAGTCTCCTGAAAATTCCAGCTTCTCGGCTGGAGTAATTACTGCAAAGGATCTACAGTGGACCAGTGGAGGCTGTGCAGAGCCCTGCTGCAGAAGCCGCGCATGGGGAAGCTCGGGTACGCAGCACTGTGGTGGCTGCATGGGTGCCTCTCATTCGGGTCGCAGAGCCTGTATGACTGACACGAGAAATAATCTACCAGAGCAGGACCCTGCCACCGGAATCCAACTCTGCCGGAGTCCCTGGTGGGTCCAAAGCCAGCTGCACAATTTAGGGACGCTTGTCACAAGGTATAACCTTCACAAGGACTGGTTCCAGTGCTCTGACACACCTCACTCCTCTCCCGTCTGTTTAGGAGAGAATATAATTATCTGGGTCATGTGTTACCATCATGTATAGGAAATGAGCTGTGATGGTTAGATTTTGCTGTTATATCCTCAGTTGTCTGACCCTGTTTAGGATTTTGAGCATTTTTCCTTTAATTTTTAATTCTTCATCCCGATATAGAGGTTGTGATAGGTGAATGACAGTGCTATGGGTCAGGATATCTTTTTCAGGCCAGAACAGGAAAACACAGTCAATATTTTTTGGTGGTATGACTATTATATCACTGTAAAACCAATGCATTTCAAATAGTCTTTTTTAAAGTTTACAGTAACAGAAATGTTTGTAAATAAACACTAAAGAAGAGTATCACTCTCTAGAACTTTCATGGGCTAACTTTGGTCTTGTGCCATCCATTACCAATGCCCCAATTTCTGAAGTCCCTGTAGGCATATGAGTGTTCATTAAAAAAAATGGATGTATTCATTGACAATGAGGCCAATGATCTTAAACTGGAAAAAAACAGATTTTCATATCATAAATCCCTACATGAAGCTACTTTGTTATCATAAAGAAAGCACTATAGGCTAATGTCTTATGAAGATGTAAAAAAAAAAAAGTCTACAGTTTTGAAAGTTTCTTAAAAGTAATTCATATTCATTTTGAATGATGCCAACTCTTTAAGAATTTTGCAAGTTGCTTTAATGATAACTGTGATCATTGTATTACATTATGCATTCAGTAACAGTAGTGGAATATTGTGTATTAGTCTGAACAAATGAAAGCTGGAAGAGACATTTATGCAGTCCACAAATACATTATGAAAGTACTTAATCTGAAGCAAACGCAATTGTATATGCTTTTATTGTGTGCTCTTTTGGATTTAGCTATGACAGAGTATCTTACAGAGCATTCTAAGATATTAGACCAAATTGAATATATTGCCTCAGTTCATCCTAATTTTAAGTAGGTATGCCTTGGGGCTTTTAAGAAAACTTTTTCCGTTAACACAGAAACTGTCATGAGGTGGTACACTATGCTAGCGCTTCTTTTAGGCAAATAGCTGCTTTCTGAATGGCAATTTATTTTTTCCCTCTGCGTTTGTTTAATGATGTTATTCATAGAGTGATAATTTGTCACAGTGTGAGGCTGCCTGCTCCGGAGGAACTCGGCAGGGGCTGGGAGCTGCTGCCTCTCTCAGGTCACTCCGCTGTGAGGCAACAGCTTGTATGCCTATAGGAACTTGCTAACATCCACTCCCTCCCCCAGGAAATATCACCCCTCAACTCCCTCTTTCTTTTATCCCCCCCCTCCCCCCCAATATCTGGTAGCATCTCAAAAATCCCTAAAGAAATAGGAAATAAACTTCTACACATGGATGTCTCCACCCAAATATGGATTTTATGAGTGGAGAAAGTGCTTTCTGTTCTTTCCGAATGCATGAAATAATTTTTTAACTCTAAATCTGTCAATAGATAACCAAAATATTAAGGAAGAGGACACTTTTTTGACCAGGTGCCAGCCTAAAAGTGATTACTTTCATTATTGAACTAGGGAAGTCTGTAGTTTGTCCATAAAATAGAATAGAATAGAATAGAATAGAATAGAATAGAATAGATAAATAAAAAGCTTTCAATATCTTTTGCCATGTCTTTTCCATGTCTGCCTTGCATATCTAGAGGCAGCGACCACATGTATGTGACTACTACTTGATGTTGACATGAGTAATATACAAGTAATACTTGAAATGTTACGTCCAAACACATGTTTTTCAGCACATCTACATTTTCACTTAGTTTCTCCAATTTCTCTGATTGTTAACTCTTGGAGCCTTTTTTTAGTGGTCACTATTAAAAATATAAGGGAGCTATCAACTTCTTTTCACTGTGTTTTATCAGCCATAGGTAACAGAAGATTATTAGAGGATTAGATTAATGTTTCCTCTACCATTATAGAATAAATTGTAGTGGGCTCAGTGGCTCATTTTATAAAGTGGACATTGCAATATGTTCACTGAATATTTCCTAATGACTTTGGAGAGCCCACAAACATAATACTTTATTAGGAGGACCTGCAATAAAGTGTGAAATGAAAAACTGAAGACCCTAGTTGGGATAAACAAAACATCTCTCAAATTCTGCTGCCTTGCACAGCTCTTTCAAATTTAACATCTCTGTGTAATCAATCCTCCTTCTTCTTTCCTGCCTTCTTTAATTAGTACCCCTATGTACCTACTGAAGTCTTCAGCAAAAAAATAATTTTGAAGTGCACAGAAATACACAACTGCCTTAGCAACAGGTTATAATTTTTTTTATTTCTTAAATGATAGTTCAGTGTCATTGTGCCTTTGGATTTTCTAAAGGCCAGAAAGATGCTAATTTTAGTGGAAATGGCCCAGACATTCATAGAGAAAGAGGGTGGGGGACGGGGTCGTGGACCATGTTTTGAAAGCAAGGAATCAGGAGATATCCTAGACCTATGGCTTCGCTTGCAGTAGTGTTGCTCTGTTAAGATGAATGGGAGATGTATGGGTTCAGTGACTTTGAAAATGAGGTTATATAAACTCTGCAGGGATCCTTGCTTTCTTTCATGCCCTCATCCCTAGTGCCATGCAGAAGCCACGTGTGTCAGAGAGACTATAGTTTCCTGACTCGTGATGCTTTGTGTCTTCCGTCCTTTCTTATCTTGAAATCTGGAGTTCACCCATTGTCTTGAACTGGATCCTTCACACACACCTCACAGTGTCAATTACGCAGCTAAATGTAGACAGAAACATACACTTCTTTTTCTGAGAGAGGAGGGGTGAGTGTGAACTATAGCTTGCACTCTTCAGAACTAAGGTTTTCAGTAGTTTTACCTGGTGTAGTGCAATTTTTTTGTAGAGTTCCAGAAAGCTAACATTTTCCTCCTCTCTCTATGTGCAAAAAGTGGCAAATTAACATTTTTTTCTAGAACTGAGTTGTTGGGAAAGGCAACTTTTCCTTTATTGGTTTATTTGAGGGCATTTCTGCAAGAATTGATAATTTAGACTTACTTTAACTTGGTGCTTAAAATTGATTGTAATTTCTCTTTATCACAATAATTACCCAAAAGAATGGAAATTTCACAATGAATCTTTTGGCTCATTATAGATCACAGACATATGGATGGATGCATTTTTACTCGTGGAAAACAAAATTCTTATAGAAATTATTTCAATGTGGTTGTGTGCAATTAAATTTAACAATGATAGTTCAATAAAGAAGCCTTAATAATTAAATAAAACATTTAAAGAATTAAAATCTAGGTTTATCTTAATTCTGGTAGTACTGTAGAACAATTTAGGTAATACGGAGTTAGCTGAGTCGATAGACTCCTTTTTCTTTTTTAGCAGAATTATTTACTTAAGTTCCAGTCAATTACACCTATGCAATTCCATTGCAGACTTAATCTAAAGACAGTGGGGTGGCCCAGCATTATCTTGGGGTTTAATTTTCCCTTCAGAATCTTTATTACTGGTGATGATGTGTGAAAAGGAAAGAGCAGAAAGAGCACAGCTTGGCTTTCAGAAGCCAGAGTGAGTTTGTTTGGCTGATGGTTAGGAACAATAACAAACAAAGGCTCTATAAACTGCTCACAGATGATGTGTAAGTCCCTAAAACCAAATAAAATTTAAATTATTCCATTTTAGAAGGTAACCCTAGTTTAACTTGTAGGTGCTGCAGAGATTGCATTGCAAAGTGATTTTAAAATACTTATTTACATGCCTTAAGCTAAAAAGTTTATGGTTGCAAAAAACTAGATCATATTAAACAAAGCAACATGCACCAAGTATTACATTGTTCCTCACTGAGCTTAGTGATGAAACCTCAACTGAGTATTAGATCCACAATGAATAATTTGGGATAGGCTTTTTTCTAACAAAAGATGAATTATTTTTCCAAAGAAAATTAGCATTCCTTAAACTAAAGCTGAAGTTCTACTCTACTGAGGTTGGACCAGTATATTTTATGTTTACTTAAATAACATTTTTACCTACTGAGAGGACACTGCAATTGACACTGATGTCAATTAGGTATGATTTTATTAGACCCTTATAGATCATCTGAAAAATATAAACAAACAAAAAGTACGTCAGCTGTCCTGAGAACAAAATGTCAACTGCTTGCATTCTCACCAGTCTTCTGAAGAAACATGTTGTTTAACTGCATGGTGTTCATTAATATTTGTAAAGATATATATGCTAAAGTTAAATTAACCACTTGATATCCCTCTAAAGACTTAACTGAGACTTACCCATAGATGTGTCCTGTGGAAACTCTGGCCCAAGACAGAAAAAGTATGTGCACTGCCCAAAATCTGCTGGTTTGTAAAGCACTTCCACCATTGACTTCATTTTCTGTCCCTAACCCGTATGAGTCCTATGTGTCAACTGACCTCTCCCTCCTATTTCAGGGACTCTTGTAGTCCACTCATCACTTTCCGTTTGCTTGCTTTGTTTCCCTAGAGACACTGATTGCACTTTGCTTCTCATCACTTATCCCAAGACTCCATTTTTCATTGTTTGATGTGATTCCCTATACATTCTAGCTCTCCTTTTCTTCCCAGACTCTCTTTCCCTATACTAATATCACAAGTTTCCTTTTACTCAGCATGTCTCTGTTCTCTTGTTTTCTTCATATCAAAATTCATCACACCCTTTCTCATGCACCTAGAGCTTTGGGTCCCCATGGCCAGTCATGTTGTGTCCCCTGATTTTCTCAGTTCCATGGAAGGTGCAATTTCTACCTATGCCTAAATATTCTCCTCTCTGCTATGGGTCTGGCAGCTTCTTCTGCCACTCTCCTCTTCTTTGTAATTTTATTTTCCTCTCTGAAAGATATATCATTCAGAGCACCAACCTATAAAAATCTATTGGGAAGATGGTTAGAACCAAGGTGGGAGCTGCAAGGTATTAATTTAGGTTATCAGCCCTATTCTTTGAACTTCAGATAATTGGAAAAGTATTTGGAGCTGCTTAGGTAAATAGATGGCAAAGGCTTAATGCATTATATGTTTGTTATTTTTTTTTTCCTTTTCATGTTTTCCACCTTTTTTGTTCCTCTGGAAAATCAATACATTTTTGCCCATTTAATATTTTCTGAAATTTGGAACATTGATCATGTGCAATATGTAAAAGTGTCATGGACAAAGAAATGTATCAGGCTGAACCAGAAGCCTTGTAAGTGTGGTTGGTCAGTAAGCAAAGCTAAAACTTCCTACCTGCCTTCCTCCATTCATGAGTAAGCAGTTGCAAGTGAGTTAAAATAGTTATTATGGACAATTATGGTTATCAGCCGAGGCTTAGTTCTCACAGATGGCAGGTGGGTTGGAACTAGATGATCTTTAAGGTCCGTTTCAACCTAAACCATCCTATGATTCTATGATTTATGAAGCTTGCTCAGATTACCTTCTCAGTCTCAATGAGCAAGTCTGTCTTTCCATTTATTGTTGCCTTTTATCTTGTGATGGTTATATATAATAGGAATGGGATTCATCTCACCTAACTTTCAACATCTATGGTATTTCAGTTAGATGGCCTTTATAGTTGAAAAAAAGAGAGAGACATTTTTAGGGTATGATTCATTTGATCTGTTTCAAATGTCTGCTTTAGGAGTAGATGAAACATGCTGTACAAATACCTATTTCTCTCCACTAACTACAAAGAAAACCTAGAGGGACTAGATCAAATGTAAAACTTTTGTTGTTGTGTTTACATTTATTCAAATTAGGAATCTCAATTTAGTGATTGGAATTAATTAATGACATCCACTTCTGTACAGACTTGGTATACAAGACATTTTTATTATGTAAACCTTAATTTGAGAATGTTTTTTCTCTTTGGTTTCGCTGGAAGGGACTGTTAAAGATCATCTGGTCCAAATTCCCTGCAATGGACAGGGACACCTTTCACTAGATTAGGTTGCCCAAAGCCCCATCCAACCTGGCCTTGAACACTTCCAGGGAGGGGACATCCACAACTTCTCTGGGCAAGCTGTTCCAGTGCCTCACCACCCTCACAGTGAAATTTATTTTCCTTATATCAAATCTAAGTCTACCCTCCTTCATGTTAAGGCCATTAGCCCCTGTCCTATCACTACACTCCCTTGTAAACAGTCCCTCTCCAGCTTTCCTGTAGGCCCTTTTCAGGTACTGGAAGGCTGCTATAAGGTCTCCCCAGAGTCTTCTGTTCTCTAGGCTGAACAAGCCCAACTCTCTCAGCCTGTCCTTATAGGAGAGGTGCTCCAGCCCTCTGATCATCTTTGTGGCCCTCCTCTGGACTCTTTCCAACAGCTCAATGTCCTTCCTATATTGGGGTCCCCAGAGATGGACACAGTACTCCAGGTGGTGTCTCATGTGAGTGGAGTAGAGGGACGGAAACACGTCACTCAACCTGCTGGTCATGCTTCTTTTGATGCAGCCCAGGATACAGTTGGCTGTCTTGTACAGTGTTGAACATTGTTGTTATTTGTGTCTTTTAGCACAGATGAACCCTACCTTCAAAGATAGCACATTGCTATGGAAGGGGTGGGAAAAAGAAAGAAAAAGCGTAACAGGATAAAGCAGAAGGACAGCAGTAGGAATTGCTTGAAACCCAAAGTGTAATTTATCATGATATCTTGCAAACAAAAACTAATGCAACAAAGCTGAAATAATTTCCAATGTGTCTTACTAAAACAAGTAGACCTTAAAAAAAGTCTCTGACAGTTTCTTTACTTAGACCATGTTTGCCCTTAAAACAATTTGCTGACATAGCTGGACTGGGGAAGGGTGAGATGTTTTTACTGTCCTGACTGACATAAGTATGATAGCAACTCCCTGGATGTAGAAATGCTTCTAAAATGGCAACAAAGCTATTTTGCAAATGCAGCTTATTATATTCCCGGAATGAAACTCCTTTGCTGTTGCTCTGTCTCCATGGTTAGGATTTACCAATGTAACCGTAGTATAAAGCTTTTTCAGCAAACCCTTGTAAATCTACGGAAGACCTTCTGCCCTTCGGAAGAATCAGCACATATATTCTTGCTTTTTGATAACCTTATGAATTACCTCCAATGAACAACCTTTTTCTTAAGTCACCACATTAAAATATCCCCATGTGGTCTTTGGAACAAGTTCACTTGACCTTTTGTTAAGGACCTTTTCTGCTATAGAGCCAATTTATACTGGTCTCTTGAGTGGTCACTTATCAGATATGTATATTCATTCAGTAAAGATGTGCTGTCTAGTTGAATGTGTGCCAAAATTTTATGACTTCCCCTCTTCATTTCTGCTGGACAGTATGAAACTGCTTAATAATTTCTGGCATATTGTGCTTTGTCACTATGTATGACCTGAGTGTATCCAGACATATGTTATACAGAGCCTTTATCTCTTCCTTTTCCGTGGGTGGGAGAAAGTCATTACTTATCAGGAAACTGCCATGTTTAATTATTGAGGATGTTTAATTCCAGAATATAATAGGATTTGCATATTCAAGGTATTCACTTTATGCCATCCAGACAATACCTGGTTCTGTAACATTATGTAAAGTTCATAGAAGATGTTTGTTGTATTGAGGGAGGAAGGTGAATGCTGCTTCTTGCACTGGAAAAGAGGTAGGTTAGCAGAACATTTCTGACACCGTTTGGCGTACGCCAGCTTTCACTAGAGTCAGAGCACAGTGGGGTTGTCGAGTATTATGGTCTTGTCAGCTTAGGGAAAATAAACCAGTGTAAACAAGGACAGGGTTTTAACTGATGTAATCCTGCAGGTCTAGATCCAATTTGTAAATTCTCTCATTTTAATAGTTTTAAGTTGGAATTTTTGGTAGGTTTGTTGTTTGGGTTTTTTCTAGTTTAAACAGAAAATGCAAAACTACAAGAAAAAGCCAAAACAACTACTCTTATTCCACCATAAGAGCATTCATATGAGGAGTTATAAGACTTGTATGTTATAAGTAAAAACATCTGTGTTCAGACAAGCCCTTAGAAAGGAATATTTTATAGCTCACCAAGCCTCTTTGGCTCTTCCGAGTGTGGCAAAGCTGTGCTGCTGCGCTCAGGGGGATCCTGATTTGTACCCTGTGTTAGCATAATGCCCTATTGGAGATACAGTTATACCAGGATTTCCTGTGCATGAAGTTGTCTCAATGACTGCCTTTACTCTGTCAGTCCAACAAATATCTCTGCTGGTAAAACAACCTCCCTACTTTTATTTACAGGCTACCTATAACAAAACAGTAAGCCTACTCCCAGCTGCTTGAACTCTCTCTTCCACCAGATCACACTGTCTTCTCAGTTACCTCAGCATGACCGTTTAACTGCTCTCTATATTAAATCTACAAAAATGATCCAGGCTAAAGTCAGAGCAAGGGATGTGGTTCTGTGGGACAGAAACGTGACACTGTTCCAGCTGACCTGACATTTCCCTGAGATTCATGCATTTTAGTATGAAGTTACTAAGCTTTTGGTGGACTACAGCACAAGGTGGAGTGCAAACTCAGTGTCATGATAGTGTAGCCTTGTAAAAACAAATGAGATCTCATTCAGTTGTGTCTAATAGATTTTTTTATGAGAGGTGTGCAGAAAACCTCATCTTCTGCCAAGTTCTTAATGGTGTTTGCTCTTATTACTAAATATTGCAAAATTCCTTTGGGGGAATCTGTAATACATAACCAACATAACATCACATGCATTGTCCTCGAGATTCCTCATAACTTGCTGCTCCTGTTCTTTTACCTGATGTTTTCTCTCTGAGTTAACTCTTTCATAAACAGCAGCACATCAGGAGAAACAAATTTATTACACCCTTATCATGCGAGGTGACTGATGACTGTCAAGTGCTGTGTCATTTACGTCAAACAGTATAATCCACACTATTACTGTTACAAACCAGAGAAAGAAGACCAAGTTCCTGCACATATTGAATGTTTCTTTAGGCAATGAAAATGGCAGGAACTAGAGATATGCCACGCCACTTATGCTGATTCAACTGGAAGGTTTAATCACCTCTAATTTTGTTATACTGTAGAACAGCAATGGAAAGAAGTATCTGCTGTGTTGCTGTTGGCTAGAAGAGCTGAGGAACTGACCAAAACAAGATAAGTTATTGCAAACAAGGTTCTGTCTGGCACCTGGGGCTCTTTAATTAGCTAGGAGACTGAACTCTAATGACAACAAATCACTACAGGAGAGAGCTTTCTGATTTGTCTTGCTTCTGCTGAGCAAGAACATGGTGAATAAAAGACAGTATGAGGTAAAATTTCAAATGGAAGCTTGGGATTTTTCCATAAAAATAGGAACAATTTTTTGTTTTCTTTCTTTTTCTGTTATCTCTGCTGCGCTGGAACCTTTAGGGCAGAGGGAAATGAGATGGCAGCCAGGTTCTTCCTGGTACAGTAGTGGAAACTGCAGCGGTTGCTGCCCCACGTTTATCACTGCCCCACCGAGCGGCATGCCTGTGAGAGGTCCCTCACCAGCTTCCAGGGCAGAGTGAAACAGGCTATTTAAACAGCTTAAACTGCTAGTCTGAACTAAGATGATGTTATCAGCAGTGGATTAGGAAGCAGTACGAATCGTGCTGTGGGCTCCGCAGCGGGAGCAGAACCTTTGGCAAAGTTGAAAAAGCAGCAAGAAGAAACAGTGCATTTAGGTGCCTCTACAGAGACCATCTAGTAACTTTTCCTCCAAGTATGCTTCATGGCTGAGTTGTGGACTAGTTCTGTCTCCACTGGTGAGCAGTTAGTAAACATGATACATCCGAAATATGTGTAAGAAGAGCCTGTCCCACATGCAGCCAGTCATTTTGGGAAGCATTAAGCAAAGGTTAATTTCAGCCACCAGCAGCTAGCTGGTCTACAGTCAGTGGAGGAGAGAGCGTGATCTTCCAGCAGCTCCTCCAGGTTAGATTTCTAATCTGAGTCACCACCTTAGGCAATCACTTTACTAAGAATCCCAGTGAATCAGATACTCATTCGTACTGCTCTTTTTTTGAGAAAGAAGATTATAGAAGGAGAAGGGCTGAAATATGTCATCAGCACAGATCAGACACTGATTAAGCTGGATTTAGAACTATATTGGTGCTGAGTTTGTTCCGGCTACCGTAATTGCTCTTCTTCTATTTGATGTCAATCAAATATCCATACTGACATTAAGGTGTCCACTATGAGATTGCTTACAATTGGCTTACTTCTTTTCTGAAAAGATATGAATGTATCACTGAATGATTGCTGCTTCCAGCTGTTGCGCACACAGAAATAAAAGAGTTGGTGAAATCAGCATCTCTCTCTTCCCCTCCTTTTATGCATTTTCATACAACAGTGAAGTTGTTGAAAAAAAAGGCATGTTTGCTCCCTGTTCTGGGTTTACTTCATGTTTGGACAGCAACTCAAGTTACCCAAAATAAGAGCAAAAGATCTTATCAAATGCTATAATGACATATTTTTCAGCCACTGGCCCAGTATAAATAATTCTGTGAAATACAGAGTAGGGACACCAGAAGGAGCCTAACAGTGAGTCAAAAAACCTACAAGTACGTTAGCTGCACATCCTCTGTGTGCGTCCTAGCCATATAGGTTAGGTAAAACAGTGCTGTTCAGATAATTTGTTCTCCAATGCATGCCTGCAACTCAACTCTACAGAAGATCTCTATGCCTGAGGCAGCATGACTTCAAAGTCTCTCTTTGTATAACTTTCATATTTAAAATAGAATTTCATTGCCGAAGGCCAAGAAGCTTTCCTCTTGGAGGATCAGAAATGGTTGTGCTCTTCTGCAAGCTCAAGGACTTCAGCCTTAGCTCACTCCATTGGAAGGACAAGAGAAAAAAGTCACCATTCCCCCATTGTGCTTAACCAAAAGATAAATTCTCTGTGGAAAAAGCTAACAGAATGGTCTGGAGTTGTTCTGGGCTTGGTGTACTTGAGCAAGTTTTCTTCATGCTTTGAGAATTTTTTGACCCAAAGTGATTATATACAATTTGGCTTCCTTTTCCAATCAGAACTTCAGTCAGATAAGAAAGGTGACCTTACTGTTGGGTAAGGACCAGAGAAATACCACCAGTGAATTATTTAATTAGCTCTTTACAGCAAGTAATGCATCTGTAATATGGTTGCTTTGATAGATCAAAACCCCATAAAAGGCTAATTTTTTTCTTAAATATTTACTTTATAAATACATTAGTAGCAGTGTTCAGATGTGGAAGCTTGCTCCAGGTTTCTGTGCCTGAAATTTGAATGCAAACAATATTTAGTTATTCTAATATTTATCTAACATTTAATTATCTGGAGTTTTACATAAGGAATGAATACAAGAAAGTATTTGTGTGAAACAAGCCACCCTTCTTTACCTTGTATCAGTAATTATCCGCCAAGGTTTTCCACTTTGGACTGCATGCGATATGCTAGTTATTCACTGCTGGAGATTTGCACTTAGTTTTGACCGAAACCATGAATAAAATTAACTTAATTGATTTTGATTGTAGTAAGTACTTATCTGTATGACAAGATTATCAGAGACCTAGGGATAATTTGCAACACTTCCCAAGGTTGCACTTGTAAAACAGCAAAGGTGTTGATAGACCCATTTTATGCCTCTTGGCAGGCTTTTGTGAGGAAACTTGCAGTGTTGTGCCTACATTATGTTATTCTCACATCTATTTAATGGGTTTCCCACCGCTGCAACAGGAGACCCAAGAAGTCCTTAAAAATCTCAAAATTCACTCAGAAGTTCAACTCTAAATAGATTATTCAACTGGAAAGATGGAAGGTCAAGGAAACAAGCTCCATCCTTGTTTTGTCTTTTAGAATAAAAAAGGCTAACAATCTTAAATAAACTAGAGTAACTATTATACTGACTCCATAATTTATCTTATCTGTTTTTTTTAATATGAAAATTGTGGATTTTTACAGATTCTTCATTCTTATGGTCATTATTGACCACAGTCTTTTACTACTTCAGTGAAATGTCCAATAGGCCTGTCAAGAAATTAAGTCTATTTTGGCAGATTCTTTATTGTCACATTTATAACTCGAATTTGAGTCTTAACAAAATTTTAAACAATTTCTCAGATTAAAGGAATTCTGAAAACTCGAGAGCATACAAACTTGAAAATAGTTCAGCTTGAAAACAGACTAGAATAGTTTGCCTTTTAGCAGTGTGAGTCAGTACTGTATGTATTGATACCAAACAACACGGGGCATTGGAGACACATGATGACCCAGTTTTAAGATGCATATTGTTGATTAGAATGGTCATTTCATTTTAGTGGCAGAATGAACAATACTGGACCACGTCCAGGCTCTTAAAACAGTTAATGGCTGCCCTCCTCCGACAGATGGCCACTGTGTTTGTTTTATGGGATAGTTTGGATCCATGCAGCTTACTGCATCACCGGCTTATTGCAACTAGTTGTGCTACAGTTGGAAGAGCCACTTCCACAAGCAGATGACATGATGGTGTAATTTATACAAATAATTACCAGCACACAGTCAAACCACTGTAATGAAAGGATTAATTTCTAGTGACTTGAAGAAAGGGTTGAAGTTGAAGAAGGTAGGTTATTACCAGTTGCTCATTCACTGATGGCCTAATTTATTTTGTATTATAATAAATTTGGTAATTGTTGATAGAAAAAGTCATACACACATGCCTGCTTCCATTTATCTTAATGGTAGTGCAACATTAGATTGCAGCATGAATGAAAAGCTGGTGTGTTTCAATGCCTTGGCAGCTTGCGGTGACCTTCAGGAGAAATGAAATGCTCTGTTGGCTAGGGAAACAATTGAGCTAAAACCAGTCAGGCGCAGTAAACTCAGAGATAGTCTTTCCAAATTAAAAGCTGTTAGTAGCAGCTCAAAACAAGGCAAAAAGTGAAAATATAACATCTTGCTGCAAGGTGATTTTATGGGCAGATTAAAACAGGAGAAAAAAAAAAAGGCAAAGTTCAGATCTAAAGGAACTCCCATTAACTTGGAGAATTTGGAGATTAGATTGAACATTAGCAACCAAAGGTAGCTGATGTATGAATACACTGTAGAAGCCATAACCTGTTGAAAAGCGCTGAGATAAATTTAGGCTACTGACCTTTTAGCACATTAGGGCATGAAATAAATCACTGGCTGCAAGTAGTAAATTTGCTACAATCAAAATGCTTTCCAAGTACTTCTAGTTATAGAATTTTGCAGTCAAGAGCACTACATATCTGGAATAACCTTTTAATATTTCAGTTATGCCTGAGTATTATGGACCCCATCCTGCATTGTTGCATACCCAAAATTCCTATTAATGTCAATGGGTATTTCAGAGGATAAGAAAGAAAAGGTCAGGCTTTAGAACAGCCAGCAATGTCCTCATAAATTAGTGGTTATTTACAAACTGATAAAGAGCCCAGATTAATCTCTACTAATTTTCTGCAGATTTCAGCTGCAATGCTTAGAAATATATTGTTCAATGTTAAAATACATTTCACCAGCATCCCTTTCTTTATTGCATGGGTGTTGCTTCACAGGTGGGTACACTTTAACAGCTGTAACAAGAAGACACTTCAAGTGCAGACAATGCTTTCCTCTTCTTTCTGTCTATTCCAGAGCCTTTGCATGGATGATATAGAAGTGCTTACAAAGTTTTAAACCAAAAGAGGGTATTGATGACTTGTATTTGGGGAAAGGAATTGTATCTTCTTCTATCCTTGTGCATTTTCCTGGCCTTAATGCCACTTAGACATTTTTCTCTTTGCAGATGAAATAATATGATCCATACAGCACATATTTATCTGTAAATGTCAAAGTGCATTCAATATCAAAGGTGTCAAAGCTTTATTCTGCCCCCTGATAACTGGGGTACGTAGAGCATTGACTGGCCAAGCACGGGCTTTTTCAGAGATCCTCAGGAACCACTGTTCTCTTGAAAGCTTGGAGTTACTGGGGTTCAGCATTTTTCAAGACCAGACTTTGGAAGAGACAGGGAGAAATGCTGTCTCACTGCAGCATGAGATAATGATGGTTTAATTCTTCTAGGCCTCATTACAGTCTCTTTGTGAGGGGAATTGGAAAACTGTATGGAAGGAAACATAGCTCTGCTTTGTCAGTTGAAACTCAAAGCTCCCTCGCTTCACCAGGTCAGCAGCATCTCCTGACCACACCAGCCCTGATGTGGCCCTCTCCTCGGCTGGAGCAGTGAATGGACCCCTTCTCTTCCAACTGACTGTTAGAGATTTTAACAGGTGGATGATCAGCTTGCATACATAGTAATGGATTTATGGAGTGCTCTGCTGGGCAGTGTCCTGTGTGTTAAAGATCTCAACAAATAACAGCAATTAGCTTATTATCAAATAATTTTTATAGGTCTTTTTTTTCCCTTTATTATCCAAGGGATCTAGCTACTCATGCCTGACTAGCACTGTTACATGCTTAGTACATTTTCCCTTCCCTGAAATAAATATTCAAGGCATATGCTTTTATACTGCTCAGGGGAATACTTCTCCCCCGACAGCTCTCTTGTGAGATTTTGAGGGAATAGCATGTAGGAAGTGATTTTCTGCACAAATGTCTTAGCAAAACCTAGAAGGCTTGCAGGTTTCCTTCAACTCTGAGGTTGTACTAGAATCTAAAGAGACAAGGAGAGGTCAGGCACCATACACTGGTTGCTCCCTAAAAATAAATAAATAAATGCATACATACATAATAATAGATAAAGCTCGGGGAGTTGAATTCAGTCTCCTAGTTTCCTGCTCCTCAGTTTAACAACATTAAAGATAACATGAATGATCACGTGTCCTGAAATCTGCCCTTAATTCCTGATAGTCTTGCTTGCAGTTGAGGTGCCATCCTCTGTTAGGCCTATCGCCATCCAGGGAGACCTCTGTACCTTTACACTAAGATGACACGCAATGGAAAAATCTTTATTCCACAACATCAGTTCAGAAAAAGGAGAATAAAAACCCAACAAAACCGCTCCCCAAAAAAAACTTTGTGTCTTTATTTTTTAATTGACTACCAGCCTGTTTATAAGCAGTTTTTCAAATTACTTCTCAAACTTAGAAACTCTGTTCATGAAGCTCCTTTATTTGGCCTTTCTTCAGAATCTGACTTACACTATGTCCACAGAAAATTTGACTACAAGAGCATCATGCACCTGCACTCTCAGCATATTGCTGGACTTCAGAGCTCTGCACAGCTTACTTGGCTCTCTGTGTAATGCCCTGTTTGGCAAAGAGTGTTCTCAGAGTTTGGTGACGTACAGAGTGGGAGGATTTGGGAGGATGCTGTGATAATAGTTGACCTTGCATGCAGTGATTAAGGACATAAATAAGTTACAAGAATTGTAAGGTACACAGAAAAGGCAACATGAAGAGGAGAGGAAAAGTTGAAATAAAATGATGCACTGGAAAGGTGAAAACTGAAGATCTTTCACATTGGATACGATCACCAAACTTGTGTATGCCTTTTATTTGAAGCTAATTTTTACAGGGATCATAGAAGAGTTTTTTCATCCTAGCCTCCCCTTCTGTTACTGCTTTTTTGTCTGCAGTACTCTTCTCATCTTTTATTTTGCTTCTTTGTTTTTAATCTTTCTGCTCCTCAGCTTTTGGGGATATTTTTGAAGCTGTGTGTAACATGATCTTTTCACGTTTGCCTGTCCAATTTGGTAGGTAGTCTGTGAACTATCAAAATTTAATCAAGATTTGAGATTACCAGGTGTTGCTTTTCGGTGAGTATATCATTACAGGGAAAGCAAGGGGTTTATCTGCAAATTTTCAGAAATATTTCTATTATTACCTAGCAATGAGTGATAGAGAAAGAAGCAACTGCCTGTTAGGGGGTCATGTGTCATTCTTACGGGAGAAAATAATTACATTTATAACATCCTCACAAACAGTAGGCTTGGTAGTGAATATATTTTTTATTGGATGAGCAAATCACTAGTAAGCATGCAGAATTTGCAATAGAAAAGAGAGGCAAGTCTCTATCTTATTTGGTTTCTCTTAAGCATGTTGACAAGTATTCAGGGTACAGACAATAAAAGAAGGCCACAAACTGCGACACAGGTGAATGCAAACTGAAAGTCCTCTAAATGCTCAGAAGAACATTTGTCCCAAGCACATGTGTCAAGCATCTGTAATTTTTTCTCACATTGAGAATGTCAAAACTATTGACAGCAGCTAGAAAAACAACACCTGAATAACACTCCAATGTCTTCTGCATGCCCAGCTTGAAGTATCCCTAAAAGTCCAATTTTTGTGAAGTCCTGAGCACAGACCATTTAGAATCAATTTCTTCATTTGTGCCAGATGCGCAAAGATAAATTTACGTACAACATTGCTAGGATTTGAAAATTTGCCTGTAGATGTTTCTGCGATATTAAATATGTTATAATCTTGAAAAGTTTTCTGAAGAGTATCACCACTAATACGAATGCTGATGCTGTCTTTATTCTTGCCCATGTACAGTAAGTGAATTACATGAAGCGTACAGTCCACGGTCCAAGGGGACGTTAAATGCATATAATATGCCTTTAAAATACTTGCTTTATTCAGTTATTGATGCAAATGCCTTATTTTTATAACAGTGTTTATTAATTGAAAGTGCTTCCATGTATGCATTGCAAGTGTCCTCTTGGAATCCCAGTAGAAGCTGCTGCACACTCCATTATTTAAACCTGTTCTACTTCTGCTCTGGGGTCCCTGTTGCCTTCTATGAATTCATTCCCCATCTATCATGTGTTGTATTCATTTTTTTTCTGGAGGAGAGCTGTCCCTTTGCTCTTACTGATCTGGAAATTAGGAATCAGTAATGCAAAGTCAAGAAGCTCAATTAAAATCAAGGCCCTTTGCCTTGCTGGGTTGTCTGTACACTGCTATTTGCTCTTGGAAGTAAAGCATGTCTGGGGCCATTTAGCATTGCAAAGAGAAACATGAAATTCCTGGTTTAGCACAAGGCATGGAAATATGGTGAAATGTTTGGTAGAAGTCAGTCTACAAAAACTGGAGGAGAAGAAAGGCATCATCTAGTCCCTTTGTCATTATTAAATATATGGTGGGATTCCAACCAAAAACCAGCCACTTTCAACCAAAGACCAATCCTTCACTTCAGAAGAAAAGTAGAAGATATTGTTGTCTTCTGTCTTGTCAGACAGAACTTTTCCTCAAAGCTTCCCAAGTCCTTTCCAGAGTCACCCATGCCTATTGCTCATTCTCCCAGGGTTTTTTCCATGCTGATGTTCTTTCTAGTCACTCTTTGCAGCTCAGATGTGACCTTTGAAGCTCTAGCTCATGACAGCAGAGAGCTAATTTATTTATTTTTCATTTCCAGTTGTTTAAGCTATGTCTCTGTTTTAGATGCACTAGTTAAAGACTTGAATTTTCCTGAATCCAAAATGAGCAGTGGGCAGCATCTCAAAAGGTTCTAAATATGAAAAGAAAATTGAATTCATCATTTAGCAGCACTAATTAAAATTTTTGTTTGTTCAGTGCCTTCATTGTTTATTTTAATATCAATACTTTATTAGGCATTGAGAAAAAAACTGCAGTTCTTGGTAAAATGTAAATTCACTTTTGTTGCTTTAAATAAAAATGCAAATTCCTTCTTCCCACTTATCTCTTCAAAAAGAGAACACAGCAATAAAAAAAAAGGAAAAAATTCTTTCTACCACCTGCATTTCCTTCCCTAGCCTTGGCCACACAGTAAAGTTACATAGGTATAAATGAAACAGATTAATTAAAATGACCTTGCTTAAATAGGTGAAAATCGGTCTGTGGACACTGTTTTCATTTTATCAGTGTATTTTATGGGTCATCTGGGACCAGATTTATGAATGAAATCACCTTTTCACTGATATAAGGACATGGACATATGAACACAGACACAGAGGTCAAGGCATAAACCAAATCACTCCACAGTAACTTCATGAAAAAAAAAAATCTCATATTAACTGTCATTTAGGGCAGTGTGGATACTTACGTTTTCAGGAAGCTGCTTCATGACTAAAGAGTTTGAAAATCTTCAGGGTGAGGATGTCATCCCTTGCCAAAAATTAGTGTTTTCATATACTTGAAGATTAAAGGATATGTCCATAGTCTAGCTACAGAGGCAATTTCAGTGTAACTTGGAGACACAGATCTAGGATTAAACTGTATAGACTACAACTAAATTGTATTAGTAGTGGCAACATAAAACTTGGGTTAGAGTAATTTACTCTACTTGTGAGAAGTATTTAGACATACTCTTTTTTTAATGTCCATGCAGGTGTCTATCACAGTATAACTATCAGCTTTGACATATTAGCAAGTGACCGGGTGACAATATGTTACCAGGCATCAGCGACTCCATGATAACTGTGCATTGTGCATGCTCCATTTCCTCATGATAAATGTGAGGTATTTGATGCGGGTTACCCTTTGTAAAGAGGGTAAGCTCATTGACTTGTATAGAATATGCTGCAGAGTAAGATAATGCATAAGAACATCGGAGCAGCTGATTCCTAGGACTACATTTGTGTGTTAAAGCTTTATGCCAGATTGAAATCCAATTTAAGTTAAATCAGGGCAATTCTGCCCTGCAGGCGGGACATTAAGATTAGTGCATTAGTACACACTAAAAGCTATATTGGTACAATCTATGATTTAAACAGTCACCCAGTGTAAGCGGGCATATATTAGTTCAATCTCATATGGAAAAGGAATAAGTCACACCAGTCTAAGGCCAAATTTGCATTACAGATTTTACTGGCATAGCTATATTAGCCGAAAACCTGACAGTGCATGCTCTGCTTGACACAGCTATGGGGGTAAAGGCACCTAAAAACATATAAAGAAGCAGTCCAGCCAAGAATATCAAGCTTTTGCCAGCGGTAGTCTACATTCAAAGATGCTATGTGTCTGGTCACTCTAGATACAACACTTAAGCAAAACAGTAATGAAGGCAGAAGTGCTAGTTCAAAAGACAGAAAAAATTATTTTGATAGTATATGTTATTCTGTTCAAGGAGCTGGCTTAAGCTGTACCTGCAAAGAAAGCTATTTTATCAGTGATCTATTTCTGTACTACAAAGGAGTGGCTGGTGTAATTCTGTCAGTGTAGCTCTTATCACCAAACCTGTTAAGTGCAGCCAGGCTCTCAAGATAACTTATTTATCATAGGAAGAGGAAAGGTGTGCTGGAGTAAAGTATATGGGCTGAAGTACAGTTTTGCTGATTTAAGTTGCCTTCCCAAGAGAAGCATTTTGCTTGTTATATTCCAGCACAATGTATCTTATAGTGGCCCTGACCTTAGAAAACTTTTTACTGTGTAAGTGGTCTTATCAGCGTTTATACCAATATATCATTGTCACTAAAAAAGTTAATTACTGCAGTGGCTACATAACATTGTATAAAAAAAAATCTCTGTGTAGACCAATATTTAGGCTCCAAATATTTTTCTTTGGAAGTTGTGGCTGAATTTTTTTGTAGATCAGCATTTGATGGTTGGACTTGATCTTAGAGGTCTTTTCCAACCTTAAAGATTCTACGATTCTATGATTTAAGTGTTCTGCTCTGGTCCTGATGGTTAACTTCCTGTATCATATAGGCTATTTGTAACTTGATTTTTTAGTGGAATAAATAAAATAAATAAAGGTCTTATTTTGATGACACCAGAGCTTCTGATCTCCTCTGCTGTGTCCTCCTTTGCCTGAGGTCACACCCATGTGAGAATTCCAGATTTATATTCAAATTCTCTGCAAAACAAGTTTCATGTAGATGTATTGACATGCATAGGTATGGCACAGAGAAAACTCTGAAATTAGTTAGAGGGTTTTTTTGTTGTGGTTTGGGTTTTTTGTTTTGGGTGGTTTTTTTGGTGTTTGGGTTTTTGTTTAGTTTTGTTTTGTTTTGTTTTGTTTTGTTTTGTTTTTTAAAGAGAGCAATCTACAGGCTTAATTTAATTGCAATGGTTGAAGAAAATGCTCAAAGCAAACCTGTCTCTTCAGACACACGTTCAGTTTGGAATTTTAGCAAGAACTTTCATTAATGCATATTTCTTCCTCATTTCTGTCCCAGATTTATAAACTATTGTTTCCATCAGCACATCTTCTCAGGAGTCCTGCCCTTCACTGTTTTTTCCTGTGCTGAAGGGTGCCAGACTAAGCTAACAGTGTTATTACTCCATGTTACTTTTACTCAGTTTTTCTGGAAGATGAGTTACTTTACCTAAGTTCTCACATTTATCAAGTTCAAAAGAGAGACATCTTCTGTCTTCACAATGGAACAGACGATGTATTTATAATTGACCGTGAAACATTGAAGAGTTACTATATCTTCATGTGCGTCCTATATCTCAGAAAACCTGCACTCCAACAAAAGCATTGGCAATAAAAGTGATGCTTACCTTTGAAGGACCTGTACAAAATTAGAAGTGCAGATGGGGTACTTTTTGGAAAGAGGGAGGACTCAGAAGTAGTCATCTGCTTTTCCTCCTTTCAGTTCAGATGCATGAAAATGCTGTACCTGCCAGCCACCATTGCTTGGGTATTTGGTAATGCAGATTAGTATCATTCACATGATGTTAATGGGATCACAACAATGTTAATGGGATCACATCAAGGGTAAATTTAATATTTTTGATAAATCCAGGAACTATTTGTACTGTGACTTAAAAACTATTTATAGATAGTGAATATTTTTTACACCACTAGTCTTCAATTGAGTTTTGTGTTGAGTGGGTAGCCTTTTCTCCTGGAAGGAAGCATGGAAATTGTGGAAGAATGAGTTCATTGACAACAAAGAATACCATTCATCAAAATCTGGCCAGTACTGTTTTCATTTGTGTTTAAAATACTGTCATGGGAAGTTTAGCTTTTTTCTTTTTTTCTTTTTTTTTTTTTTTTTTAAAAAAAAAAATTTTTTGAATCCTCCCCCAGGGGATNTAAAGAAATTTTATAGAATCTCACCCAGTGGGATTTTCCATCATAATGTGAAACAATTGTAATAGCCTTGCCAGCTGGGGAGTCCCAGTGTGTAAACCAACAACTTTAATTATGGCCATTCTATCTACTTTTAGGTAGTGACTTAAAGGGTCTATTGTTAAAATGAAAAAGGTGAGACAAGCAGAAAATATTACTTGCTGAATTATTCCAAAGTTAGCACTAATAGTGTAAGTACTTAGCCAGAAATTCACTATAGCATTGTTCATAGTTTTATACCTGGTAACTGAGGCAAGTCATTACAGGCTTGGCAAGCTGATTAAAAAGCTCACTTGAGAAAGAAATGTATACAGATATATGAAAAAATAAGGGAAGTTTTTAACTTTGCACAGCATAAAAGGGAACTTTTCCCTAGTGAAAAACTGGAATACATATATTTGGAGTTAATTGTCATCTCTTCTTGAGGTTTTAGAGATAGGGTGCAACTGGAATAGCAAGCTAGTTATTACTGACGAGTAGTTTGGGACAGCATAAAGAATACTGTTCTGTGGTCAGTCTTGTTCATGTACCTATCCCTACAACTGTTCATGAGACCAAGAAGGATTGTTTTCCCACCACAGGTCAGTAGAGACCATTAGACTTCTCTGCGCTATGTGGTGTGAGTCCTATAGCATGATTAACTGGGCATGCCACACTTGTTCAACTCTCAGTTATTGCAAGGGTTTTGAGGAACTGTGATAGCCTAGTTTCTTGCCTTGCCCACAACAGGTTAATCACCTGCAGATCAAAAAAAAAATCAGTCCAGGCAAAATATTAGATTCTAAACTGGCAAATGGATGACATTTAATGAGCTGTGATATTCAGGAGGTCAGACTTGATGATCAAATGTTCTTTCTGGCATTAAATTGCCTGAAATCAATGACACATGAGGAAGCAACGGTGGTAAAGTGAGTTAGACAGACTTTTCATAAAACAATGCAGAAGTCTCATATGCTGTCCAGATCCCTCAGTTCAAGGAGAGAAAATATGGGCTACTTAAAACTTATGTGAGAATTAAATGGTGTCATTTTTAATTCAAGTTCCATAGAATTAAACTGCAGCATACTTTATGCGAGCACAGTTAAAGGTAAAACATAACCCTTAATCTCTTAGGAATGTTCTTAACAGTCTGGAGAGCTTAATGGTATCAACTTCCTTCAGCTATTTTTGCTCAACGAAATGATTAACATGTTTTTGGCCATACAAGTCAATTTTATACTAATGGCAATGTGGAGACATAAATGCCCTTTAATTATAGGGCACTGCAATATTAGTGTTGTAAAAAGCCAAGATGCCACTAATAGAAAGAACTTTGGCAGGCTATATTATCTGGGAAAAAAACTAATTTTATCTGAACATACTGACTGTCTATAAGATGAGCCTTTGGAGTCCTTTTAAGCCTGCATCTCCCAGTTGTGACTGAAAGCGAATGTGTGAAAATGTAGTAATAATGCAACCTGTTCATAACAAGGACGGCTTTTTGTGAATTGCAAAACTGAAGTTATTGCATAGAGATCAAGGATCAAATAACTAGAATTTTAGCAAATCCAATATGCATATTAAAGTAATTTTTGTGGCATGCTTAATTGAAAGGAAACTCTTTTTTGCTTTATAGAGAGATTAAACTATTTTGAGCTGCAAAATATTTGAATAAATTATCCAACATCAAATTGTTTCCAAAGCTGCAGGCAGTTTTCAATCTACCTCCCTACTCTACTGCAAAGTTCACATTGTTCAGTGAATTCAGGGAAGGCGCAGGGTAACCAACCAAATATTTTGGAGACTAAAGAAGACAGTGCTTCCTCATGGATACTACTGCTCAACTGTACGAAGGACAGAAATCAACTTGCAGATGAGTTCGAGGGTTTGAGCCTCAGTAAGTCTAACTTGTTTGTTCCCATACCGAGGACCTGTCATTACCCTAGCAGTGTTACTGCTGTCATGCAGTACACACTTGGCAGGGGAGCCTCACTGGAACTCCTCAAAAGCCACAAGATAGTCTCTCATTAACAAATCATCTTGATTTGGTGGCTACTTAATTTCTCATGTATGCCAGTCAAAGATTTCTGTAGTTCTTCTAGAGTAATAGTCAATCACTTAGTTTCCAGTTAAGATTTTGATTGTACCACTTTGCACAGTGGCCACTGCACACAATAAATACCCATTCTTCTTGTCATATCCTAACATAACTTCAAAATTAAGAAGGTTGCTAGGTGGTTTTGCTTTCTTCTAGAAAGTACTTAATTGTTGAGTTAAGATGGTTAATAACAGAGTCCATGAGAACCACTGCATAATGGAAATGTGTTTCTTTGAATGGAGGAGAGAGATTTAATCAGGACATAGTGGCATTTTTTTTTGAGATATTCTTCTGATGTGTGATTTGTCCTATCACTGAAGTCTGAGGAGAAGACTAGAAATATACACATCTCAGTTATTGCATTTGTACATAAACATCAGCTCAGACATCTACACATATAGTTATATTGTACAGAAACACATAAACACAAGTATACACACACACAAAACACTCCTACACAAAGGTGTGAAATTTACAGGAAATGTCAGATTTATGGTGTTTATGACATCTTAATTCAGTTCCTCAGGGTGTGCATCAGGACACAGGGATCACAGAGTCACAGCCTGTTTTCCATGCACTTACAATGCACAGAAGAGCATCATATATAGCTGCATAGCATAATTCTTTGTCCTCATGGTTTAGTATGTCTTTACTAGTATTAACTGTGCACTAGCTAGCTATGCTTATTCTGAATATAGAGGTGTGTTTTTCCTTGTGGTTTTCCCTACTCAGATGTGCATTACTGTTTTACCTGACTGATTCACAAATATTAATACTTCTTCTCCACAATGTTCTGTGAGATGTTAAGTATTAGTTCCATTTTGCAGGTTGAAAAGTTATATACAGAGAGATTAAAAATAAAAATGTTCAATGATTTTGGAAGTCCAGTTTGAGATGTTGAAGAACTATGGCTTTTTCAATATTTTATAACAATTTAAGTAATCAAAACTCAGCATGTTTTGCACTTGCAGCTGTCAGAATTTCTGTAAATCTGATACCAGGAGAATAAGGAACAAATGAGCAGAGATTAATCTGATTTAAACAACTCTTATAGCATCACATAAAAAATTCTGTGACTTGATCATATCTCCAGAGTGGCTTTGCCATAAAAATATGTTCTGTTACAGTTCTGGAAACATTTGCTTTATCACTAAGCACCTTCCATCTCCCGTAGGAAGTGAAGCTAAAGCTCCCACAGCTCTCAGTCAACTTTCTCCTCTGCATGTTCCAGAGTCTGCCACCAAAACAGACAAGGCTCTTATTAAAAAAACATAAAAGAGAAATAAAATTTAAAGATAATATGTTGCATCCTTCAAAAATTGATCTTAGGACATCATACAGATACTTGAGTGTACTTCAGCAGAGCTGAGACGCTCCAGATTCCCTTCTTACTTGAGGAAACAGTTCTATGTATCAGATAGTGAGAGCACTGTAGTACTATACAACAGATAGTGAAAGTGAGTTCTTATGATCAGTCTGGATCAGCATTACAGGAAAACAAGCACAGATTGCCAGATGATTTCACAGATACTTTACAGCCATTTCAGGCTCTTCCCCCAGACTTCTGGATGCTATTCCCTAGACCATCTCTGTTGCTTGTTCCTCATCCAACAGGTTAGTCTGTCTTATCTTGATTTATACCCATGTCTTATCATATTGTGAAATGTCTTCCTCAGGCCACCTCCAGTAGCAGTTTCCCTGCTTTTTAGCTTGCTTTTTAGCCTCTTCACCCATCTAGTCTCTTGTTTCCTTATCTCGTTTTGCCCTTTTTCTCTTTTTCCTCAGCATCTGCAGCTTTCAGGTTGTCTTGGCTGTCCTATTCTAACTTTTTTACCCTGTTCCATCTCTTGACTTCTTCAAGACCAGGCCCCACATCTGCTTAGTCCTTGGCTTTCTAGGTATTCCTGCTGAGTGCACCTCTGAAGCCCATTGGTGGCCAGTAAATCCTAGTCATTTCATGGATCCAAATCTGAAATGCTGTCCTCGTTCCAGCTCTCTCTTTACCTCCAAAGCTGCTTGCTTTACACCTGCTCCTCCATACACACACACATGCACGCAGTGTACCCAGCCGTTGTCTGCTTGTCACTTGAGTTAGGTGGCTTTCCCCCACCATGCCGGCTGGGGAGCCATCTCCCTGAGCTCACTTCACAGGATCAGATCAGCCCTTGAGGTGAGTCACACAGCAACCCACAGCTGGTACATGCCTACTGAGAACAGGATCTTCAAGAAAAAAGTCAGCCACAAAAATCTAAACTACTAAGCATAAAAGTTATGATTTCCATCACCACCCCCCATGAAAATATGTGTTTGGATGTAAGAAAAGGTAAAAGATGTATCTTTGGCACAAAGATCATATCTGTACAAGATTTGGGGGTCTTGCTGCCAAGCACTCTACAGACTCTGAAATCTATAAAACGAGCTGTTTGCACAGTTGTGTGTGTGGGGTATTTGTTTGTCTGGGTTTTTTTAGCATTGTTGTGACCCAAGTTTCTTTCTTTGAACTGCCTGGAATTTACCAAAATATTGCAGTCTGGGCCAGATACTTAAGATAAATGCTGTAAGCCCCTATTATTCAAATTTGAGAAGGGTACAAACAACTGAAATTAAGATTTTATGATGGAAAGTATTAGACATCTTTACATTTTTGTGATTTAAGCAAAGTTCAGACTATCACCTGATTAATAGCTGTAGAGTTAATGAGTATGCAGAAGACATAAAAATAATCGATCAGCTCTCCATAGACTCTTTTGGATGGGTTAGTAGCTTTGGCACAAATTTATAATATGCTTTTGCTTTTATAAATGCTGCGTACATGAGAGAAGGCTGGGGCAATGATCTTGCTTTTTTTTTTTTTTAATCCCCTTGGCATCTAATGCCTCAAGAGTGGTATTCAGGCTTTTTGGCTTTATGAATTTGTTTCCTTTTAGTTTTCATTCCTTCACTCTCTAGCTTAGTACTAACTCTTTCAGTAAACAATAACATGATAAAGCAAATGGAAGTCTGTATTTTTGGGTAAGATGTAAGCAATGTAAAAATGGGGCACAAGGAACCTTTTACAGTTCTAAAATCCAGAGAGTGTTTGTTTTGTCATCATCTAATTTATCAATGATATGTAACTTCTTTTTTTGCTGATGTTCTTATTATCCAAAAGGATATGAAATTACATCCATTATTTATAAGAAAGGAGTCCAAACTTTATAGCTGACTGATGTGGCATTCATATATGACTCTTAAACATCTAGCACTCCTGAAACTGTGTCTTAAGAATTCAAAGGAGCCTCAAGCAACCAGATCTGCTTCATTTGCAAATAAGTCCTGTTTTTTTAAAAAAAAATAATAATTTTATTATGTAAAGATTTGGACTCTAGAGAAAAAAACTGGAAAAGGATTAGCATCTGAAACAAGGCACTCTTCTGTGCTTCATAAACTCCTATATGAGAGCTGTGAAATGTAGAGTGTACATCCAAATTAGCTCTTTAGGTGAAACTTTGAAATGGCTAACTCTGTCTTACTCTATTGCAGTTATTTTGAATATTTCAAGTATAAATATCTGGGACTCTCCAAAGTAGCCTGATTTTTCAAGAACTGTGTATCTCCTCTTGGAGTCTGAAATTCTGCTCCAAGCCACCTGAAATGAACGCCCAGTATCACATTTAGCAATTGTAGTGCAGTCAGCTCTGTAAAGCTGGCTTTTTGACAGTGTATACCAAATTGCCTGCTTAATTCCAATCAATTTCTACAATTTAATGCTACTGACATTGACATAAGCCAAGTACACATAAATGTGGATATATCAAAATGTTTTAAATTCTTTTTGCTGTCAGATAAAATAGGTATTGCTGTATGGCTTTATTATGCCTTTGCTAAAAGGAATCTTCGTGGAGATACAGGACCAATAAAATGGTATACAACTGTAGCACAGTTTTGCTACTTCAGACATAGCTACATAAATAAACTTTTTATTATTATTATTTTGAAAATATGTTGGGAATGTAGAAATAACCAAATATTGACAATATTTCAGAACACTCCATCAAGCAGTAGAAAAGAAGGTTATAGCACCCCAACTACTGAGCTCAGATAAGCTATGCACATCCTGACAGGCTCATGTCTAATCTGTTCTTAGAAACCTTCAGCAAAGAAGACTTCACAACCTCCCTAAGCAGTCTAATCTGCCGCCTGTCTACACTGTTCACAAGTTTAAACTAATGCCTGAACTAAGCCTGTAGTTTCTTCATGCTCCTATTCTGTCAGGAGTATATCACGTGTAAGATGTGTCCTGCCATGCCCCCCCACCCCAGCCGAGTGGTCATGCATTCCTGCCTCCTTTTGAGGCCCGATGGTTATTTATGCCAATTCAGCGTTTTTTTCCCCTGACTATAAATCAAACTGGTGAAATGGCATTTTTTTATTTAAAGGCAAGACTTTTTCTTTCTTTTTTTTTTTTTTTTTGAGCACTTCATTTTTGCAGGTCCAGTTTAGAGCACAGTCATGTGAAGAGCTGTATCAGCATAACTGAGAGGAGAGAAATCTCCAAGGGAGAACTAGAATGAGTGGCTAAAAGTAGAACAGGTGAATAGTGTTTGGGCTACTATAAATGGCATGGGTAATGATAAACCACAGTCTGCAAGATCAGCCTCTTACTTGCTTCTCTGTTCCTAGTGTATTCCTGATCAGAAGTTAAATTTCAAATAGAAAGTAGTCAGGAGGTCGTAATATGATGGATGAAACATGACAGCAAGATGATGGAGCTGAACCAATGTAACCACATAGATATCATGAAAGATGTTCCCAAACTGTCTGTCTGCTCTGCTGTTCCTCTGTCTTGCCCCATCCTCAGCTACTCCCTGCCCCTTTTTCACTTCTCTTGCTCCTTCCCGTGTACAAGCTCTGGTGCACCTCCAGCCCCACCGTAGTCTTATTCAGTTCACTAACTTGACAGAAATTCACTTGCTCTTTTTGCTGGACTAATGAGCTGCACTGGTTCAGCAAGCTGTCATACAAGCAGCAGCAGGCGAGTCTGTGGCATAATGGGGCAGGAATGGGAAGCTGCACTGTCACTGCGTGCAGCTGTCCCATCAGAGGGGTCTTGAACTTCCTTATGTCATAAGCAACAGCAAGATGCTATTCATTCTTTGTACTAAATAAAGCATGTGTCAATGATGCCGTCTTATCTGTAGGACCATTCACAAGCAGAACCTGAAGACTTGTGAAGCTATGACTGCTGGGGTTGCAGTACAGTTCAGTCACGCTTCATTCTCATTTGTGTCTAGACCCATTGGCTTCAAGTAAGCTCAGCACAGTTAATAACTACACACTGGAAAAAGGACTAGACAAAGGGTCATTATTTTAATCAATAGAATGAACTTAATTTTCCTTAAATCTAACAGAAACGCACTGACTGCAAAACAAGCAAAAAAAAACCCAAACAAACAAACAAAAAAACCCCAACCCAACAGTAAAAGAGGAAACATAAGACATGCACAGCAGCGTCTGAAGGAAACTAGTGAACCAAATCTGCTTTGTTTCTTTCCCTGAAGGCAGCAAGAGACGCCAAGTCCCTCCCAGGGATAAGGGTCAGCATGCCTTGACTATCCACCTAGGATCTGGGTAGGTGGGTGGCCTCCCTCGTCTACTAGACCTATTGAGCTGTGAGGGAAACAACAGAAGTCATCATGGAAGGACAAGCACCAAGAAGGAATCCTCAGCCAGAGTGTAATTAGGGTACCCTACTGCAAGAAAGCCTTAATAGGGTAGACCTGGACTCTGATGTGGGCACTTTTATACAGTTTGTTGTACTAGAAATAGGAATAATGCAGAGAACAACACCTGAAATTCTCCTTTCCCTTCAATTCCAGTTTTTATTGTAAACATTGGTTTTCTTTTCATCTTTTCACTCTGCATCTAAAGTTTGAATTCCTGTGTTCCTAAACATCTGAAAGCCTGATCTTTGTCCTGGTGTTTAGACTACTTAATTTTAGTCAAAACACAACAAATAAATATACCAGAAGATACAAATACCTTCATATCAGATACAATCTTGCATGAATGATTAATGAAATGCTTTTTTTCTTATTATTTAGCTTCATGTTGTTGGTAATCTCAACAGCTAAAGGTTATAATCATTATTGATGTGGCTGATATTTCACATTTGTCCTCAAGTCTGGTTTGCTTGGGAAAAAAGGAAAGCAATAGCTAGCCATAGTTGCTGATTTACTATTTCTCTTTTGAAGTTTTTGCTAAAATTAGATTGGTATTATGGTTAGCTCATCCTACAGAGTTACTGCCTTCTCTAAGACTGATTATACATACAATGAGATTAAAAAAATGTCTAGCTTGTTGAAATCCAGAGGCTGTTGTCCTTTTTGCTGAATTGACAAAAAGGAATCTGTACTTAAATTGTATTTTTTCTATGGCAATGTTGCATTGTGTAATAAGAAAAAGAAATTAGTTTCAAATCCAGATTTACATTCTTAAAGTATTATTTCTAGTAGACTTTATACTGAAAGAAAAAAAAATTTCTGTGGTGAAGAATTGTTCATTTAGCATCCCCAACAGCTGTCAGCCAACAGCTTTCAGAATCGAAGTCCAGTTCTGCTTAGGATTTCCCTATTGTTCTGACTAAAATCAAAGGCTGAATTTTACCATTGAAATAACTTGTTCATAAAGCAATGGATTGTTCCATTGATTTAATTATTTTTAAATGTCCTAAAATATTTATCAATGGAAGATTATTTCTACTAAAAATTGCTTTAATTTATGTTTTGATTTATAATGACTACCCATAAATTTCCAAGATTTGTCTTTCAATACAAATGTACATCACTTCAAACTACCTTTCATGGTATATTTGAAAAGAAATGTTACTTTCACAGTTGAACAGTAGTAACAAGGATTCCTTCTTCCTAGTTGCTACTACAGAGCTGTTGAAAAAAAGTACAGAAGTAAAGGGCAGTCATTGTGAATGCTTGCTAATAAAAGTGGATTCCTACTTAACCTGTGCAACTGAAGAACACTAGCACATCAGTTCAAATCTAGCATGTTATACTATGTAAAATACATATCACATCACAATATGAACATGTTTAAATATTGAACTGATATACAACATATTTTCTTAGTCAAGCAGGTTTTCTGAGGGCTGACTGTTTATTAGTATATAAAAGGTTGTTTAAAACACTTTTTTTATTTTGCTGTCTTATCTGCTTAGGTTCTTAATATGGGTCCAGCTTTATGCAAAGTTCAAGGTGAAAACTGTAGTTTGCAGAGTGCATATAGAATTATACTCTATTCCTTTAATGGTGTGTTTAAAATTGTATCTGGAAGACATCTTTGAATCCTCCCTTCTAAGTCTGATCAACTGCTAATTATTCCAAGCTTACAAAAAGAACAATAACACATTATTTGTCATTTTAAGCCCTCAGCATGATATACAGCAGTTATTGTTTTTGGTACAGTGAACACTTCTAAAAGCTGATTCATGCAGTGTTTAACGCATCTTTCTAGACTGCTTTTTGAATGTCAATTAGATTGACTCTGAAAAAGTAATAGCAATAGCTAATTACAGGAGAAGATTTATATATATCTTGCGTCATCATGTTGACATTATACACGTGTGAAAGTGAGATGAGAAGGAAGGTTAAAGGAAAGTGTAATTTCAATTACCTGCTGGATTTTGGTAACAAATAAGAGTAAACTGGAAAGTTGAACCACCACAGAGAGGCTTCAGTAATTTATGCACTCATGAAGACTGTCAAGAAGTATGCCGTTTACCTTTTTTAACATAAGTTGATCCTTGCTACTTTAAACTGAAAGCCAAGGTCAGTTCTGAATAGAAAAAATAACGAAAGCAGAGGAGTAGATAAATTTTGAACATTGAAAAAAAGGATTGAAAGCTGTAGAAAATATCTGTAGATTTCATTTGTAGTCCATTTTATCTTAGTACTCCTTGTATTCAAAGCAGCACAGAGACAAGTTGCTACTTACAAAGGACTTAAATTTATTATACACTGACGAGATCTGCAACAAGACTCTACTATGCTGGATGAGGCGAAAAGGCCTTTCTGAGATTAAGGATCCCTCTTTAAGAAGTTTCTGCTCTTTTTCTTCTGTATTTAAGTCAGGGAGATGGCCTTTTGCTGGCGTCAATCACTGCGCTGCACATAGTTGTTCAGGCAGGCAGAGCACAGGCTACTGCTGTCTTTACAAGGAGGAGGATAGGGATAAGCTTTGGATAGAAAGTGTCCTATAACCTGTCAGATACTCTGCCTACTAGCCAAATTTTCAAAATTGTCTTAAGGTAAAGAGAAAGTTACAATTTTTAAGGGTAGATATTTTCATTTTAATCAAGCGCACATTTGATTTACTCATTCAAACTGCATGATGTCCTTGATCTTTATAAATATTTTTCACTATAGCTGAAAAAAAAAAAAAAAAAGGTCACAGCAGTCTGAAAGTGAAAATGCATGTAGGGATATCTAGAGATACAGGTACACTGTATATAATATCCCAAATTTTCTGTTCAGCCAGGTTCTGAACTCAGTATTTCTCCTTAAAACCAAGTTAAGACTTTAGAATTTGATCTATGTCTTCCAAATAATGCCCTCTTTGGGGTGGCAGTTGTTACTGCCATCTCGTTGGGAATGGATAAATCACATAAAAATCACCAAAAGTTTACACTTTTGTTGGGAATTCTCATCATAGTTTATGATGACTATATTACCCCTATTGGTTTTAGAATGTGCATATATTTTAGCATTTCAAACGATCAATACTAAGCTTAGTAATATTGATTATTTATTATTGATGATCTGATGACTAGTAAGTTGACTTTGTATCTTCTGATAGAATGTATCGTGATTATCTCAGAGTTCAGAAGACTGTGAGAATGTCAAACAAATACAAATGTAATCAAATTTAAAGGTCATAAAAGTCTGATGATGTAAAAGTGGCTGAAACGTTTGTCTAGTGTGTAAAAATATGAAAGCATTCTGAATATGGAATATATTAAAATCAAACTGTAGATTGTGGTTTTCTCTAAGTAATTGCATTTTGATTATCTTATCTCAGAAATTAAATATTGCAGCAGGGCAGAAAACTAAAATGTTTTCTGAGAAAAGCTAGCTAATGGAAGGAACCTGTAAGGGAAAGTAATGTGCTCACACATAAGGACATGCAAAAGTCTAGAACTGTTGAAAAGATGTGAAAGTTGATATATAGTTTAACTACATGTAGTGGATGGTGCTCACCCTCCAAGTAGCCAGCTGCAGACTGGATGTGTCCTGGAGATAAGTGTGTGGCTGCACAGAGAATGTTACTAAGAGAACTTCACTTTGCCTTATCTGAGATGAAGTTCCATGAACAGTGGGACAGGGATGAAAAAGAAGGAAGGAACATCTTTACAAAGCTTGTGAAAGGGTTTTACAGGCAAAGGACTGAGTGGCTTGAGGAAAAGAAATCCAAAGGTAATAATAAACAGCAGAAATCTGTACAAAAACACAAAAAGTAGGAAAGAAAAATTTAATGATAATAAAGTCATAAGAGGAGCATGAAGGATGATAATAGATCAGTCTACTGAATATGTAAGATAAATAAAAATATACTAATGTAGAAAGTTCAGGAAAAAAGAACAAGAGCTGCAAGTCTCACTACAAGACCAAAATATGATTTAATTGGCATGAGAGACAGTACAATTACCCCTCTTAATTCATACAACATAAATATTACAATAAAAGGCTACAGCTCTTCCAAGAACAGACAGTGGAATAAGGGAAATGTTCTTTGTCTGGTACATCGCAAACACTTTCTTTTGACTTCAGACTTGGATTACTAGAAGATGAGAGACCCAATACAGATTGGGTAGATGAGACTTTCTGTGAGTATTTTTTTATGTGTATATGGTGGAATTGCCCAGCAGAAATTGGGGATTTTGACTGTGGATAAAGTACTTCAGGGATATGATATCTGGCAGTTTCTAAGAATGTGGCAATGAGAAGATTTGGGTACAAAACTTCAAGAAAGGATTTAGAAGGAGACATTCTTCTGATCCAGTTGCAGCCAATAGAAAGATATTGACTGATACAATGAAGGCTGAAGACAACTTGGATGAGAATGACAGTGAATTGACAGAGTTCACAGCTTTTCAGAACAGAACCCAGGGAGTAGAATAGCAAAACAAAAAGAAGTGGGCAAATTCAGCAAACACTGAGATTTGAGAAATAAAGGAAAAGGAGTTAAGCAGAACAGGCGGATCTTTTAACAAACAATTTTAAAAGCAGATGTTCAAATTGTTCCATTCTTAAGGAAATATAGAAAGAGATAAATACGGTTAAATCAGAAGCTGTTTAATGACTTTCAAACAAGCAGAAAAACTATGGAAAGGGAAAAGTAGATTGGATTACCATGAACAAAATGTAGGAACAAAACAAAATACCACAGAGATACAGTACACAGAGCTACAGTTAGAAGGGACACTGAAGCCTCTCTCTCTCAGGAAAAAAAAAAAAAAAAAGAGCTCTTTAGTACCGTTGTAGTAACATTAACAAGCAAACAAGCAATAGCTGATATTAAAAAGGAGAGAAAACTACTAGTAGATGATTCTAGGAAGGCCAAAAAGTTTAATATTGTCATAAAAATATTGGCTGACATAATGCCAGCCTGATAACAGAAAGATGAGCAGAAATCAGCACAGATTTCTGAAGAAGACACTGTATTTAATTTTATTGTTACAGAACAGCAGGCCCTATGGAGAGAGGGAAATGATTAATAAAGTTCATGACATGATCTCGTATGATGTTTTAAAAAATTAGATTTTTTTCCTATAAAGCCATAATAAAGGTACATGAAATATATGAACACATCTGGATAATTCTATTTGCCTTTGGTTGAAAGATGTAAAGTAAATACTTTGCAAATGTAATATTTTTTTTAAAAAGACACTTCTTTCCAAATTCATAAGTGAGATTCAAACAAAAAGATATATCTAGATAAAATTAATTTGTTTATCATTTACATAATTTTAGAGGTTATCCAGTTTAAATTGAGGACGTAGAAGAGATGTTCTTTTGCTTTATCACATATGTATGGATGTGTGACTATGTACCTGAATTGGATTGTGCTCCTCCAAAACACTTGAGATTGATCGCTATTGGAAACCTCTATTCTATTTAATCAAGCCAATCCCATCAATCAAGCTAGACACATTCTGAATTGGATGCATTGGAATGAAATTTTCTAGTGTTTGTGTGTACTAGCTGAGCAGTACTGTATGGGACAGTGAAATCCCAAATACTGAGAGCTTTTTCCTTTTTGAAAGCTGCAACATAGAATCATAGAATCGTAG
>VXBL01005873.1:9115-41444 GCA_013400195.1 Aramus guarauna
CCCCCTCCATGTCAATAAAGACAAGCACATAAGCACTAAGGATTCAGATGTCTAGATAGGACAATGTGTCTGGGATGCAAATCATCTCACTCTGTAAGGGGAACACTTCTTAACAGATGCTCAGTAAACTGTGAGAAATCCAACATATCTTCAAATAACTCATTGGTCATGATAAAGTACCCAGGGGTGGTTTTGGTGTGTAATCTCTGCGACTATGACTAATCTGCAAAAAGTGGATATAGTTGACTAATGCCAGACACATAATATCACGATCTCAGTATCTGCTTAAAAATTGCTGCTACCATCTGGCCACTGCTAAATACTTACTAAGTTTTAAACCTCTTACAGGTGAAATGAAATGCCTTGAGTTTGTCAGAATATTAAATCTGATTTCTGCTCCTCTCTTTCCTCATATATCAGCATTTAAAACCAATCAGACAGTTGTCTTTTCATCACTGCTTTAGAAGTTACTGATATCTACTGCAAAGAATACAGAAACTTTACTCCAAGAAAGAAGTTAAGAATTAACTTTTCCTCAGTTTTAATCACTATCAGATATATGTGTGTGTGTGTGTGTGTTAAGATTTATGATTTGGAATCCTTGACAACTGGTAAGAATTTCAATTACATTGACAAGAACCATCAAAGATAGCAGTTTTTCAGGAGTTCCTGTGGTGTTGCTGAACACCACAGTTCCTTTAAGAATTTTAAATGTATGTTACTTAAAAAATAAAAAAGCTCTTGTAACATTTCAAATCTTGATAAACACCAACAGATGACAGAGTCCTAATGGGGCCAACATGGGAGGTACGTGTATAGTGGACTAGAAAACATCTCTAAAATAAAACAAAAGTTGCACTTCTGTGATATGATACCATCTGGCTCTCAGCACCAGTCATCTCCAAAATCCAGGCAATTCTTGGACCCATATGGGACACACTATGTCTTCACACACTATAGTTTTCTCTTAAGGTCTATGACTATGTATGGAGATGCTTCTTGGGACTTGCCTAGTCCTAGACTGCAGCATCTTTGAGTTCACCCTAATAGCCTCTAAAAGAAAATTCCATGCAATGAAAGAGAGGACACCTCAATCAAAAGAGAAGATCCCTCCTTCAGAATGAAGTTAGGAGAAGATTTAAGAGAGTTATTGGTGAGGTGCAGTACAGGAAATAATTCATAAAACATTCCTTTGCCTAGTGACATTGTCCTTCTTGTCCCTCACATGTACTTTTCCAGGTTCTCTGCTCCCCCTCAGGGATAAAAATAAACAAATTCCTCCAAAATGACAAAAGGGAAAAGGATGGAAATCATATGAACCATCCTACCTACAACCTCATGCTATTCTACTACTATGACTGACATTTCATGCTCCCCTGTGAAAGAAATGCCTTATGCTTCTGAGAAATAACAGTTCTTTCTAAATACTAACTGGGTTACAACACTTTAAGGACCTTCTGCTATTTCTGATGACCATGATAGAAACAGCACCTGTTTCTAAAGGTAAACAAAATGCATTCCTTTGGAGCAGAGACAGAATCTTCTTATGGCGATGAAGAAACCATGGAAAAATCGCTTAGAAGTGTCAGAAGCAAGGTGTAACATTTTCAGAGACATCTTAGTCAGTTATAGGGTCTAAGTAGTGACTCCCGATCACCTGCTACCAATGGCGAGCTTAGGTGTTGGGGCTTTAACAGCTCCAGGTTCTGGCAAGATGATTCTTTTCAGCCTGACATGGCACCTTGTTTGTGCCACCAGTGGAAAGAGTTGCACAGTGTCCACATTAGAGACCTGTCTATCCAACAACTATATATGGAATTTATGCATATTATCAGTACAACTCAGTACTCCCACATACTGAATTTATAACTGCGTGTAGTCAAGGTGCTTAAAAAACAGAGGTCAGAAGACTTTGCACAGATACCTGACACAGGTCTGCCAACATATAGGAAAGCCCCAAATCCATGGACCATGCTCTCTTACTAGGCTATTCTGTATGTCTGAGTATGGGGAATGTTCTGGTTTCAGCTGAGAGGGTTAATTTTCTTCATAGTAGCTAGTATGGGGCTATGTTTTGGATTTGTGCTGGANCGAGTTTTCTCACTTTAACTTTTCCCGTTCTCTCCCCCATCCCGATGTGGGGCGGGGGGGAGTGAGCGAGCGGCTACACGGTGCTCAGCTGCCGGCTGGGGTAAAACCACAACAGTTCTGTTTCTTGAAGCTGATCTACCACACAGGAAAGAATGTAACGTTTACAAGTCTGAGGAGAGGAGAAGCTGAAGGGGATACTCATGCAACTGAGGCCAGTGGCATTTCTCTCAGAAGGGAGCACTCTTGGTCCAATCATTCACACATTGCCATGTCAGCATTTTTGATTGTTTTATGTACGGATTCACAGAATGGTAGGAGTTGGAAGGGACCTCTGGTGATCATCTAGTCCAACATTCCCTGCTAAAGCAGGATCACCTACAGCAGGTTGCACAGGATCACATCCAGGCAGGTTTTGAATCTCTCCAGAGAAGGAGACTCCACAACCTCTCTGGGCAGCCTGTCCCAGTGCTGTCACCCTCAGAGTAAAGAAGTTTTTCCTCAAATTCAGATGGAACTTCCTGTGTTCCAGTTTGTGCCCATTGCCCCTTGTCTGGCTGCAGGGCACCACTGAAAAGAGTCTGGCCCCATCCTCTAGATATCTGCCCTTTAGATATTTGTAAGCATTGATCAGATCTCCGAGACTTCTCCAGACTAAACAGACCCAGTTCTCTCAGCCTTCCCTCATACGAGAGATGCTGCAGTCCCCTCATCATCTTTGTAGCCCTCCCTTGGACTCTCTCCANGCTGATGAATATGTTGAATAACATTTAACATTTGGTAAATTATTTAGAGAGAAAATTTTTCATATGCATAATAAAGAATTCTGCTGATCTTTCCTCAGCTAGATATTACAAAGACAACTGGAGGCAAACATAGTAACAATACTTAGCAGGGAAATGAATTAACAATGAAAGAAATGGAAGAAGAGATTTACTTCACTTTGGTCAGCCTACCCATTTGCTGTCTAGTCTAAATTTACCTCCTCATTTCACTTTGTATTCCATGGGAAAAGATAAATACTTCCCAAAGAATTATTGATCCCATCCACTCTCAAAATCTGTTTAAAGATAAATTGTTCTGTTTCCCTCTACTTAGATTTACAGAGCGATTTGTTGGTAAAAATGTCCACGTTGTAACTGGTGAAATATGATCTGAGAAAAATATCAGGTACAGCAACTTATTCTTTCTGGACTTTATGAAATTAGTGTCTCTACCTGAAAGTAAAGCAATTCAATTAACATTTAAAAATATTGGAATAAATTTCTATACTGAATTTGTAAAATGGTAGAAACATCTCTACTACCTTACATCTTCACTAAAACATCCACAGCATTAACATCCTGTGGATGTTCTAGTGAAGAATTCTGTGTAAAAAATTCTTACAAAAATGTCTTGTGAACATGTAGAATCACTTTAATGTTCATAATGCTTCACCTATTACCTATATCATATTTGCTTTCTTCTTCAGGCTCTAGCATTAAATATAATTCTCATCTATTTTTTCGTATCTTTTACAGTGCCATGGAATATATAACACAGTCTAGAGAAGTATGCTAGTTCAGTTTAACAAGAAGGAGATTACCTGTATTAACGAAAGAACTACTTTTTTTTCTGAGACAAAATAGGTAGAATGGAATGAAATAAAATGCAGGCATACTTTCTAATTGTATTTCTTGTAATGAAACAGTCACTGAGAACTTCTTAAAATTTATAGTAGTCTTAAGGAGAGGTAATGTCTGAAACTGAGTTAATAATCAATAAAAATAAGAACTTATTCACATACATCCTTCAATGAAAATGAAAGCATGAAAATGAACGCTTTAAATACTGTTAAATATAAAGGATCTGATCTCTTGCATCCAAATGGACGTTTCTATGCTGATTCTTAAAACTGACCTCAGCCTCTTCAAAACCCATGAGGTATATTTTTCTTCCTGTTTTGGAAATGGGAGTTCCAGGGACAGACGTGTCTGTGTAAGATGTGAATGTCTGCATGTAAAGTGGGACTTCGATATCAGTAACTGAAATCTATGCAAAATTAAAACCTCATGGCTCTAAGAATAATAGAAGAGATTATGATAAGCAGGAAATGCTGGAAGTCATCAAAAAAGCACTTGAAAGGGATTGTTAGACCTGCTGTCAGTAACTGGACATAAATGAAAGGCAGATGCTTAACTAAAAGGTCAAGAAAAACCAGCACCTGACACCCATATCTCAGAATCTGTTTGCTGGCTGCCATCTGAATATTTGTATCAGAAGACTTTGCAAATCAAAATAAATATTTAACTTGTAAATCTGTGCTCCTATGCCACTTTGAAATTCCCTTTCCCCTCTCCCCCCCACCCCCAAAAGAACCAAAAGATCTTATCATCAATAATTCTGGAAAGGAATCAAGCTCCATGCAGAGTTTTTAAGTTACCAGAAACTCTTTGTAAAGTCAATAGACACTGTTTAGGAACTACAGAGGGAATGTTTGATTATCTGTGAGAAAGCCAGGGAGTTCTCGGTGCTAAGAATTTTCCCATTTCCTAAACAGAAAAAAAGTGTTTGTGAGAAAATATTGTATAAGAGCATCATTCTTTCTTTAGAGCTCTGAATGCTACTGAAATGTAGTAAAACAACAATTAATATTGGGAACAAGCATTGTAAACTGCAACCTATTTACCTAAAGGGGAAAAAGGACTTGTTTTCTTAAGCAAACAGTCACTCATAGCTGTTACTTGTACATGACTTGATTCTTGTTGAACAGTTATTAAAAAGAAGAGTTTATAATATAAGGACAGCGTGTTACTCAGTTGAAGAGGGAAACTAATGCTATGAGCAACAACTCAAACATGTTTGCTGTAGTCCTTCTCTTAGAAAACCAAACGTAATTGGCAGCTCCTGTATCCACTGTAGCAGTTCGGCACAAAAAAGTGAATTCGCCCCAGAAATGTGACTTGTTTTTTGCTAACATCGAAGAGCTTTTAAGTCTGACAACTGTTTCTGCCTTGCTTTCTGCAAATGTGACCCCAGCCTTGATGTGAGCTGTATTAACAGCTTCTAGAGTAGAATTAAGTTAGCAATACCTTGTTTTAGTTGCATGCTTCACTTTGCGTAGCCTACATTTTTGTTATGTTGAAGAAAACTGGCAAAATGCGTGTGTAAATCTTGACGTGCAAATTTCCTAGTGAGGTAATTGTTACAGCTGATCAAGGATCACTGGTTTTAATTAAGTTGAGCACTGCATAATAAATAGCTTATGCTTGAAGCCATTAGTAACTACTTAAGTGATGTGGACTCAACTTTCACTTAAGTAACAACTAGTATCTCAATGCCTCTAGTCATTTCTACTTAAATATAGTGAAGAAACCTTTAGGTAAACCTTGACAATATTAAAATTTCTTAACCCTCAGCTTTTTGTCAAAAGAGTATTCCACTGGTATAAAGATGTATAGATACTTCATCTGGCAAAACCTGGCATTTTAACAGCAGTAAGTCAAAATACTAAAAGGAATTACACCCTTCTACCTGAAAAGGGGTATCTGTAACAGATGAAAGTTATAGTCAGCATGAAAAAAACCCAAAAAGTACAATATTCATTGCTTACAAGAAAATATCCTGAATGGATTACAGCATTCCCAGGAAAATTTCTGCTTACCAGATCCACTGCTGCTCACTTGAGTGATTTTTTCATTATCTTCATCATCGCTATCACACTTTAATGGCTGAAAAGCTGTTTCTGACTCTGTGTCTACTTGATTAGCGTCTGGCTCTTGCTCAGCAAAGCTTCGCAATGCCACAAGGCGGTGGTGTATTGCTGCATACAGGTATCCAGTGTCTTTTGAGCTTGCCTGCAGAGCATAAAATGCACACAGTCCAAACTAACTGAGAAAAATCTCTATCTTTCACAGAGAAGCTGACTGAGAAATTTTCAAAAGTAATGAAAGAGATGTATTTTGTCCTTTTTAATCAAAACAATCCATTTAAGATTCACACTTAATGATTCCTTTCAGAAAATAAATTTAAATACAAATAATGTCAAGTTTCTTTAAGTGGTCTGAGTTTTATAATATGTAGTTGTTGATTATTTTCTCTACAAGAAACATAAGCTTAAAAATTATTTCCCCTGAAGAATGTCTCAGTTTGTACTGAATGCTTGATATTCCAGACAATTCCTGAATATGATTCTAGAAGTAATAAAGCACTGAAATGCAAATATTTGTATGACATTTTGGTTTACAGAATAAATAAGATTTTTAAAACCTAACTACAAAAATTTATTTGTGACTATAAAATTTAAAGATACTATGAATTCTGCTGCTCTTGTTGAACAGAAGATGAGCATCATCAAGAAGGGTATTGAGAACCAGACATGGCAGCATTTTGCCAGTACATAAAACCTTTGAGCAGCCATGTCCTGAGTACTGTGTTCTGTTCTGGTCATCACATCTCAAGGACATAGCAGAATTAAAGAAGGTAACGAGAAGGACACCAAAAATGATCAAAGGTATGGTGCAGCTCCTTATGAAGAGTTAAGACTCTTCACTCTGAAGAGAAGGATTAGAAGGGGGTATAACTAAGGTTTTCAAAATTATAGAAGTGGTGGATAAACTGAACGTGTTATGGCTGTTCATCAGACTACACAATAAATGCACTAGGGTACGCTTCATGAAAGCAGGAGAGGATCAGCATAGGAGAAACTGCTTCTTCACAGACTGAGCAAGAACAACTAGAATTCGCTGCCTCAGGAGACAATGGGGAGAGGCAGTATAAACTAAAAACAAAAGGCCAAAAATATAGGAACAAAAGTTTTAAAAAAAAGGAATTAGTAAAATCCAGGGACAATAATTTCATAAAATAGGTAGCAAAGAAAACAGCAGGGGTACATGCTCTCACATGCTTAATACAACACTTACAGACACTGGGGGTCAATGAGGTGAACAGACCACACAAAGTGGCTGTGCTTGCTTGTGCTTCCTAGAAGTACTGCATCTGATCACTGTGAGAAGTGCCAGCAGAGTACTTATGTTCTTATGAAGCAAATCATCTACCAGGGGTAACTGAATGCATATGGTCTTCTGTAGCCCAATTCTCCACTTCTGTGCATCATGTGGAGTAATTTCTATCTGCATCACTTGGCAATAGGAAGAAATATGTCTCATTTGGATTGGAATGACATGTTTCAGTGTGTACAGGTGGAAAAGCTATGAGAACTGGGAAGCAGCAGCAGATCAGAGTTGCCTTCTGTGCTACCCAGACTTGCAGCAGCAAACATTTCTCTCCCTACAGCCAGCAAAGAAAACAATTCAGAGTTGTTCAGGTGTCTCAACCACTAATTCTCAGTGGACAAATCTAAGCTCTCAAAGTAACACAGCTTTTCACGAAACATAGGGTCATAAATATGAAAAAGGCAGCTATTCAGTTAGATAATTTCTATCTACAGCTTTCTACTTATTCATTCAAAAGCCACAGTTCCTCTGTCACTTCAATCTAATATGAACTCCAGCTTCTGCCAAGAGTGGTGGACTCACCTCCATACATTGTCTGACTCTTCATTTCTACACTTTCCATTGTGCCAGTACCACCATTAGGGTAATCACAGGTAAATAAAATCAACCTAAACACCTAACTTAGCAAAACCAAACAAATCACCCAGATTAGTTCTCTGATCTGCCTCACTCATAGCTATTCAAATCCCAATGCCATCAAAAACAAGGAGGGACAAACAATCGTGAGGGGAGGGAGCAGGGTCAGACCTCTGCACAAACCTGGTACTACAGGACCAACCTGATGGTGTCCTGTGGACTGTCTGCTTTGTAGTCAGCATCATATGACTCTTCTCCCTCTCTCAGGAGAAGCCCTTTGGATAATATCGCTGAACCAAATATATCAGTCATTCACATGAGATAGGAAAAACAAATTTAAATGATAGTTAAAAGCATCTGCTGGTGCCTCGGATGAGTGGGCTCCACTGACTACTAGACCAGTCTGATTTATGTGCCAAGGCTTTGGTGATGTCTGCCAGGTGTCTCACAGATTGACCGATTTGCCTTCCACAGTCAAGAGCCTCCCTGTTAGTTCAGCTGGGTACCTCCTGAAGGGACAAATACCAGCTGCTTCAGTGATGCCTGTAGAAGCAGCTTCCTGCAACTCTTGCCACACACATACAGCTGTCATGTACCCTGGTTTCCTAATACATGTGTTTTTTACTATCCAGAAGTGCCAGAACAGAATTTAAGGAATGTTTACACCTATATATGCTAGAAAAACTGCTGTATATCTGGAAATCTGGGATATTTCTAATTCTCACATGCAGACCAGCTGTGCAGCACAGCTGTAATTAAGTCAATCACTGTTTGGAAGTGACAGACTTATAGTCTTATAGCTTGCATATACAGTGCATGGTGCTTTGCTTGTGTAGGACATGTGACACTTCCTGACAGTGGTGATTTATTTTTCTTGCCCAGGAGGCTGAACCCTTCCCAGAAAGGTATACTGGGGAAACCAGAGACATCCTTAAACTCACATGAATGCTCTCAGTTCCCAACCTAGGACATATGTGCTATTTATTTGCAGTCCACCACTCTTCCATCCTCAACTTATCAGCCCTTGCTAAAGAAACCCAGGATTCCCAAGACTATTGTCTTACATAAGGTGGTATCGCAAAATCTGTGTTCTTCTCAACTGAGAAATGGAGGTCCTACTAAGCATAGCCTGACAGAGCACAAAAGGCCATTTGTTAAAACCAAAGCCTCAGCAGGTCTTCAGATGCCTAGATGAAATGGGGATGTGAGTGTGGTTTTTATCTCTTGCTTACCTGAATTAGAAATACTTGAACAGAGTGGTCTTCTTGGTCTGTTGCAGTGAAGCACAGGCTCTTTCTGTTTGCTCTTTTTATAACCATTTGATCCCAGAGTCGGGTGTTAAGAATCAGTCTCAAGCTGCCTTGATTTCGCATAACTGAAACAAGAAGGTTTATATGATAAGTCATTGGAACCATCTTCATTTTTACTGCAGCAATTATCTCTCCACTTGTATACAACTAATATTTTCATGAATCACTGTGTTTAATTTGGTTTAAAACCTGACAAGATGAGATTTTATGATTAATTATTTTTTTAAATACCGAAATATATTAGTTTCTTTCAATACACCTGACATACAAAGCAAACAATCTGCTGAAAGTGTGCAATACAGTACAAAAAATGACAGCGCAGTAAAAACAACATTCCAGAAGTGACCTGAAACAGTGCTCCTGGAAAAGCAGAATCAACAAAGAGCAAACTGTCAGACTGGTGACTGAGCTAAAGATACACTGCAGTAGAAAAACACAGAACCTAACAACACATGCAAGCCTGAGTGCAAAAAATGAGTGAAAAATGTCCAGGGCCTCAGTCTGTAATGCAGCTAACTATCAGGCAATGTTAAAAAGATTCTCAGCAACTTGACTTAAATAAAACTAGCTACTCAGTTTTAAATGTTCTGAAATAAACTTATTCTGGCCAGCAATAGTACAAGTTTTTAGCGTTTTGTGTACGTGTTATTTTGTTATTTAATTCTTACTTAGCCTTGACTGCAGCATTCCATGTTTATTGCTGGAAGTGTCATTAAGCCTCAGGGATCCTCTGCCTTTTTCAATCCAGGTTAAAGAAAGCTTATTAAATACAAAGAGCTTGCAGTTGATCTGAAAGAGAAATATGTGATGGAAATTGCCAGCCAATGTTAATTTTATTGGTTCCAAAACTTTTAGCTTTTAACACATCCATATGCACGTATTCAAAGATAGATACATATAGATGTATCACCATTATTACTTAAAAATGAAACGGCTCCCAGATCTGTGCTAAACTTTCTGCTAGTTATGGAAAACATTCAGCATGAATACCAGTTTACTTTTTAAGTTATTTCATCTTCATTAACTCTCATCTGTGATATCCACTAACAGAGCTGAATTTGTTGCAAGTGTTCTACAATCTTATTCCCTCACTCATTAGAAATATTATGCAGCCCAGGATACCTGTACCACTACTAGGAGAGTATTACTCCAAAGAGAGTAAAACTTCCATGTTCTGACAAGATAGTAGATTTAATCAATGAAAAAAATGATGTAACTTTCAATTTTAAAATTTTCAAAATCATATACATCATTGCTATTTTCTGAGACAATAACAGTTTGAAGATGAAGAATAGCGAGATGTCCTGCTGGGCCACAAAGATAATTGATATTTTATATGAACCATAAAAATAATTAGTTTGGCAACACATTGCTTTTTCCCAAAAAAGTTTTGTTATAAAAAATATTTACTCAAATCACTTCCAATTTTGAAGTTTTAGTTACTGCTGATATACTGTGCAGATGCTTATAAAATACAACTGTAGAATGAAGTTTTGAAGCAGTCACTTACTGAAATAAATACAAAATGAGCAAATATAATATGAAAAAGAAAGTATCAGCCTACAGAAAAATGGGTAAGCAGAAGCATATCTTTAAAAAGTGAAAATCTAAAATATAAACTAAAGTTGTGTTCAGATTGTTGCAATCTATAACAGATCTAGATGTTCAACAACAAAACTGCTCACCATCAAGGCTTTATGAAATACACACCTGTAATACATTATGTTCTGCTTCTTCTCCAGTTATAACTTCAACTTTATCTAACAGAATTTTCTCCACTGGGTTGGAAATACAAGCAGCTGCTGATTCAATTAGTGTTGCATTCCTCAAAAAAGCTGTTTCTGTAGGCGGGGGCAACAAAGGAAATCCTTTCTGTACAGGGACTATTTTCAGGACAACAAAACTAACACATAGGATGGCCTGTGACTTCAGTAATCGTTGAGGTGTCTGGTTATTAGGAAATTTTTGGCCAAAGCAGTAAATAGAAGAGAAAAATAAAAATGCTGGAATACTGCAAAATGTCTTGCCTGTTTAGGATCATTTTGAATTGAACAGGGCTCTCTTTAGTTGCAGAGGTTTGCTCCAAGCAACAACTTGCCCTAAATAATTAGAAGTTGATTTTCCAAATTAAACTGCTCTGTGATATTGCTGTGCAGATTAATAAATAATGAAAGAAACATGTCCCAATATTCAGAACAGTAACACATATACAATAAATATTTGACAGGAACAGGAAAGGACAATATTTGAAAGGAGCAACATTGTTACAAAATTTTGTATATTTGCATAATCTATACATGGTTTTCATTGGCTTTTTTTTTTTTTTTACTTTAAGAATGTTGAAGTGCTTAAGAAGTAACAGGAATGAAGTAAGAGGATCCAATACATCCATTAGTAAAGAGGGGTGCAAAATTTGGCAAGAGGGCTCAAGATTGGGGCCTACTTGGGATTCCCTCACTACCTAAGTTTACGTGGCTTGCCTAGTAGAAAAGCTCACACCAGAGTCACAAACAACCCCTGAAATCTATCTATATAGAAATTTCAATCCTACAATTAAGATACAACTATGGCAAAGTGATTTACATGAAGTCACAAAACAGAAGCAGCCAACAGCTTAAAATTGTAGTTCAAGAATGCAGTCCAAAAGGCATTCGCAAAGTTCACTGCATTTTTTTCAAATAATAAATAACAATAATCTGCAATAAATAATCTGTAAAACTCCATCCTTTCCTGAGTAACTTAGATCATTAATTCAGAAGTTAGTCCAGTTCAAATGTCATAAACCGGAAGGTAGCTGCTTTCTGAAGACAGATTTTGGCACATACTGCAGGTGTACTAGTGACTGGACAACTTTAGAATAGATGAAAACTATTGACCACCGCTCATTTGATGTCCTCTAAGGCACAGCAAAACATATAATAATAAAGCTAACTGTACCTGTTTGCCGAGTATGCTTACTTGTTTGCAGACTGACGTGAAAAGATTCTATGTACATGGATGTTACTTCTCCTTTGTATGAATCAGCTTCATTACACAGCTTGGGATGCTTTTCAGGACTCTAGAAAAAAACAGGGGAAATAAGAATTTCTGTTTAAATACAATGGCTATGTTACTTCATATCAAACAGAACACTGACTCATTTAAAGCACACTAGACTGAAGATTAGCAATTGTAATAGCTTAAGAGCAAAAACTGACCTAGATGATACAATTTCAGCCTCTAGTGGAAGTAATTTTATTATCATAAAATCAGTACATCATTCTCCCACCAAGAAGAATGACCTCTTTGTATGGATCCTGCACTAGGATTTAAATCCACTGAAAGACTTAGATGTTTAAGTACCAGCTAATTTTCAGTTTAATCACTTAAGCCCCAGAAGAATAGTTTAAAATTCCCAGACACCACAAACTTAACCTCAGAAGAATCAAAAATTTCCATGACCTTCAGGTTTTGCAGCTAAAGTTTCTTAGGCATGTCTAAATAAATGCTTCTGGCTCCTGACAATGCTCGGTGGCTCAACTCCTATGTTAAACCTAAATCCTGGTCAGAAGTCATAACCCAGACCCATGGTTGCAAAGATGTTTCACTGGTAGCTAGCCATACTGTTTTCATTCTACTTCTACTAGAAACTGAATTTCAATTCTATTTAAAATTGTGCAGTTCTCAGCTTGGGAACTATCTTTTTGTCTGAGTTTCCTTCAGAACTGGATCCCTTAAGCTGCCTCACAGCATGCACAATAGAGTTTAACATGGACACTACCTATGATGGGTGTTCAACTTTCCCCTCAGACTAATTTCTCCCATCTCCTAACAGTAATGATGGAAACTATTAGAGGGGTGGGGACCACATTCTTTTATCTCATGTTGTGGCTGTCCCACTTTACCTGGAATATATAAAAAAAAAACCTTTTCAGGTCAAAAAATGAGCAAAAGAGAAGAAGTGTGTACTGCTATGGGTTAGTAATTAGAGTACTTATTTAGGATGGGGAAGATAGGGATGCCTCCCCCTTCTACAGCAAATATTTAGATATTGTCTCCTCAACAGTCATTGGAATCATATTTACATCTCTAAAAGAACAATAAGAGCTAAAAAGAATCAATATCTGAAAAAAATTATACTCGTAAGTACATTAACCTTGATAAAAAGTCTGCCAGCATCTACAGATCTTACCAAAACTCTCTCAACCATGTTTTCTCCAAACACAAAATCAGAATTGCTGCTGTTTTGTACACTTCTGTCTTCAAACAACTGACTTCTGTGGGAACAAAATAACATAAGAATGTGACTTAGACTATTTAGAACTTTGGAAAGAATACAAATAAGCTCAGGCATTAACTTTACCATATGTTACATTGAAGACAAACAAAAAATGACCACTTAAGTAATCAGACAAATTCTTTAAAGATAATCTGAGAATATTCTCTACCTAACATTTCACAAAAGGAACAGATATCATACTGTATTTCATGAAGATTACTAAGGATGTTCCTTAAAAGCAAAGAACAAGAAGCAAAACAACATGCCTCCTCTTCCTCCTCTTCAGGGAAGTGTCCTACTCCAGAAACTTTAGTAAGTTACATTTGTTTCCCTCATTTCCTTTTGCTCCACCAAAAGACTACCAACAATTAACAATTATCCCTTCATGTTGGTGCAGCCCTGGTACCCTTCAGAACAACCTACTCCCCAGTGCCTTACAGGCACTCCTTGCCATCCACCTAACACCCTGGAAAGGCAGAGAGGCAGTGTATTCTAATGCACATACTTTCAATTCACATAATACTGCAAAAATGTAAAGGTATGATAACAGATGGCTTATGATGAGGTAGAACTGAACCAGGAAAGAAAGATCATCTTCCCATGTTTCAATGACCTGTTCCGTAGATGCACTTAAAATAAGAAGTGAAGAAAACTAAATATTTGCAGTCCTTTGGTACTGGCCAACTATAGTTTGGGGATATATACTTGGGAGAAAATTTCATGCATTAGATAAATCACTTTACATTTAGGATCTGGAGTGTGACTGGTTTTGGCAGAAGCTACATTAAAACTATACTTGTCCTTCTTCTCTTCTGTCTCTTTTTCCTTCTTGGTGTCTCAGGTTTTCCACATAAGAATCAATGATTTATTTTTTTTTTGCATTGCCACCCTGAGTTTAATTACTCTCAGTTAGCCTCTTACCTCTCAGGAGGTTTTAAGAGAAGGTGAATGTGTTTTTAAATAGTGACATAGTCACAACTTGTAAAAAGTATATTACTTGTGGAATACATTCAAGAGTATTCTAATGTAAGTAGAGTTGTGATTTGACCTGCTATTTACATACCCATTTTGAATTAACAGGATCCATTTTTTATAAAAGTCACTAGAAAACTTCTAGACATCTTTGTGTGGAAGTTATTCCCACTGCTGGGTTTTGGTTGGGTTTTTGTTGTTGTTGTTGTTGTTGTTGTTTGTTTTTTGTTTTTTGTTTTTTTTTTTACAAGAGGCTTGTAGGTTGTTCATGCTTTCTGTAGAGCTTAATCACTGCATCTCTTGCTAGCAAAGGAAAAGCATCCAAATTCTTGTTTCTTTCTGTTCCAGAAGGACAACTTGGCAGGAATACAATCTGATGTTCTGTCACAAACTGCATACTTCAGCACGACTTATCTGCTCTTCCAGATCATTTATCACGCTTGGGAGGGCTTAATGGCACATATGTCATGCCGAGGATATTCCTGTTAATTAGATGGGTTTGTTGCCAGAACTTGTATGATTGCCTCTAAATCTTAGTTTCTGTGTTCACAACTACAGTGTGCTTGAAATCTCTTCACACAGGATGAAGGAATTCTCATTCCTAAAGAAAATCCTAAAGAAAACTCCCCACTAAAATTCACTGAATTGTGATCAATTTCCATCCTGAAATTTCATCTGCTACTTCTAGGCTGCTCCAGTAGCAACTTAGTAAAGATAGCACTCCAGAAGAGCTAAAAACCAGAAACTAGAGCAGTGTCTCTAAGAAATAATATGGGAAATGGATTTTGATTATTTTCAGAAATGTAAGGAAAAAGTAATCAGCACAGGATCTTTTTCCAGACAGTTAACTGGAATTGCCAGCTGTAAAGTCTTACTAAAACCTCAATACCCTTATGTTGCTGCAGGACAAGAACAAAGGGTCCCAGGGAGGACATTGCCATGGAGATGGAAAACAGAGACACTGAATTCGGGCAATGACCACTAACAAGGAAGAATGGGAGAAGGAGAAATGTGTAAGATACTGGAAAGGCACTATGGAAAGGGAGTACATCCAGGTACTGTCCTTCTCAGATTGTGCAGAAGACTTCTGAGTAGCTGCCAGGTCCAGTGCTGGCCTTGAACCTTTGCAGTTTTCCAAGCAAATCCTTGTGCAAAGGTGAATACATGACCAGAAGTCTGCTTTTTCCCAGCATTGTATTTCTGTCACAACACAATCTTATTTCCAAGCTTTTAAACAGACTCAACAAACTGCAAATTTCTCCTTTCAATTCATTACTACAGCCAACAGGAAATTGAACTGTTGGTGGTTTCCTGGGACATTGACAGCTGCAGCAGCTGCAGAGTGCTAACAAATCATTTTCATTCATCTCTGTTCAGAACTGTGTCACATAAAGAAGAGGTAGAAGAGGAGGGAAAGTAAGAGGGACATGTACAGGCAGCAGCAATTCCTGCTGTCAAGACTCTGCATTTTATTTTTTGTAGGTAAATATCAATAGCTATGCCTTGACTGATAATTAAAAACAAATCTAAAAATACCTTTTCTTAGCAATGAGCAGGTCTGGCTGCAATGTTCACTATTGTTTAGCATGTATATAGAGTTTAATAAAGCTGTTTGTTTGAATACTTGTCAAGTTATCTATGAGAAAACAGCTATGCCAAAAAGATTTTACTGAAATATTTTAAAGCATCAGTCACTTAATACAGATCAGAATGGCACTTACACTAGCCTGCAATATCAGAAGACCAGTAAGCACCTAGTTGTACTTAAATTCCTTTTCAACTTGTCAAATAAACCATTTATCACAATGCGAGACAAAGAATTAATGAGGCACAAATATCCCAACCGGATTACCAATTCCTCTTTTAAAAAAGAAAAGAAATACCATAAGCACTTTTAAGTCTTGTAACTTTTTAGCTCTGCATGGCATTTTTCTATCCATCTGCTTCACAAGAGAAAGCCACTCACCTATCTGTTCCTAGGGATTGTGCAGGTGACAAAAGGTAAATAGATTTGGAGTATGAATACCAACTGATTCTGAAGTCAGTACTATCTTCCCTTTAGCTTTCCCAGTATGTGCATTACGATCATTCCGAATCTGCTAAAAATCCAGTGTGCTGTGTGGCTCAACATTGCCCTCACAGGGCATCATCACAGTATCAGTTGTGATAGAAAAGTAAAGGCTGGCTCTTCCAAAATCACAGTATGCATCTGCCCTCTAACGATACTCTTCTTGTTGATAAGGATTAAGAATCTAAGTTGCCTTTTCATCTAAAATCCCTTATCTCCTCAGAACCTCAGCACTGTGTGTAGGAGCCCCAAATGCTGTGCATATGAACCTTTATCTGTGGCCCATCCAGATCTGAAGAAGACTGGAACAGACTCCTTTACAGTTAACATGTTCTCTGCCTTCCTTGGATGGGAGGGGGAAAGGAGGCAACATCACAAATGCATCATCTGCAGCCCTAGCAATTTTGCAATGTCATTCTCCCATCATAACTGATCTCGGCTGTATTCCTGAGGCTCATGACTTCCAGGTAAATAGCCCTCATCAACCATCAGAAGCAGACTTAATACCTACAAGATAACCTTCTGGCTAACCACAGACCTAACGTTCTCATGAGTCAATCTCCAGAGAGAGGTAGTAGCCCACTTTTGCACCAGTATGACCTCTGTCAGTCATATACAGAAGCAAGGGCATGGGGCAACATCCTAGTCCAAGGAAGGCAGCTTCCTCATGCAGAAATCCTGAAGTCCGTGGTGGTCAACCCATGTCTGCACAAAGATGCCACCCTTTCACAATCATCACAGCTAGCTGTTCATGGCAGAAATTCTGGCATGTGCACAGAAGCAGAGCATCAGTTGCAGCATTCACCTTGTCTTCCAAATCAGTCCTATACGGTTTTCTTCACATCTCCTGTGCCCAGTATGCTGACATATTTTGGTAATTCCTGAGTCTCTGTGCATCTGTTTATGAGATGCAGCAGCTATGCAATCAAAAGAAAGTTCTCCAAAGGGACACATAGATGACCGTAAACATTCAAAACCGGGACATATTTTGAACTGCCAAAGCTGCAAGAGATGGCAAACCAAAATAGNTGTCCAACAGAGATTAATTCCCTGTCCATTTCTTGTGGTGTATGGAGCTCATGCCAGTACCCACAAATCCTGGCACCACACACAAACACCAGTGAGCACTGTGTGGGTGTAGATAGCATGGGCTTAGTACCATGTTACATGTGTAAAACAAAAAGGCATGCCGTAGGCCAAGTGACAAAACAGTATAGAAATATAATAAATAAAAACTTACTGTGTTGTCTTAGAGCTAGAAAGATTCATGGTAGTATATGACCTCACTGCTGTTTTGGAACTCCCTGAATCCTCAGCTGAGGAGTAAGACCTGTCTTCAGATAGCTAGGAATAATAAAACCAGATGAATTAATTAGACCAAGCTTATCTTCTGCTATAAACAGATCTGCTAGAAGTCCAGAGTCACCAAGGTATATATATATTTTTGTATGTATGTGTGTGTGTGTGTGGTAGTTGGCAGAGTTTTCAAACACAGCACAAGTTTAACAGTTCACACCATGTCAGTGATTCATTGATTCCACTGAAACTGGTAGGGGAACTTTCTTGAAAATCATGCAGTGGATAATTAACTGCTTTAAAATAGCATTGTATTTTTTCTTAATTTGAGCTGCAAACATATATTAGCCAGTAAAATTAATTTTCTTTTTACCTGAACATGTGCTTCTTTCTTTGTTACTAGAGGTACTACAGGATTTTCAGGGCAGGTCACAGCTTGTGGGGGTTGTAAAATGGCAGGTCTAATGATGTTCCGCAACTGACTTTGTGACAAGGATCCTTGCAAAATACAACGACAAAATATTTAAACAGAGACTTTTCTGTCACATCTAGTTCACATCTATATGTCTTGCCTCTTTAACTTAAAGCTTCAAAGCATATTTAAATAACATTTATTGTTGTCTATTTGCTACATATTCTGAAAAACTGTAATCCCTTCTAAAACACACAATTCCAGAGTGACACCAACCCGTTATCCTATCAGAACAAAAAGGTAATGTGTTATATACAGAAATATAGTCATTTATATTATAAAATATATTTGCATTTATGTATTTAAATATATCTTTACAATTATATTTACTGCCTTGTGTTACATCTGTCTTCTGGTATTTCAAATTTAATCCTGCACCTGCAGATGCCAAGAGGGTTCTTCACTGCCTTCTCCAGCACAGTTACTCAGTTAGAAATGTGACATTTCACTATTCAAGGTTATATTCAGTCCACTCAGGAATTAAGTAGTCAGAGCAGAGGCTCAGAACCGAGCTCGCAGAATATTTACGCTCTCAAACAAATAACTTACAAACCTCATAAAGATACTTAGCCTATCACTCAGCATAGAGAAGAGTTGCCATATTTATCGCTTCTGTATCTGTTAAGAACATCTTTGTGGAACTACAGTGAACAAATATTGCAATGACAGTTACCTTCTTTTGTACTTTTGATCAAGTCAGGGTTTCTCCAAAGAAGAGCTGAGGTCATGAATATGTTATTCTTCTTTACTATAGATCAAGGAATTTAAACTTTAATAAGGAGTAATAACATTTTTTAATTATTAATTCATGTTTCTGTAACCCCTCTCCATTTTGGTAGTACCTGAGGAATATTCCAACCTATCCATCTAAACAAGATCTCTGAAATAACTGTTACTGTCTCCATTTTACGGGTGGGTAGACTTAGGCATAGAAAGTACTATGGGTTTTCTGGCTATGTCAGAGACCCAAGTTTTTTGGATATTAACGGATGCTTTAAACTCATAAAATCCTTCCTCAGCTTTGAAAACCAGGTACTGCTGGTTTGCAAAAGCTATTGAAATGCAATGCTATCTGATCCAGTCTTAGGCACTCTTAAAATGAGTAAATGTGGCCCAAGAACATGGCAATAAATGTGCCCTGTCCTGTTCTGGTAAAAAGGCTTTCATAACTTTTGATACTGATGACAGTGCACTATTGATGCTTTCACTGTTTTAATAAAGATACCTAGCACTAGCCAGAAAGTGATCTCAACCATATACTACATCCGGTAAAATGACACAACAGATATTCTACATACAGTCACTACTTTTTCATGGCAGAAAGTGTGGTTTGTAGCTATAACAATGTTGTGTTCTCTTAAGATTGTTTAGAAATCCTTTATGCCAAGGTCTGTCAAGGACCTGTCTCTGGTAAGAAACGTAGACTAGGATTTAAAACCACTCCATCGTTCCCACTAGTGGTAAATGGGAGAATCTTCCCAAGGTCACTGGTTAGGTGAAAGACAGGCTCCTAGGATGGAAAATTATATTCCTACAGCAATAATCACCATTAAGTTGCAAGCAAACTAATTCATGTAATTACTTTAACTCCATTCTGGTTTCTTCAAGTATAATTTGTACCACACTGTGTAAATGCCTATTTGCAAATTATTCAAAGATTCCACCCCAGCACTGCAGGATTCCCTAACAACAAATGGAAAAAACATTTCTTCTATTGAACTGCCAGTCTTTCTTCAAAAACATTCCTTTCTCCTGTCCAGACACCAGCCTAGTCCAATGCACTCCAGCTCTGTCCTGCAGAAAAAGCATTTCTTTACACCTCTTTATGTTAGCTAATACCTGCTTTTCTACATAAAAATTTGTTGGGTTTGTTGTTTTGTTGGTTTTTTTTTAATTACCTGGCTGGGAGGGAGGGAAGGTAGGAAGGATGGTAAAGGAAGATGATCTCCCTCTTTTCTGTGTGCAAGTTGTATCTGAAAGGGTAAGACACTGAAATTAACATTTGTTTGGAGGGGAAAAAAACCCAAAGATTCATTTTAAAGTTAGTCAATTTGATGTCATGCCTTCATTGGCAGTAGAATAAATTAATAGCTGCTAAGTACCAGCTTTCAGAAGTAGACTTTTAGGTTATGCCTATGCTGCTGAATCTGAGAGGTCTCTGAGGCCACGTGGCACAGCCCGGCTCAGGCACACTGCTTACGGCTAGTCCATTCTGTAACAGTTTTGTCTTGGAGACCATCAGTCGGAGAGGTTCAAAACAGAACCAAGGAGTGAGCTATCACTCAAGCAGTGTGGACAATCAAGATGTCAAGCACTCAAGCTTCCTCCTGCACCCCACTTCACTTTTTGGTATAGGCACACCCTAAAATTTCTACCATATCTATGGTTTTCTGTGTATGATCTCAGTATAATTTTCAGAGTAAACCAAACAGCTTATCTTAAATCCTCTTAGCTAAATTCAGGTGTGTCACAGGACTAGATAAAACAAAATATAGTATACACATATTAATGCCTGAATTCAGAAATAACTTTCTGGTCCCATTTGTATGTTGAATAAACACTGTAAAAAACAGATCGGTCCTTCTGCACAGTAGCCTCAGTGACTTGCGTGCATTTCCCACTGAAGCTATACACAGTCCCTAAAGGGCCCTCCAGGTCAGCTGTTGGCTGGATGGAAGTAGAGGCCCTTCTGGAAACTGCTTTATATTTTCAGGGATTGCTAAAGGAACACATCTCTTCCACAAACCAGGGAATCTCATTCCTTTCCAGCCCTTGTCCTCCCTTGACTGTGTGAGAAATTCTAGGTAAATGGTATGAGATATAAAAAGTTCTCACTACTTTATGTAATAGTATGTAACTATAGAAAATTAATATATGTTACTTAAAAAGGGATTATTGGAAATTACCAGCAACTTCATATCCATGTTTAAGTTTTCATGACTTGCAGCATTTCTACAGTACAGAAATGTTTCTTAGATAGGAAAATTACCTCTCTTCTTTACCAGATGAGAATACAGAAATATAGTAATCAAAACATGACTGGAACTAAATGTCATACCTGTGTTAGACTTAGAGTCAGACTTCTGGCAAGTAAAAGATGATGATCTTGCACGCTTTCTGGAACAACTAATGAAATCTAGAGAAAAGTAAATAAAATGTTGTGCAGGGACAGACTCGCAGGAAATTTCAGCACAATGTTAAGATACGGAATTTAGACCTGAACACAATAAATTCTAGGAACGACTTACAGGACCAGCTTTAAGGCAGTATCTAAGAGCACAAGGGCTTTGGAATCTCAGTCAATACCTGGCACAAAGCCCTAGGGAGTCTTCTTTATTTCTACTAAGTTCAGGGAACCTAAATCAAGTACTTAGAATCCGTTCAGAGCCCACAGGCTCATAAGACATGAAGAATGAGAAGTTACATGATAATTTAGCCTAAACAAATAGAAAAGGGCACCTAGGAGCTCATACAACTGATGAATATACTCAGCCACTTTTCAGGGTTTCTGGAGCTTGGCTTTCTTGTAAATATGAAAGCTAAGATGGAAGAATTCTGGAGGTAAGACAGGGACATATATATTAGGACATAGTAGGTGGCTCTACAATCCACATAGTCTCCCTCTACTAACCGGGATTTGTCCCTGCTCATGCAAAGGAAGGGTCCAAACACTATTTTCACAGTCAGACCTATGAATTACTCAGTATTATAGTGTTTCAATGAGGTGGTTATTACCATTTGCAGCTTGGCAAACTGGGTCTTCTGCAGGGCGCTGGGAAAAAAAAAAAAATGAATAGGTCAGGGAGAATAGAACAGCCATTTTCTAGACCAGGACACAAAGTATATCAATCCAGCATATACGCATTAAAAGTAGTCTTGTTTCTAGTTTCTACTTTTCCTTGTTCTATTTAGACATCATTGTTACAAGCCTCAACCTGGGCTAAAACCTTTTATTGCTGCTAGGATCATTGTGTAGAGAATCCTCATTTCTCAGCATTTTTATCCATTACAAAAAAAAAGTAAAATAAAGTTTTTTACCTTCAAAAGACAATCCTTCTTTTCAAAAACAAATGTTGGCTGGGCAAGCACTGATCTCTCTGGAAAAAAGAAGATATCACTTCTATTAACAGTTCTGTAATAGCACTTGTCAATGACAGTTCTCAAATGCTGTGCAGTAACAAACAGGACTTTGCCCTTTTGTTACAAAGAAGAAAATGTAAAGCTGCGGTGATGTACAACACTGCCCATAAATAAAAAAAAAGCTAGAGTCCACAAATCCAGTGAGTTTTGCCTAACTAGATGCCACAGGATTTGGCTTCATATGTTTTTACACTTCTTTTAGTTAATAATAACAAAAATGTGCTTTTAGCCTTTAAAAACAACATCTGCCATCCTTCGAGAACAAGGGTGAACTGCAGGTTTCGTTCTCAGAAAGCGCCAGGATGTGAAATGCAAAATGATCCCAAAAAGAAAGCAAGAAAATCTGTTACACTTGGTCTCTCAGCTACATTCACACTTCCTATTCGTTAGGCTTCGAGTAAGTGAATGCCTAGTGTTAGTTTTAATGTGTGAGTATGATACATAAACATAGGAAGTTCTATAGAGCAAATTCTACTCTCAGGCATACCTCTGCATTTCTCAGGTATGACTGAGAACAACTTTGGATATATGTTATTTTTCTTTGTTTTTTTTATAAAACATATTTCAGCATACAGTTGCCTCACATCAAATTTTATGTTGATTTAGGTTTTACTACTTCTACACCTTACAAGACTTCTTCAGGCTACTACTACTGGGAATGAGCCCTTCACAGCCTGTGCAACTCTAATAGACTAACTTTTGTTGTCAGTGTGAAAGCAGAAGTTGTTTCCACCAGTACCACCAATTAATGGCACATTTATTACGCCAATAAAAGAGTGTATTTAAAGAGCACAATTAAAGAACAAAGCAGCAGACACAAATAGATTTTTTTTAGACCACCATGTACAGGATTCATCTCAGGTTAGCTTGAGATGTCTGTAATGTGCAGTCAATAGAAACAATCAGCTTCTGAGCATAAGTGTATTTTAGTTGCGTATGTTAGGAGATGAATGGAGATCTAAATGCGTGTATTTCTTTCCATGGGTGATAAGGACAGATCAGGATGACTACTGACCTATATGACTGGCCTTTGGACAGAGAAATCCCACACTTGATATCTTGCTGATTGACATTTGACAGAATATTTATCAAATGCACACCATTTTTATAACACTGGCTTCCTCTGTTTTGTATTAGAATATTTACTGCTTACCAAAAATGTCCATGTTAAAATATATGAATTGGTATTTTTATCTTGGCTTGTACACCTATCTGTGACCAAACCAGTCTAGCACTGGTATCAATTACTTAAAGCTTTAATAAAGCAAATATCAACCTATCTTGGAGGTTTTAAAATTACTAAATAAATATATATTCAACAATCAAGAAAAAAGTAAACATTGTTAAAATAAACACTGCATGTATGTAAACCGGAGCAAGAAGCATGAAACTATTACTCAAATCCAGTGATATACAGAACAGCAGTAATAACTAATACAGTTTTGCTGTTGTTAAAGTTAATTTTGTATTTACTTGGCTGTTATGTGCGTGCAAAGGACTGAATTTAGCAAGCTTGGCATGCTTTGCAATGAAGGTCTGGTTTGTCGTTAATAGAAAAAGCAGAAAAAAGTTCACATTGTTCAACTCCAAAAAAGATAATTCTCTGTCACAGAAAGTTGAAGAAAATTTCCATAATCCGGTTGCAGCTGGGGGTCCATGGCAGGGCATGAGATGGAGCAATTCCACTTCTATTCACTAGAGGGGAGTGGCACACATAAACAATAGTATTTCACTGAAATATGATTTATTCAATAGAATAGGGTTTTTTTCCTGTCTCCTTTAAAAACAAAAAAGGACGTGTATTCTTACTGAATGAAGGAAAAATACAAAAATTAAAGCATCTACAGAAACCATCATATTCTCCATAGTATCTTTCAAAGCCCAGAAGCTAGCAGTATTTTTAAAGGTACATTTACTACTCCAAAGCATGAAATTAGCAGAGAGTAAATTGCTGTGAAAAGGGAACTGACTTTGTACCACAGAGTTAGCTTTTGCTGAAGCTAAAAGGCTGTAGGGAGTTTGAAGGAATTAAAAACGTTCACTACAGTTTAAACAACAAAATTCCAGTAATAGTTTAAAACCTAGAAGCTGATGAAGAAAAATTCGTAACTGGTGGATTACCAACAGAAACATGTGAAGTTAGGATATAATGGTACCTCTTAAAGATAAATATGCATATTTTGATATTGCAGAAAATAGAAAAGATATATCCCATCAACTGCTTTTGCACCAAAGGGAAAACTTTCGTGCCATCAGTTCATTCGGTCAGAGGTTGCTGATGCTGCCATGGTTACTTATCATTTTTATGGTTCTGTATTGCTTCTACGCAAATCAACAAAACCTTTTTGTAATTCCTGAAAAGTATTCCATGTGGCTCATCAGTGAGATCTTCACTCCTCAATCAGGCCATTCAGAGCAGAGTTTTAAAAATGTAACTATAACTATATACGTATCCTATGCATCAATTTCCAATTACATTTTAAACACTTCAGATATTCAAGCACAAGATGTTTGCAGCTGATCCCCACACAGTAAGCAATGCAGAATTATTTGTGGATGTAATACAAGGACATCAAGGAGTTACTGCAACTGTGTTAGCGTGCTAATTTGAACACTGGTGAGCAACTTTGCATTTCTCTCCTTCAGTTTCTGCACAAAGGTTGCTGCTGCCAGGGTGGATGGCTGTGTGCTGGGAGAAGGAGAAGCTTTTCTGCACTCTCCTCTCCTAAGCAGCAGCGGGGGGCACCCAGCCAGGCAGTGCCTGACTCCGTCCCAGGGAGGAGGCAGCAGCAGCCAAAGCCGGGTGCATGCAGAGACGGAGGGACGGGAACGGGGTGGGCTGGAGCCTCCGCTCCTCATCCCCAACAGGACACAGACAGACATGGGCTGGCCATGCCTGGTTAAGACTGGGCCACTCCAGTCCTCAACAGCTTGGTACTTGTGGATAAAAGAGGCTGTTGGAAAAGTTACCAGAAAAACCTGCCAAATGGGCTGCCTCTGGCTGCAAGGACTGGAATAATCCACCAGCCCCAGCCAAGAGTCCAGACACAGAACCTGTCTGTCTGCCGATGAATAATCATCACAGATTGGGCTCTCTTTTCCTCACTACAGTTTCTCTGAAGCTGCTGAATTAGAAAGGTCTTGGCCTAATGTTTGCTGCATTTGGAGTTCAAAATAAGCCCTTGCCCAGAAGGCACATCAGAAACGTCCAGTTCCCTTGTTTGAGACCTCATCTGCGTGGCCTCCTGGCTCCAGCCTCCTGCTCTGTGCAGAAGCAGTACTACACACGCTCTGACCTGAGCTCCCCGTCACAGAAGGCACCCGAGTCTCAGGCTTGGTGCCTGCCCTGCTCCGCATCCCCGCTCCATCACTCTGCCAGGCACTCTGCCTAGCACTGTACGTGCAGGCAATCGGCAAATTACGGTCCTTCATATGCCCAGATGGAGACTGTATTTATAGAGCTCCATTTGAAAGAAAATGCAGAGGTGCCTTTTGGGATAAAAATTGGGAAAATAATTGCTGGCCACTGCCTAAGCCTAGGAAGCACCAGTCAGAATGACATGCAAAAAATAACATAAAATTGCTTTCACCAGCTTTGCTCGTATCCCAAAACCCAGCATTGTCCGTGAGGTGTATGGGTCCTTCAGCCTTTGCTGTGACATTCCACTCTTCACTTTTATTACTATTGTTTTTCCTAAAGCAGTAGAAACTTCACAAATTATATACATTAAAAAATAGGCAGGATGCTGATGGTTTTGAAAATTTTAGAGTTGTTATTATTATTGCTTCATCTCGCCCAGAGAACAGATGAATGATCTTTGAAGGCTAAGGATGCAGTGGAAAGAATATAAGCACAAATCTGTCTCCAGTTTTCCGGCAGTCCTGTGACTGAAGTCATACGTCGAAAGTGGCTGATAGTGCTGTGGCCCTATACCTCCCAAAGCAAAGCAAAAACCCCTCAAATCTTTAAGAGGATAAGATAGGAATTTGTGATCTCAGTAAATGTTTTTTACTTCTGGCTTTTAAACAGTTAATTTGCACATTTTCAGATTCAAAAGAAAATAAAGTATATTGCATCTCCACCATTACCAAACTTGCCAGAAGTCTGAAAACATTTTAATTCATATTCATACCAAATACTTTCAAATTTTTTAATCTAAAATTAGGAACCTACGTCTATACAAAAATAACAGTAGAAGGTTTTATATCACTCAGGATCACTGACTCCAGTGAAAGCTGTGAGCATACATCAAATCTAAAAATCAAGTTGATTTTACATATGCATTAAAGTGCTAAAATGCAGGCATCAAGAGTTTGACAGCAATTACAGTTCTTCATGTGAATCACATTTTTCTCCTCCAGTCTTAGCAATAAATACCATTATAGAAAGGAAGTACATAAACTGATTTTCTCATTCAAATCTGTGTTCTGTTCAAATGGATTTTATTGGTTAGTGGTCTCCTTTAGCTAATTAGAAAACTGAGTACTATTTAAGGAATCAGGCTTTCTGTGGTGTCAGAGGTATGCAACATCACCCAGATTTTTTAATTCCTGCTCAGTGACTAGCCAATACCTTCTTCAGGGACTAGCCAGTCAATGTTGAAGAAAGCTGTAACTACTTTTCCAGTAAATTAACCTAATACCTTATAAAATGTAAGGTCAGACATTTTACATGATGTTCTGCTTTTCTGCTTTGTATTAGATTTTAAAATTAGGCTTAACTGAAAGCCATATGAAAAATTCTGCTTTAAATATTTCACCACAGAGCTGGCAATAGGTGTTTTTTATTCTGTGTCAGCTGAGTGCCATTGACCAGTTAGGTCGCAGGATTCCTGTTGTTTCTTTCAATAGTTTCATACACAGAATTTCTTTAAAGGCCTAATGCCAGTCCACTGGATCTTGCCTGAGCTTCTACTATTCCCACAATTTTATGTATTATTTGTGTAGCTCTTTACAAATAACTACCAGTCTTGCAATCACATATTTTAGATTGGCTTAGCTACAAAACTGAATCCTCACACAAAACCTGAAAAAAACCCACCCAGTAGTTTGTAACTGCCAACAAAGATGTAACACTGATAACAAAAAACAAACAAACAAAAAATTTCTCATAATTCCTTAAATTAAAATAAAAACTTGTACCTCTTTGGTTTTTGTAGCAATCCCATTTGCACTTTATAGGAAAACTTTTAATTTTAAACCAGAAACTACAATTTCTCCTTGTAAAAAAAAAAAAAAAAAACAACAACTTATCAATCAAAAATCATTCTCTCAAATAGAATAATATTCTATGAAATTGTATAAGCTGCAAGTAATGTCTGTGACTTACAAAACCTTTAACTGCATCCAGCTTTCCCTCACGACATCCTGGTAAGCATTACACAACACACAAACATGACTACATAAAGTTTATAATCAGATTATAATTTTAGCCTATCAAAAGATAAGGCTAAGCAAGTTTCTGTGCTCAGATACTATAGCATGAATTTTATTAGTTTTGTATATTACTACTATAATTTGCAAAAATAAAACCAGAAACACTTCTGAATTTTGATGTTGCAGCTTAGATTGATGGTTCCCAAGTCACAGTACTCAAACCAAATAAAGATAAACAATAACAACAAATTCTTGCATATAACATTGCCATTTTGTTTGTTTTGCATACAAATTAGCTCAACGGGAACATGTAATTGGGGAAGATATTGAGAAGAAAAGTAAATTTACTGTGACTTTAGTTGTGACATCCCCAGAGGTAGTTTTTGATTACTAAAGTACTACGGAAAGAAAAAACAAACAAACAAACAAACAAACAAACAAAAAAACCCAAAAAAAAAACCAACACCAAAGGAGAGCTTTGCCACTCCCATTTGTGAATATATGGTATTTACAGCTATTATGTGAAAAAAACACTAAGACAAAATATTGTACCTGGTATTTTGTGGCAATATACATGAAGAAAGCAACAACAGTCTAGCATGTAAGTGGAAGAAATTATTCCAGAAATTAGTATGGTTCTATTAAATAAAAAAGGAATTATTTTGACTGTGCTAGCTGATGATTTGTCCGTTAACATGCTACCTCAAGAAGCAGCAGAGTTACACTATATACTAATACAACCAATTTTTGTTTGATATGCTGCAAAACCACAGAAACCCACCTATACTTCAGATAATAAAACTGCAGTAAGAGGCAGATGAGAAATACATATAGTGAAAATACGCAGTAGGATAAATTAACAAAATACTTTGCTATCCAGGCTCGGACTCAGGTTTAAATATTGATTCTGAGTTTTGATACAAAACCCCATCTGTTAGTATTTCCAGAGACAGACCATTTTAATCTAAAAAGAGGTGAAAAAATAGTTAAAAACCTTCTGGCTAAAAACAGGGTTTGCCAAACCTGCAGTAGAACCGTGGTTTCTGTTTTATAAATACTCTCTGAACTTTGCAACATAAAATAGAGTCAGTCCACGGCCAAGTGAGAGTGCAACAAGGCTGCCAGCCAACATCTCAGGTCCCTCAGTGACCTCAATATGTAAGCCAGGCGTTCCTCTGCCAAAACTTAAATAAGGAAGGTGACACAAGGGAAAATGGGCATGTCCTAGAACACAGTCCTTTAGGCACCCAACTTAATAAAATTGACCGACTTTAAGACATACAGAAAAAGCTTTTAAAAATTTCATACTGCTGATCCTGAGTAACAGATCTGTTTCTGGAAGCGCTGAGCAGTTGAGAACTCCAGTGAAATTCACACGCGTGGCTGGCTGCTCAGTACCTTTGAAAAATCAGGTCACTTATTTAAGACTGTAAATATGAACCTGGAAACCTACTTTCAGATTCTTGTTTACTACCCTTCACACTTTTGATGTCTGCTTATGAAACACATTCAGTACTTTCTAGAATGATTCCCTTTAAAATGAAGATCAGTTTTAATGACAAGATGGCAGGATTTTCCAAGCAAATTTTTTTTTTTTTTTTTTCTAAGATATTGTGAGATTGATTAATTCATTTGCATCCAAATCCATTATATGTACATGGTGGGTCTTCTAAATTGGTAACCACTAAAAACAAAAAGGAAAAATAAAATAGGGTCATAAAAAAAATGACATTCCAATCTGGTCAAATCTCCAATGCGATTTGAAAGAGTTTAACATATGCATGATACCAGAGACGCATGTTGCTATATAGGCAAAAAATTTTCAAATTCAGTCTCATAGTCATACTTCCAGACTTGTAAGCTAATTTAATTTTTTCTTTTAGAATACTCTTCTATTGAAGAGTGTCAGTGAATCAATAAATTTGCAACAAGTTTTCATGAATCCTGATTTTCCAAAGATGTTCAATAGAAATTGTTCTAAATAATTGGTCCAAAACCATGCTTAAGTGTTTTACAGACGAAATAGTTCCAGCATTATTAAAATACTTCAAACATATTGAAAAGAAATTTTGGACAAAGCCTTTCATTTTTTGCAAACCAGCATTGTTGAGAATTTTATTTCCAGAGAACTTAAACATGTACAACAGACATTTGGCCACCTGGCTGTGCTTGCTGCAGAAGTGACTGTACTTCAGTGGCCCATGAAGAGACATCACTGCATGCTGTTCAAACACGCTGTATTAAATATGAAGTGTATGTTGCTTATCTTGGGCTCAGATCGCATCCTGTAAATACAGTTTGGTGAACTGATAAATAATTTCACACATCCCTGTTTGGATCAACAGAGAATACATTGTCAAAGAAGGGAGTTTCCATTTCATCGTTCTCAGAAAGAGGAAGGGAAAAGTTCATCCAACTGACTATTGCAAAATAAAACTTCTGGAAGAATTTGTCCTAGGACAGCTTTACTGTGCTGTTAGGACTCCAATCTTGCACATTCCTTGTCATACAAATAGTTCGTAACCCACAGAAATAGTTTCACTGTCATCGAGACCAGTTATGAGAGCAAGGATTCTTCATCCAGGCACAGCTGTGCAGAATCAGGCCCTAACTTTTTAAGGCATGTTCACGCTCTCTTCAGTCACTCTTCTCAATGCTACCAATTCTAAATACAGTTTTCTTGATCAGTGTGGAAAGGGTTCTTTAATCCAAACAATTCCACTTACTACTCCTTGCTTCCACTGTGGGTTTATAGCACGCCATATGAGATTTAAAAATTAACATACTCCTCTTTAGCCGTGGAAATTCAGCTGACAGCCTGCAAAAGTGTTTATAAATACAGCATATGTCACACTCGTACATCTCTGTAGAGCACAGCCCTCATCTTTATATGGGCAAGACATAAATAGGCATTAAAACAACACCCCCCCTCCCCCCCAGCAATACTTTAACACAGTTTCTCAGAGAAATGAAACCCAGTTGGCTTTACTTCAAATATTAGAGTGAAGAAAATATTTTTAGGAGTCTCATAACTGCAATGTAATTCTAGCAGTGATGCAATGACAGAAGTAACCATGCCACTAGACCAGCAGGACTGTGCCAAGTATTTAACCAAAAATTGTTTTATAAGCACGGAAACTTCCAGCATGCCAGTGCTCAGCATTTTTAATCTATTGTAGAAGCCTGTATAATACTCAATGCAAGGACAATAAAATTCATAGGCATATAAAGCTTTACCATTTTCAGGGCATTGTAGCAATATTAAATTTCATAGATTCCCTACAAAGTAGCATGGAAGTAACACTCTTTTTTTGAGCAGAAATTGAACTATACAAGCTATAAAGCGGTGATCCAACAACACTCACACATCCTTAAATTTCAGGCATGTAAGTAAATTGGACTGTGTGTGCTCAACACTAATCACTGAAAGGCTGGTTGACTCATAAATTAGCCCAAGCACTCTCAACTGTATCAGTCATAGTATCAGGTTTAGACCTTCAAAGCACATGCTTCCTTTTGCTGTTTTCGGTTCATTCATCAACCTGCGTGGCAGAAAACAGTTGGTGGCATCATCTGCAAAATGTCCTTAATATTAGCACTTGTTTCTTTACGCATCCTCTTAAAAAATGTTACTATTGCAATTTCATATAAATCATTCTCAATTCTTGGCCCTCCTCACTACCCAGATGATAAAGGACTTTGCTGCCTACCTCTGTAGCCAGGCATCTCTCAGAGGAGCTAGACTTGGGCTAGTTTTGCTCGCAGTGCCCAGGCGTGCGGGGCAAGGCAGGAATGGCTGGGAAAGCAAGTGCTGTTCCTACCCGCTGTCAGGCCCAGCATGTCGGAAAGCTGCGGAAAATTTAAATGACTGGGGAATCAACTGGTTCTTGGAAACATGGAGATACCACTTTGGAGCACTCTACAAGTAAAACCCCAAACATCCTCTATCTGGTACTGTCTACTCAACTAAAATACAAACTGGGGATTCCTGACAGATTACCACTAAAAACTTGCAATAAAGAAACTACAGTCAGCAGCTGTAGTTGCATCACCCACAACACCGTTACCAACCGGGCACATTCTTTGTGTCTACCCCATTCCCCAGAAATCTCCTTGCAGGGGGAACACAGGAGACATGCAAAAGGTACCAGCCAACAAAACCTACCTGCACAGCATTCCTCCTGGGGATTTAACTTGCCGCTACAGGAGCTGGGGCAGGGCCTGTGAGTGGTCTGTTCTTGCAGGCGAGCAGCTTGGTGCCGAGCCCAGGGCTCACCGGGCCAGTCTCTTCTCTTGGGGAGGTCAGGCTTAGCCTTTGCACTGTGCCTGGGTCTGACTGAAACGTCATAGCCTGCACAGCACCGCCGCTTACCTGTACATACAACATTCCCTTTGCAACCAGGAATTGGCTGGTTTCTCATTATGAGGTCCTCAGAAGTACCTTTATGTTATAGATATATATATATATATATATAAGCTGTAGTTGGGTCGAGAACTTTAGATTTAGGCTTATTAGCTGTTCCTTAGATCACCCCAAAGAGTCAGGCAAGGCCCGGCGACGAGCACCCCTGGCAGCGGCCACCGGACGGTAACGGCCGCGCTGCACCGGGCCACGGCCGCCAACGGCCGCCAACGGCCGGGGCCCTGCGGGACGCCGGCAGCGCTTCACCGAGCGAGCGGCGGGTGCTGCGGCGGCGGCGGCCCGCGGGGAAGTGAGGGCGCGCCGGTGCTACAGTGACAGCTCGGGGCGAGCTCTTAGCGGGGGACGGCCGATGGGAG
>VXBL01005873.1:44222-55574 GCA_013400195.1 Aramus guarauna
TCGCTGCTTGGAAACAGACTGGGCATTGGGAGTTTTTTCTGCAGGCGGTGAGCAGTTGCATTTGTGCGCCACTTACTATTTAATAAACAACAACAACAACAACATTAGTTATTGTTGTTATTATTATCTTCCTTTGTTATCTTACTAAACTGTCTTTCTCTCAACCCATGAGTTTGGGTTTTTTCCATTCTCCTCCCCATCCCCTTGGGGAGGGCTGAGTGAGCGGCACCCACAACACAAGCGTTTACACTCTGCTCAGTTTGGCCTAGTGCAGCGACGTACTTTATTGATTTTTAACCTCTTCCCACATTTCTTTTCTCCATCCAGTTCCAACGCTGTATTCGAGAGGTTTCTGTGTGCTGGAATTTCTGGCCTGCCTGTCTGTTCAGGTGCGTGGTAAAACAGCTGAAAAGAGGGGAGCTCAGTGAGGTAACTGAGTATGCGCCTGTTACGCTGTGAGTACTGACAGCACGGTCTCCCTTCACCTGCCCCAAAGGCAAGGGCAATTCGAACTAGGGCTGCAACACACCTGGCCTTTGAACAGAAAGGAGGCGTGCCTCAGGGCTGGTCAGTGAGATCTACTCCTAACTTGGCTAGAGTCATGCAGAAGGAAAAGGAAAAGGCTCTGAGCCCTGCTGGGTCACTTAGCACAGCTGCCGAACAAGGGATTAGGAGGTATGAAGCTTGGTGAAGACGTGAAACTAGAGAGGGATATGTTTGGCAGGAAGCTGCTACTTAAATTTCCACTATAGTATTCCAGAACAAATATGCAGTACAAAACAAGAGTATTTTTAACAATTTGGGGCCATGTGGTGTTCTGCTAACCAACATCTCAGGAAAATGAACTGACTTCCCAGGCATGTTACTCATTCAGGACATACACATTTATTTTTTATCCCCAGAGCTGCCAAATCAAACTCATTAAAGACTAAGAGGCTCCAGCCAGTTCATAATTAACTCTATGTTTGTTGTATCATCCTCCAAGTACTTTGAAGTCCAAAACCGAAAGACATTGTAAAAATAAAATGTATTATTAGTAGTAGTACTATGTAACATTTGGGGGAATGCACTTTATTAGAAGGGCACATTTTCCACAGATGTGTGTCTGTGTGAATGTGCATGTGCAGTGCTTACCATGTACTTATTTGTGAAAGCAATATATGCACTACATATATATATACACTATTTCTAGTATATATTTTGCACTAAAGAACTGGAACTATATATGTATGTCAATCTAAGTCTTTTCTTCAGTTTTTAAACCATTGGCTTGTTTTTTTTTTTTATTTTTTTTGGTTTTTCACATCAAAAATTATGTATCAAAATCATGGAATAACAGAGTGATTCACATTAGAAGGGACCTCAGGGAATCATCTAGTCCAATTTCCTGCTCAAAGTAGGGTGGACACTGAAATCAGACCAGATTGCTCAGGGCTTTATTCAGCAGAGTCTTGAAAACCTCCATGAACAGAGATTCCACCCCTTCTCTGAACAACTTGGGTTTTTTCTTTATATTCAGTAAGATTCTCCCCCATTTCAATTTATGTCTAGTGTCTTGCTCTCTTGCTGGGCACCTCAGTAAAGAGGCTAGTTCCATCTTCTTAATAAATTCCTCTCAGGTTTTGGGAGGCTGCTGCAAGATCCCCATTAAGATGTTTCTCCTGACTGAACAGGCCCAACTCCCTCAGCCTCTCATCACAGGGCAAGTGCTCCAGGCCCCTGGTCACCTTCAAGGCCCTGTGGTGAACTCGCTCCAGTTTATCAATGTCTTTCTGGTACTGTGGGGCCCCAAACTGAATGCAGCATTCTACATGCAGTCTAACGAGTGCCGAGTAAGGGGCAGTAATCCCCTCCATTGCCTATGCCGATCATCTTCTTCTCCTTCATATGCTATGAATATTTAAAATAATGTTGTATGAAATAATATGTACCAGTATCTGGTCATCCACAATTTATAAAGAAATAAAACTACCTCTTTAGCCTGCAACACCTATTAGCCTGTTTTACAATGTCTTGTAAAACAACCTGAAAGCTTACAAAGTGTTTCCTGAGCAGTTCTGTTACATTTATGTTGTGGTACCAAGAGCATTTCCCAGCTCTTGAGTTGCCGTGTATGTGTTCTGGCTGCATGCTGACTTCCTGTCTTGATAAAACCTGGAAAATCACTGTTGCCAGTACTTTTCCCCTCTTATTCTTAGAATAGAATAGAATAGAATAGAATAGAATAGAATAGAATAGAATAGAACAGAATAGAACAGAATAGAACAGAATAGAACAGAAGAATAGACTATTTCAGTTGGGAGGGACCTACATCTAGTCCGACTGCCTGACCACTTCAGGGCTGACCAAAAATTTAAAACTTTAAAATTTAAAAATTAAAGGTGTTGTCCAAATGCCTCTGAAACACTGTCAGGCTTGGGGCATTGACCCCCTCTCTAGGAAGTCTGTTCCAGCGTGTTATTCCCCTCTCAGTAAAGAAATGCTCCTAATGTCCAGTCTGAACCTCTCCTGGCACAGCTTTGCACCATACCCGTGTGTCCTGTCACTGGGTACCAGGGAGAAGAGCTCGGCACCTCCCTCCCCACCTCCCCTCCTCAGGGAGCTGCAGAGAGCCATGAGGTCGCCCCTCAGCCTCCTTGTCTCCAAACTGGACGAGCCCAGAGTCCTCAGCCGCTCCTCACAGGACATGCCTTCCAGCCCTCTCACCAGCTTTGTTCTCTCCTCTGGACATGTTCAAGGACCTTCCCGTCCTTGTTAAACGGTGTGTCCCAGCACTGCACACAGCACTGCAGGTGAGGCCGCACCAGCGCTGAATACAGCGGGATAATCCTGTCTCTTGGCCGGCTGGTTTTGCTGTGTTTGATGCCCCCCAGGATGGGGTTTGCCCTCTGGGCTGCCAGGGCACACTGCTGGCTCATCCCTTTCTGCAGGGCTGCTGCCCAGCCACTCATCTCCCAGTCTACACTTTGCCAGCATCACTCCATCCCAGGTGCAGAATCCAGCATTTGTTCTTGTTAGATTTTATGCCATTGATGATTGCCTAATGCTGTCCTCTATCCAGATCCCTCTGCAAGGCCTCTTTTCCATCAAGAGAGTCAACAGTTTTTCCCAGTTTGGATCATTAGCAAGCTTGATAATGGTGCATCAACTCCTGTATCCAGATAATTAATAAAAATATCAAAGAGAAACAGCCCTGAGGAACACCGCTGGTGACTGGTCACCAGCCAGATGCAGCCCCATTCACTACAACCTTTGAGCCCTCCCCTTCAGCCAGTTCTTCACCCAGCATGTCATGTGCTTGCTCATCTGACAGCTGGACAGCTTGTTGAGAGGGATGCTGTGAGGCACAGTATCAAAAGCCTTACTAAAATCCAGAAAAATTGCATGCATCGCCTTCCCTTCATCCACTAGGCACGTGACCTCATCACAGAAGGATATCAAATTAGTTAAACAAGACTTTCCCTTTGTGAACCCCTGTTGACTGTGCCTGATGATCGCATTGGTCTTTAAACGCCTTTCTTCCCACTCTCTACCGCCAATATGCTCTGTTTTCATATCAAGACAATCAAAGCAGACACAGACCTGTAGCTCCTTCCCGCACATCCTCTGAACATGCAGGGCAGGAGAGCAGGAGGGCTTTAGTGCCACATTACAAGTGCACCCTGCATGACCTCTAGTCCTTCCAGAGTTAGGACTGTTCACAATACACGTCCTCACTCTGTGCACATGTACACACTCCCACTGCTAGACTTTTACCTTTATATTTTGCCATATTAAAGCATTATTTCTTTAAATAGGCCTGAATTACAAAGCTATCTAGACGACTCCCTCCAAAATTCTTATGCCATCCCTACACTGTTGATTAAATGTAGAACAGCTACAGGCTTCCTATCTCTAGAAAAAACCCACACGTGTTCACTGGTCATTCCCCAAAGACAGCTACTTTTGAGCAACACCAGCCAATTTTTAATTCCTTCTACATGTGCTCTATTTATATTGTAAAGTACAACTTTTTAATCAGGACATGATGCAGTACTAAATCAAAAGTCTTGCAAAATTTTTTTGAAAATATGTAAGGGCTGTATCATTAATCTAAACACAAGATGTACTAAACAACTTTTACTCCGTAGCCTAATTTTATGATTAAAGTCTAAGTATTCGGACCTTTATTTTAAATCACTAATGATAATTTGCAAGACAACAATACTTACATTGATCTAACGTTTTTAGAGTACATCATGAGCAGGTATCCAACAAAGTATTCAAACCAGTAGAAAACCTAGCAAAATACTGCCGATATTTCTGGGTTTCGAACAGGAATCAAGAAAATAATTGTGAGAGCGGTTAATACCTTGTAGTTGCTCAAGGAAAACACATTCCAGTTCTCTGTATCCAAAGCACTATTGCCTGAAATTACACCCATCTAATTTTAGGCACTTATGTAAGGCATCTAAATTAAGAGCCTCATTGCTCTACTTCTACACTGTACTTCAGAGAGGGAGATTTATTCCTGTGATCTGAACTGCCTCTGGACAGACACTCTCCCTCCACTGAATGCAGAAGGAGCCTGGACTCTCAAGGTTTTCCTTCACACATCTCCAAAGTGAGATAGATGAAGTCACATCTATGAAAAGATAGAAATAAGATGAAGCTTAGTTAAAAGCAATTCAATAGATATACCCTGCAAAGTTGGGGAAGGGGAGCTTTGTTATCTTTCTCTCTTTACTCTCCTCTCCAGCAAACCATCTGTGAGAATCTCTCCTGTGAACACCTCTTCTGTGAGCCAAGTGTCAGGTGTTGAAAGCAGGGCATGTGCAGGCTTCATTCTTGTACATAACAATAATAGAAATAAAGAAAATTCCACTTCCAATTCAGCTTCTAACAGCAGACATTACTCTGCTGCTAACTGCATTGCTAGCTAGGTTTTTGACTCTTATATTTTGAAATGAGTTCGTGTGGCCATTTCATGTTTTACCACCTCCCCGCTGTTCGCCCATCAGAATAGAAGTAGTAGACGGAAATATGTACTTGCCTGGCAGTCAGTAGGCTAGTGTGTGTTGGTCTAAGTGTCCAGTGGCAGTGAATTTAATGCCAGACTCTAAATTGTGATGAATGAAAACGTAAAAGTGTACTGATGGGCTTAGTAACTCTGCTGGGAGCCGTATATTCTTAAACCATAATATAAAGACTCACCAAAGCCCTGCTGTGGTATCTCTCACTCCAAAAATAAGGAAAGGCAGCTCTGTATCTATAGTCGTTTAAAGAGAGAGGTTTGAAAAAGGTCAGATGACTCATGGCCTAGAGATGTAAATTTGCCTGCAGTGACGGTAAAAGAAACTAAGCGTCATTGCCCCAGATGTAGATGCCCTCCAACTGCAGTTAGGTTGAATGGATCCCGTCCTCAACATGAAAATGTCACTATGTCGAACTCATTTCAAAATCAGTTTAGGAAACTGATTACCAAATGATATCATCAGGACTTGTTAATGAAAATCAAGCCAATGTCTTGTTTCCAGACTTTGGAAAGCTTCATTGTAATGTTACAAAGAACAACCAGCTCACTTGGCAAAGTATTTTAGTTAAGGTACAAGGAGAATGTGTGCATCATGTTTCTTTGAAAAGAATTCAGGTTACTTTCTCTGTAAAGATTGTCCTCTTTGTGTCCTCTATGACTGGTATTTAGTAAACAATGCAAATCCTGAAAATCATTACAATCTTGACTAGTTCGTACTGAGGGAACTGTCCCTCTGAAGTCTCTGGAACCTGCAGCTTATGCATAAACTAAGTACATGAAAAGCCAAGAATTTTAAGTATTTGTAGAATCATACTTACATTTTATATACATTAAAGTGCTTACCATCAATTCTTATTATAAAATGAGGTAGACTACAACCAACAGGCCTTCTTCTTAGGGTTTTATTTTATTTGTCATTTACCAATGGAACATCTTAGAGTGCAAAATTAAGGAATAAAGATTCATTTCTTGTTATTGTTCATCTACCTACCTCATCCAACTAATTTACATTACACTATGTTAAATGCATCATGGAACTGTAAAGTGTAAAATCAGACTGTCTGACACCGTGCTGCATTGTCACTATTACAATACTGCATGTTCTGCTTTAGGTCGCATGACAAAATTAGGAACATTCAATGCCTGGCAACTTTCCAGCGTTTCTGTAATAGATATTCTAGGACATCGTTAACATTACTTAATGCTATGTACAACAGGCTTGGTTTTAATTAACCTGCCTCCAGTAATTATTGAAAGAAAATTGAAGGCAAAGTAAGAAGAAAAGCTCCTGCTGTGCTCAGTGGGACAGGATTGGAGCATGGACTGTCTTGTTTGCTTTTCCAGGGAAGGAGAGGATACTATCAGCTGACATGAAGCCATGTTAACAGCCACCTCGAAAATTTCTGTAGGAGCTAGTCCAGAGATGGAACTAAAAGAATGAAAAGCAATGAAGAAGAAACATTTCAGAAAACAAGAGAAAACTGATTAAAACAGAAGTTAAATGAATATGTTGTAAGTCTAGTAGTGAGCAGAAGCTCAAGTCCTTGAAACTGATTACAAAAGACTGTGCTTTTAGTTGGAAATACCTGGGTTTGCCTTGCTGTTAACAAGTACTGTGTTCTCTGTTGGTGTCTGAGTCTGCTTAACACACCCCGCTCTCACTGAGTTTTCCGTCTCTGTATCACACTGTCTTTCCTTCTGGGACAGGAAATGGACTCATTACCATCAGACCTCTAATCAAATACAGGTGCACAATGAGCTTTAAGTCTTGGTTTTATGCTATACTTCATATAATATTTGAGATCTCTGTAAAGTTTTGAGTTTCATGTAAAGTTGCTTTTAAGTAGCAGAAACTTCAATAATTTAACAGGCTGCTTATGTTTAATAATTAATATTATGAAGAATATGTCTTAAAGTGACACCATAATGCTGTTTGCAGTAGGTTTGTCTTCTCTTCTTGTCCAGATAATAATTTCGGAGGCTTTTACAGGTGATTTGTAGATGGAACAATACTAAAGGCCAGGGGTGAAACCCTTAAGTCTTTGGACAAGCTATGCTTTTGTTTTGTTTTGTTTTTAATTTTTGAATAAAATTTTCCCTATGAAAAACAAATCACTTCTGTCCCCTTACTCTAGTCCAGAAAATCTAAACTGCTTCAGAGTGAGAATTCCTATAGCTCCTCCCTCAATGCTCTTAGTACACTACAGGCACTTTCACACCTGATTTGAACTGTTTAAATACTATAATTATTAACTACATAATTTCAATCTCATTTACCTAAGCAGCCTTCATTTTCAAAATGGTGTAGATATTAAATGTAGAAGCTGTTTTACCATAGCCTTAATGTTGTAGAGTTTATTTTAGAAAGCCAACATCATCTACGGTTGATCAGTAAGTAAAAGTGGCTATATTAAGTGTTTTGTGGCATTTATTAAATAAGTTATACTAAGTTAGTAATCTATGTATTTAGCCAGGGAAACAGGAACTGAAAGTACAGACCAGTTGTTGTAGTGGTGTTGTTTGAAACATCATGTTTTCATTTCCTGGCTTTTGTGATTTGAACTCTGCAACCTTTTTCTTGAGTGAATGTAGGTTTTTTTTTTGTTTATCAGCTGAAATCCAGAAATGCTTTCATTCTACAAGTCTCCCAGAACATCCCTGGAAAATTTAAGTGGTTCATCACCACTTCCCAGTTCCCACACCCTATCAAGATTCAAGGAGACACTTCAAAGCTGACTTTCATGAATATAATAGCAATTCTACTAGTTGATGGATGACAGTGGTAAATGTGATATCGATACTTTGAAAATGAGAAGACAAAACAAAACACATCTTTTGTTATTACACAGCTTCTATATTCAGATACATATCTTGTTCAGATACCTACCTTTGCGAAGCCAAAAACAGCCAAAGAAACTGTATTCTGAAACAAAGCATTCACTCCAGGTTACCTACCATCCTTAGGCATTCTGGAAAACAGAAATGAGAGGATCAACAAATGAACTTTTGGTTTTATTAACTGTGGAACTTTCCATCTGGTCCCAATACTGACCCCTGAGGAACATTACTCGTCACTGCTCTGCACATCTTCATGCAACATCTATAAGAATGCTTTCACAGCTATAGGAGAATGTCTTTTTTTTATTATTTTCTCTATTGTCTACCTTTCAACATCATAATTTGTGCTCAGGATTTCTTAAATATAACAAATTAACTGTTGTTACTGTTTTATGAATTGTAATTACCCTCTGACCGTCAGTACAAGATTCATCTTCCTCAAGGGTAAGAGCCAACCACTGGCTTCGTGAACCTGTTGTGAGAGAGTCTACACAGCGTATTGCCAATATATTCCAGTGAGATAGCAACAACAGCAGAGATCTATGTTATGGTTAAACTGCTTTTATTACACAAATATGGTTGCTTAGAATTTGCTTGGATATCTGTAGAGTGTGATAGTTCATATAGATAAAACCTCTATCGGTATTTCCTTTCCTGTCAATATTAATGATCCAAAACATTTCCATAGCAAGAGAAGCACTTCCTTTCAAATACATTCTCATTCAAAATTGCCTACTTCATCCATGCTGTAATGTCATCAACCACTATCTTCTTTCCCTTGAGAAAGAATTTCCTATGAATACAAAAGATACAGTTTTTGTCCTAACACGAATTTCTGGACAGTCAAGAGCACTAGAAAAAGCAAAAAGAACTGGCAATTTCCCAGACAGGCAATAAACTAGAATAGCCTGTATCTTTCTTCCAACTGGTGTGAGCCAGGGAAGTCCTGTATATCAGTAATGCCAGCTCCCACTGCCTTAAAAAAGTGACTCTTCAAATTTTCTGAGATTAAAAATTATATTCAGGACCCTTTCCCTTTAACATTTGATTTTTAGCTTTAAAGACATTTGCATGCCTCTGCAGATCAAAAGGGGAAGCAGAAGAGTAAATCTGGAAAGGTGGTCTTGACTTAGGGTGTGATGGAAGTGTATTGCACCCTCACAGAACTGCATAGAGCCTTTTCAGGAGAACATTCAGCACTGCTCGACAGCAGAGTGCTGTTTGCAGGAGACCAGAGATTCTGCCATACAACCTAGCTGGAGCAGAATTTCATCAGAAGAAACAAAAGGTTTAAACTCTATTGAATTCTGAATTAATTTATTTTAGTTCAAGTTAAGGAACCTTGATAAGCAGAGGAAAAAATATTTATTTAGTTTTATTCTCTATTTTATAATCTCCATTGGCCTTGTTGCTGAAAGGCCAGGAAAGATTTATTTGAATTTTGTGTAGCATTGTGCATTTTGTTCTATTTATTTGTAAAAAAATTCCAAACTGTTTTCACATGGATGTTTTTAAGGGTAGCCAGGAGAGCTCTTTGATGTCTTCAAGTAACTTCTTAGCTCCCCAGTAAAATATTAAAAGAATGAGATTCATTACTCTTGCAGTTTTAACAGTAAACTTACTGCTGGTGAACAATAAATATTTTGTGTTTGCAAATCTGCCTGGAACAAGACTCTTCTTATTTCTACTGTAACAAAGAGGCCTACTGTTTCTACTTTTCAAGACATACTCATATTCCCTTTAGGAATCCTTAAGGGATTTAAGATGCTTTGATATCCATTGGGTGACAAGCACTTGACTGGGTTAGGCTTCTTTGAAATCCCAGCCTTACATTCTGAAACGCTGACCAGAACTGGTTTTTGCAGAACTAGCTAACTACTATATCTAGTGCTCAGCCTTGGTGTTTACAGTGAGATGATACACAAAAGCCTAACGTCGACCTAAAATGAAAAGATATTTATTGGTAATTAAAACTGTAAGCTTCATGAGTTTTATTCTTCTCAGGAGTTCCCTAGTACCAAATACAGACACACTTACTTGATTGTACAACTTAGTTTATATCTGGTGGATCACCTTTCAAATGTACATGTGAAGTAGGATCGAGATGAGTATTTAAGGGTCTCGCTGAGATGGTGCAATAGCTTTTGGATGAAATATGGCACCCAAGGATACTCAGGGCAGTGTGTTGTGTGCATGTGACTAGGGCAACTGGAAGAGCTTTAAACCTCTGGGACAGTCCTTGGAAGTGATATAATACAGTAGTTTTGATGTAGCCAAAGATATCCCAATTATTTTACAATAGCATAGAACAGCTTTGACCATTGTGGGTTGATTGCTTGCCAGTATTTGACTTTCAAATGACAATCAGAAACCGCAGAATTGTATTTTGAGTCATTCATACTATTTTGCTTGCCAGAAGTTAGTTAACCTCTTTTGCTCCTTAACAGCCCTTCCAAGTGCTGTTTCAAACCTACTGTACCCAGAATGGAGCACTGTTGCCTTAAATGACCTTCTTTCTACACAATGGTAGAAAACTAGCAGTTTTAGGCAATGTTTCTCTTCACATAGCTTTCAATACTGAAAAAAAGACATTCCTGGGTAACATAAAAATAGCTTCTCCATTTATTTTTTTTTTTCCCTGAAGAATGAGCAATAAAGCTGAATGTAAGCAGTTTGTGAACTGCAACTAAGCACCACACAGCTGCTCACTCACTCTCCCCACTTCAGCAGGATGGGGGAAGGAGAATTGGAAGTGTAATAGTGAGAAAACTTGTGGGTTCAGATAAAAACAATTCAATAAATAATAATAATAATTATTATTATTGTTGTTGCTATTATTATTATTAGAAAAGGAAAATAGCACAGAGGAACATAAGAAGGTGATTGATGACAGCCAACATGGCTTCACAGGGGAAAATCATGCCTAAGAGATTTGGTGGCCTTCTACAATGGGGTTACAAACTTCGTGGACAAGGCAGGAGTGACAGACATCATCTCATCTACCTGCACTTGTGCAATGCATTTGACACTGTCCCGCATGACATCCTTGTCTCTAAATTGGAGAGACATGGATTTGATGGAAGGACCACTTGGTGGATAAGGAATTGGCTGGATGATCACAGTCAAAGATTTGTGGTCAACAGCTTAATGTCCAAGTGCAAACCAGTGACAAGTCGTGTTCCTCAGGGGTTGGTATTGGGACCAGCACCGTTTAACATCTTTGTTGGTGACATGGACAGTGGACTCTCAGCAAGTGGTGTGGAACATGCTGCGTGGTGTGGTCAACATGCTGGAGGGAAGGGATGCCATCCAGAGGGACCTTGACAGGCTTGAGAGGTGGGCCCATGTGAACTTCATGAAGTTCAACAAGGCCAAGTGCAAGGTCGTGCACATAGGTCAGGGCAATTCCAATCACAGCTACAGGCTGGGCAGAGAATGGATCGAAAGCAGTCCTGAGGAGAAGGACTTGAGGGTGTTGGTTGATGAGAAGCTCAACATGA
>VXBL01005873.1:63449-73538 GCA_013400195.1 Aramus guarauna
CATATGGCCTGCCAAAGAGGAGGTGAGGGGTGCCCAAGAAGCTGCGAGTGGACACAGCCAGGACAGCTGACCCAAACTGGCCAGTGAGATATCCCATACCATATGACGACATCTAGGGGGAGGCTGGCCAGGAGGTGGCATGGCTCAGGAACTAGCTGGGCATTGGCTATAGGTGGTGAGCAATCGTGCTGTGCATCACTTATTTTGTATATTAGTAGTAGTATTGTTATTATTATTATTATTATTTTATTATTGTTATCTTCCTTTTCTGTCCTATTAAACTGTCTTTATTTGAACACGTGAGTTTTACCTTCTTTTTCTTTTTGATTCTCCTCCCCATCCCAATTGGGGGGTGGGGAGGGAGTAGAGGGGGGCAGAAGGCGGTTAGTGAAGGACTGTGGGGTTGTTTTAGCTGCCTGCTGGGTTAAATCACAACTTCCAATAAACTTATGTCAGAAGTTTCAACTTCAGCTCATAACTAGCACTGCCAGCTGTCAGAAATAAGTATGTTCAGTTTTTATTTTGTACAGTTTGTCCTTTGCACAAATGTCAAAACATACCATTGGCTCCAACAATAGTCGTGAAGTAATTTTCTTTCTCTACACCATTTAAAATAACAGTTCTATATTTAGTTGTTTTTGAGTATTTAACTAAAAGTCCCATGCGGACTGTAATAACATTTGAACAGTTTGATCTCTGTTTAGATGAAAGTCAGCTTTTTCTTTTCTACCCCTTCATGAAGAATATTCAGCTTAACTGCTTGGGTCAATACCACCTGTACTTATCCACATACAGAAATGAGCAGTAAGATGACTTTGAGTCTAAAAAGCAGCTTAAGTGAGCTTAAGTAGTATGGAAAACAAACCCTCCACTGATGTCAAAAAAAGAGAAGCAAAGGGACCTGAATACTATAGATAGAGGAAAGGGTCATTTCAGATAGACTGAAGGAGTGGAAAGGAGAAGAGTAAGTTAAAAGCATTTGGGCAGCCATCACAACAGAAAATTAAACAAAGGGAGGACAATGGCAAGGTAGCCCAGAACCCCTCCCTGACTTCAGGAAGTCCAAGGTCACTGAGCAGCAGATAAAAGAATTACAACAGAGGAAACAAAAGGGTTCAGGATGCAATTGTGGTTACTAGAACAACTCCTGAACCACGGGTAGATATGGTGAGAGGGCACAACTGAGCACACAAACAAGCTAATTGGGAGATGATGCCAGAAGCAAGAAGAATATGATGAAGAACAGCTGCACATTTATGGAGAATGGAAGGGAGAACCTTTCTACAGTAATTCTCATAAACACAAATCTCAACATGGCTTTGGTAAAAACTGCTGCCTTTGTCCTTTAGAGCTCAGAAAGGAGAAAAGCAGATAATATATGTCCAATATTCACAAGACAACCATCACTTGATATCTGTAAGGACAATTCCTAGTAAAGGTAAAGTAAGAAGCTACAAGAATAAGGAACAAAGACAACTCTGCATCAGAATCACAGTTTTAAAGTACATCCCTTCTAATTGAGCACCTTCTGATGAAGCCATAAATCCTGAAATTTGGCACACTGAATATTGTGCCATTTTACAGACTTTTCACCTGAAAATGCTATAAATATTGCAAGAGGTTTAGGATGCTTGTGTTTTTTAAGTTCTCTTCCTGATGACTTAAAACTTTTTGAACAGCTTTTGGTTCACTGTCTTTCTAAAATGGCATGTAATTACTCATTCTACTTGTATTTCGTTTAAATAGATATGTTCCTTGCAAGAAAGAATTTTTGTTTTATTTTATTGACCATCATAATATCTATTGATAAATTACTCTTATGCTTCTGTCACTTTTGCAGTCTTTCGTCTCACTGAAAGATTAAGTCTATCAATATAAACATACCAATATGATGTACTGAGTTGTATACAGCTTTAATATACACATTTAAATAGTTACATCCATCCCTCATTACAATTTTGTTTTAAAAAGTCTTAAAAATTATAAAGTTCAAGATATAGAACATTTCCTTTATAAATTACTGAAAGCCTTATAAAAAATTAGACTCTCTTGTAATTATTACAGGATTCTTAACAGCCTTTCTAATTATAATAATTTACTCTACCTGATTTCTCTTCTTCATCTTGTCCCTTAAAATCTGAAAATTTTTAAAAATCAACAAACAAGCTACTAGACAACTGTAAAGTTGTGTCTTTACAGAAAGATTAGTTTTCACAGTATTCTTTTTATCAGGTGTTATTCTAACTTCCAGATTAGTTAAAGAATGTAAACTAGACAGGAAAATCATGACTTAAGTGAGGAACTGACTGGATTTTTAACTGTTCAATGACAGAAACTGGTTTGTTTTAACAGTTTCCAGAAAGGACAAAGTATTTCTGGGCTTCACTGAAACATGGTGTCATACATCTTTTTCTTGACATTAAGGAGCGTGCTCTTGTATAAAAAACATCCTGGCTTCCCATTCAGTTTTCCTTCAGGAAGTTGAGGATGCAGTGGTTTATAAATGGAATACAGTTTTAATTTCTGATTTATGGATGTTATACTGATTTACATGAAAACTTTTCTTAATAATGAACAATTTATCTGCTATACTGCAAGGGACATTTTGCTACCATATCACCACATTGGAGCTTTTCCAATTAGCCTTAGCAATAATTGAATTGCAAAATCCAGAAGAGATTGATATACACCACCCCCCAACATCCAGTGACCTCTAACTTGAAAAAAAGACATCACAACCACTCAAATACCACCAAAGTAACTGCTACTCAAATTCCTTTAAAAGTTTCCTTCTACTGATATAAGGGAAAGAAGGGAACATCCAGATATTTAAGCAGTAGATTTTGTATCCGATGATTAATTGCTCCAACTGCATGGAGGGGAACGTGTTATAAAAAGTCTGAGCAGTGGAAAGTTGTGCTGAAAGATGCCAAGGCAATATATTTAATTTTTAGTTCAAAGATATCTATTATGCTCCTACTGAAGTCAGTGGCAATTTTGACTGTGACATCAACTGGAGCAGGCGAAGTAGGTAGGCATCCTCCATTGCTCCTACACCTGTCATTATAAACATGATAATGATTATTTTGACATTCTGAAACACACAGCTTTTTTTTAAAGCTCTGGCTTACTGAACCCAAAGAATCCTGACTTGTAATAATGTGTTTTAGTATATGTAGAAAGAAGCTGCATACAACGTATGCCTCCAGATTTCCACATTGTTTCATCCCCAGCAGATTATCAATTTGTATTTGTGTATGCAAGAAAGCACAGGACAAAGACCCTTATACTGCTCCAAGAACTGCAAAAAGTTTCAATTAATTTTGTTTCTCTTTGGATCTTGGTATAATTTTTACCTCATTTACAAATTATATCTTTGCATTCCCTCCATTGTACATGGATCAGCTTGAGAATATTGATTCTAGTGTCTCAGAGGTTGCTGAATTCAGTGGTCTTTTATGCACCTCATTTACTGTAATAAATGAAACTCTTTGGACTGAAATCTAAAGACACATACCTCTAAAGACTTAACCTCTTCACCAATTTAAAGCTGTTGCACTGAGGAGCTAAAGGAAGCTGGTATTCCCTCCTCTATTCTTTTGCACAGCCAGAAGTATTCATGGTTAGAAGAATTTAATGCTATGATTCTGTTTCCTACAGATCAAACTAAGAGCTGGTATGGGACTGAAGAATCTCCACAATGGTACCATGAGGGTGATCACAGAGTCCCAGTTTTCAAAAGGTAAGGCAATAGTATTTTCAGAGCTGTCAAATTTTCCAAATTAATACAATTCTCTAGGACTCATGTGTTTTCCTTACAACTTGAATTTTGGCCTTACCTCTGTGACAGGGAAAACACAACTCTAAAATTTCTGACAAAACTGGACCAAGGTGTGAATAATTTTTGCACCAAAATCACATTTTTAGTGAAAGTCATCAAGAATATTTGCTTTGAGGTTTCTATCAAAAACATGATGCTTCTGGCTGAGTTTCCCCTTACATTTTTGTTTGAATTCTCAATGTATGCAAACCTTATGCAAACTGCAGCCAGAACAAAGTCAGAACTCTTGCCAACAAAAACTGCTGAGTTTCACACAGCTTTAAATATTTTACAAGGTCTGAGGCTTTGTTTGCTCTCATTTGAAAGAACTGTTAGGATACTGCTCACAGTTTGCCTGACCTCAGCCTGTAACTTGGAAGGTTTACTCTCAGGCATACCTGTAACTTTCCACTTCACACTCTGTCTCAACTATTTAGGAAGAATTGAGTGGGCAAAAAATGGAAGGACAGTCTTACTCTATGTCAAAAATGGCATTACTTGTCTCCAAGTCACTAAGAAGTTAGAAAAAAAGTTTTTGAATGCATACAAATCAACGTCCTAAAGGATAAACGAAGCAATATACTGTGTGGGGCTTGATACCTATCACACTAGTGAACACTGCGATCATCGCTGTAAGAACCAGTCCGTAATGTGTAGGCTAGAAATCTGTATTATCACAGGTGACTTCAATCTGAGAAACATACAAATAATGTCATGAAGTCTAAATGCAGGTAGTGGAGTATACCCACTCCTAGTGTGAACAGAATGTATCCATGTTTATTTTTCCAACTTGTTTAATTTCTAAGTATCACTAATTCGGTAGTGATAACAACAATTATTAATAGTAATTATCAGTAACAATTATGTAACTCTAAAGACACTGCACAGATAAAGAAGACCTAGACATTGAAAGAAAAAGTAACAGTAGTTAAGTGGCAAGGAACTCTAAGTTGAGCAGATTTCCACAGGCGAACAGAAGAAAACTGAAGCTACTAATATATGTGCACATATTTATACATCTACCAGCATTTTAAAAAGGCTAATTTTATATTACTTAAAACCAGTGAACCAGCTTCCTGGGAGAAAAATGTGAATGGTAGTAGAAAACATTTTAAGGATATCAAGAAAAATTTGAATAACAAAGACATTTTCGGATAAATGTGACAGCAGCAAGGATCTGTATGTATGTCTGTATATGTATACAAAAATATATACACAAATGGAGGAAGCAGGAAACTGCCAGCAAGAAAAATAAACTAAAATCTGGAAACTTTAGAAAACTGGTAAATAAATCAACAACTCTAAGGAGGAATCTACGGTCCATAGGGATAAGGACAATAACAAGATTTTTCATATATTGGCAGCCATGAATATGTCCCTAATATTGAATATAGACCGTGGCCACATAGATACAGTAGAATGTTAGTAAAAGGGAGCATGCAGTTATTATTTCTGGTCTGTATCTGCAGAGAAAAAAAGCAGATGATTTATAAATTCCAGGAAGAAAACTATACAATTTCCATGTGAAAACTAAGCAAGGATATCATACAAATACCAGGAAAAAAAAATTAAGTCAGAAGGTCAATGTAATTTGCATTTAAAAATTTTAAAGAGCTAGAGAGTTCAGAGTTATCTGAACCATAACTGTTGATTTTCAGTAACTGTTGGAACACTGGAAAAGTTCCAGAAAGCTAGAAATAAAGCTGATGTTGAAGATGTATTTAAAAGGTGAGCAGTCCAGATAATGAAATATTTATCAACTTGAGATTGATTCTAAGAAAATCAATCACTGATACAGCTTAATTAATATAGAATTTTTAACAAGTACTAAAAATATGGTCTGTCAATAGAAACATAATGAAAATAGAACCTGGCAACCCAACTGACCCTTTTTTTGTCTAAGACTCCAGTATTGGAGTACTCTTTCTGACACTTCTATATGACAACCAACTCTGTACTGTGCAGCATTTTGGCTAACGCAAAACTAGGAGTATTGCAAAGGTTAAGAACTGGTTAATTTGAGCAATATGACATTTAGAATGAATAAGATCATTTCTTTCTCTAATGACTGTTTACTGCTATTATCAGTTATCTGGAAGAAAAGGTAAAATTATTATTGCTAAAACCTGTAGATGACACAGTTTGGAGACTGGTAAACAATGATAAAGATGGGTCACTGATGCAGAATGGTGTCACTTAATAAAATGGATATACTCAAGCAGCGTGCAATTTAAGACAGCCAATCCTGAAGCTCTATATTAAAATACATTACCACAATGTAGTAAAAAGTAGGGCACTTTCTCGTCTTACAACCTAGAAATTAAACCATCTACTGAAAATCATACTTTCAACTGCTGGGCATGGAAAAGCTAATAAGCACTGGTCAGATTCCAACCATAGCCTTGGAGTTTAATTTTGGTACTACGGCACCTGACGGCTAATAAAAAAAAGCTGCAAATAGTAACACAGACCTGCAATTCTATTGCAAACTGATAGTACAACAATACACAGGCCCCTCAGTATCCCCCAAAAGGACAGGAACAACCTGCCTAGATTCAGAGTCTTTGCGAGATTTGAGAGGCAAATACACTGGTCATAGAATTTGTCATGCCTGAAAGTTGTTTGTGACATAGGGAAATAAGGAAATCTCTTCATGCTAGGAAAGAAATGATGACTTGTAAGAAGTTATGAAGCACAAGAAGCTTGAACCTCCTCAGATGGCAGATGGAAAGTTTGCAAAGATGGGAAGATCATGGTCAAATAGAGGGACAGGAACATGGCTTTCAGTGACAGCATTTGTAAAGGATCAGGTCAAGAAAAAGATGTTGCAGTAGGTAATGCACAGTGTAACTGAGGCTTGCTCTAAAGATATACAAATGAGAATAATAAGAAAAAGGAATGCTAAAGGAGTAGAAGCAACAATGAACGGCTTAAATATGTGAGACAAGGAAGAAGAAATACAAATCTCCCAGTTTGCACAAAAATAGAAAAGCTAAAGTGTGGAAGGCTTACAAAGGTCAATAAAAATTGAGATCATATTTCCAGCAAAACTGCACATGTTTCCAAATACTAAGCACTGAATGCATAACACTGGGCAGATATGTAATACTATCACTAGTGTTCAGATAAAAGGAAGACAAATTGGTTACATCTGTGGAGCATGCAGCTTACAGATCTTTGTTAAGCCTTCATACCTCAGATCTGAACTAAATTAATCCTCCTATCAAAGACTCCTGGGGCGAAAGACTCTTGTCTGGGAACAGTAAATCCCTGCATTACCATCCTTGCCACTTTCTCCTGTCTCCCTTATTATGGTTCGTGTTCATGCAGCACAGTAAAGGAAGACAGCAAGAGAAATTGCAGTGCAGACACAGTCAAACCCACCACATGAAAGTTTTTCAAAATGGCATGGGAGGTGAGCTTAGTTGGCCCAGGAGTTTTCTTAGCAAAATAGTGGGGGAAAAAAACAAAGGTGAAAGAATCACTGGAAGTTTTATCATCTGTACATCATATGTGGAAAACAAGTACCCCTTCCTTTTCTTGGTTCGTATGTCCAAACTATATATAATTTTTTTATTCTTTCTTAGCAACTCCAGAACACTCTTGTTTTCCTTACCATTCTCATTTCTAGTTCTTCTATTCTTTCTCAAAATCTTGCCTTAAAAAACATTTTCCTAGAAATATTTTCTGCTCTTTTTCTCTTCCTGATTATTTCTCCTTACCTCTTCTGTGCCCATCTGCTATGTTCTTTTAATCCTACCTGCTTTAAATAATAACTTTTTTAGGATAAAAAAAAGAGATCATATTCAGCAGCTCACAAATGCACTTTTAGGCTTATGGGTATGCATTTAGGTGGCAGTACTGAGCTGCACAGACTTAAAAAGGTCTGCCCAACAAACACAGCAATGGAGCTGGCTTCTGTTCACAAAGTGTCCTGCTAATCAACATGCTTAGAGTGGAAATGATTTGCTGTAAATAAAACAAAAAACTTATTACATATTAACTACTATTAAATATTAAAAATATAAAAATAAAAGTACTCATATTTGCATACATATAACTACCAATTTTATGTATAAAAATGCTGACCTATATAAAATTATTTCAATTTAAAACAAATATTTATGATTTTGGTAAGATGGCTGCTCATCAGAACTGTAAAAAAGGATTTTTTTGATTAAACAAGAAAGATTAGAATAGATTAGATTTAAAAAAGCAGATTAGTTATCTTTAGTAAAGTAAAGGTTATACATTTCAACTACCATAAAGAATTGCAAAACTTCAGTATGTGTAGGGTTAAAGGGTGGAAATGTGCTGTAACTTGCAGTGGAAATTTCCACTTCGTGCTTTATTGGCAGAGGAATGAGCCATACCCATAGTAAGGGTGTGTGTGTGTGTGGTCTCTTCATAAACACATTGGAATGCTGTGTCACATTATTTTTCCTTCTAGCCTTCTGACCAGTTTTGGTTTTGGTTGTCATGAGATTTCTGGGCTCACAATGTACACAGAAACACTAAAACTTGTGGGACATTTGCCTAAGAACAAACAGCAGGATCATATTTTAGCCTGCTCTACTATTTTCTCACACTGACACATTGTACTCGCTTTAGTATTCTCCACTCTTTGTCATCCATTCAGTCAGTCATCCTTTTTTATTATTGAATGTAACTGTTTGCCCATACAGCCAACACTTAATTATGGGTATAGGAAAAACTGTAAGGTTTTCGGAACAAGAACTGTTCTTCTGTCTGTAAAACAGCAGTTTCCATGCTTCCAAGCTTGTAACTGGTTACAGTATACAAGAGGAAAGTTAGGAATATTTGGAGAGAAGTTACCTAGAAAGTCCCGACTAGCCGTCTCATTAGGTATTCAATTTACTTATGAATGATTTGGAAAAGGCCTTGCATAATGAAGCAACAAAATGGGCTGCATTGTTATTCACAGTACTGAAGAGTAAAGCTGGCTGCAAAGAAACAGCAAAAATACACGTTTGGGTGATAAAATTACAACCACAAGATAGGAAAATGTTAACAGAAAAAAAGCCCCTAAGTATATATGAAAATGTGGGCTTAATTGACCTTTTGGCACTCAGGGAATGAAATCTTAGTCAATGTGAATAGTTTTCTGAAAGCATTAATTTAGTGGGAAACAGAACATTACACAATGCTCTGAATTATTAGGAAAGAAATAAAAAAATATAGATGGTCATGCCTCTTTATAAATCAATTTTATGGGTTAATGAATCCTAAATACTGCTCACACTTCTTTTCCCATTGCTAAAGACAATATGTTGGAAACAAAAAAGTCATAAAGAAATAAGTGACAAAGATGGTGGGAGTTACAGTTTCCACATGAAGACAGCCTTAGCAGAGTAGGACTTTTCATCTTAAAAAAGAAATATCTTGGAGATGACACAAAATCATGATTTGAGTGAAAGTAAATAGAAAATAGTTATTAAATATTTACCTCAATATAAACACTAGAGGGCACCAAGGAAACGACATATCAGCAGATTTCGTAACAGAGAGTAACACAGCTCGCTGATGTATTTCTTGCTGTAAAGTGTTGTGGTAGTCAGTATTTTAAGGGATTCAAGAGAAAAGTGACAAAATATAGTGAATCCAGTGAGCAGAGGTGAAGCTCCACAGCTTCTAACTCAGGAAACACTTAGATGGAGAATGCCCCAGCAGAAGGTATGCCTTACTGAGTCTTCCCCAAGCAGCTGCTGTGGAGCCACTGTAGGAGGCAGACTCTGAGATGAGATAAACATTTGAGATGTCCTAAGTGTTCCTGACACTAGGCTTATGTCATGGTTTAACCCCAGCCAGCAGCAAGGCACCACACAGCTGCTCACTCCCTCCCTCCCGGTGGGATGGGGTAAAGAATTGGAAGAGTGAAAGTGAGAAAACTCGGGTTGAGATAGATAGTTTAACAGGTAAAGCAAAAGCCTCACACACAAGCAAAGCAAGACAAGAAATTCATTCGCTACTGCCCATGGGCAGGCAGGTGTTCAGCCATCTCCAGGAAAGCTGGGTTCCATCATGCCTAAAGGTTTCTTGGGAAGACAAAATGCCACAACTCAGACTCTGAACATCACCTCGCTTCCTTTTTCCTTCCCCAGCTTTATATGCTGAGCACAACGTCATATGAAATGGGATATCCCTTTGGTCAATTGGGGGTTGGGGTCAGCTGTCCCGCCTGTGTCCCCTCCAACTCCTTGTGCACCCCCAGCCCTCTCGCTGGTGGGGTGGTGTGAGGAGCAGAAAAG
>VXBL01005873.1:74013-109949 GCA_013400195.1 Aramus guarauna
CTATTCTATTCTATTCTATTCTATTCTATTCTATTCTATTCTATTCTATTCTAATTTAGGTCTATTCATCTTGCAACAAAAGTATTCTACCAATGGTATCAGTAAGAGCACAGTTAAATGAATGCTTAGTGACTGATTTTAAAACTCCCATCTGAGCTGTCTGTATCACTTTATGGTCAACAAAGGTTAATAATTATCCCTTTGGTGGTTTCGCTGTCTAACCAGATCTACAGGAGTGTATAAAGAACCACCTTTTTGTATTCTGAAAGGAAACATGAATGAAACTATCATTACGGATCAAGGAGTGTATATGATAAAGTATTTAGGCTCAGACTATATATGTTACATGTAATAAGTTTATATTTTTAAATTTTTTTTTCTCTTTGTAATGTTTCACTTCACATAATTTTTAGGGACTTTGAATAAAATCAGTCTACAGGATTGAGAATCCAAGAAATTACTCTGGCGGGGTCACAGCCAGAGCACATGGCTTAAAATTCAACAGTTCAACTAGTGGTATAGATTGTTTCTCATTTCTCCTGGTAAGCTTTCAAAAGCTCTTTGAAAATCAACTTTTGCACATATCAAAAATAAAAAATAAATAAAACCAGTAGTATTCTGATTTTGAGTCCAGACTGAATGGCCAAGTAGCAAAGAGACAGCTTGTACAACAAAATTGTGTAATTTATGAATACAGTAACCATTATGCAAATTGACATCCTTGTTTCTCTACCTTGAAAATAACATAATAGAACTAGACTATCCTGGCATATTCAACACAGATAATGAGACATCTACCACAGAATTAGAGATTAAATAGGTGCTGAAATGTAGAAAATGACAACTAAGATAAGAGGGTATGATTAAGGGCTATGAAATTATGAATGCCATGTGGAAGGTGAACGTGGAATGACTGCTCAAAATTTCTTCTATTAAGAAAAAAAAAATTAATTGCAAGGGATGAAATCAAATAATCAGAGAGAAGTATTTACATGGACAAAATTTTCCATACAGTGAACTGAATGCCACAGGATTCTCTGGCCATAAGTACTGTAAATGGAATTTAAAATAATGGAAGAAACAAAATCACATGACAGCCTCTAAACACAAAGACACATTTATAAGTTTCATTCACAAGTCACATATTGCCTGAAGCTAGAAGGGCATATCAAAGCAAACACCACTATATTCTTGTGTTGTTTGCAAACTCTTCCCCTAAGTAGCTGCTTTTGGCCATTGGCAAGGACAGGATTCTGGCCTAGATGGACTTTTGGCCTGACCTAGTACAGTATTAAGATAATTATTTCAGATTTGCATACAACATTTGGTCATGCACCTTATAGAATGAGCATCAACTCAATATGAGTAAGGTAATTTCTCAAGATGAAACAGGAAAAGCAAAAATAATTAACCATACATGCATCTCTAATTGGCTCTCAGGATATATATTAACACATTTGCATAATTTTAAGCAAAAGAAATTAGAAAATATAAATGGACGACATGGTTTGCTTTAATAAAAACACAAGGATTGAATTTTTTCTTATGAAGCTTTTCAATATTCTTTAAATGTGAGATGTAATGTGTACCAATAAAAATTTTTTTTCTTCTTCTTTAAGGAGGTAAGTCAAGCAGAATGCAGTAATCCATGCAGTGTTTCCTTGTGATTTCTTGTCCAATGTCAGAATTTCTTGCATGTTAGGATAAATAACAAGTGGCTCCAACTTGACAATTATGATTTTTCTGTTGTCTCATGTCTTGGGATATATATTTAATAAATTTTCTAAAATTAAAGAAGGTATTTAGATGCATTTGCTGTCATTCTGTGATAAGCCTGCTGTGAATTAATCACCATCTGGCCCAAAGAGAGTTGCATCTTTCCTTAGGAATGATGAGCTATAACCACACTTCACAACTGCTAGTATTCTTAGAATACTGACTCAAGACAGAACTCTCACTTTCAAATCAAATTTGCTATAGAGCTTTCACCCTCCAGAACAATCCTTTCACTGAGGCTATAGGTGAGCGTGGAACAAAGGCCCAACCATAACTACTGTTGTGAAACCAGAGAGAACTTATTATTCTGCAAAAATATAGTGAAGCAAAGTCTATAGTTAAATGGTATCCTCTTAATAAAAATCCAGTTTGGTCATAGAAGCAGCATGGACTGTGACCACTAAAGCAGTCACTCAGGATGTGAAGTAATATCAGATGGATAAGGCTCCGAGGATGTGTTTGAGAGGGAGATACTCTGCTGTGGAACTATGTTTATAGGCATCAGTGATTCCCTATGTTGCATAAAGATGCCTAATATGTTAAAAAGAGCTATAAATCTCATTTATTTTCAGATTCAAAAAATCTAATGGAATGGGGAGAAATGTTTTATACTATCTTTGTGTCAGTAGCAACAAATTATGAAGTCTTGATTAACATGCAAAAATTATAAGCCAAGCCAAGCCAAACCAAAATGCTCAGACCGGTGTTAAAGGAAGAACTGGCTCCTTGGAGCAAGGCAGGCATAGACTTTATTGAAAGACTTTTCAAAGGATCATGAATAGACTTTAAACAAACATTCTTAAGAAGAAGTTACAGTAGCAAAACAGCACAGCTATATTTGCTAGATACCCTATATACTGTTTCTAACAAAGAGCTCCTGGATATTTCAATTGAAATTACTTTCAGTGCCATTTAAGAAGATGTACTGAAGCTATAGATGGCTACTGAAAACAACATTAAAATGATAAATAAACTACTTATTAATGATGAAGAGTCAGACCCTTATCCATCCTTAGCATTGTTAAATCAAGGACAGCAGTAATGAAATCTGGTTTGTCACCTTTCAGTTTAAATGAAGCTAAGAAAACCAAAGCTTTCTATAATCAAAGCAGGATTCAAAAGGTATAAAAAAATCCCAACACAAATACAGGATAATGAAGCTGCCATCTCTGAATGAACAAAAGATCATGCTTCTGGGGGAGAAATTAAAAGGATCACAAAGAGTGGTGTTCCTTGTGTGGTCCCTGACATGACGTGTCATCCCAGATGGCATGCATCTATATGTGAAGAGCAAAGTAAGACATAGGATGCCTATAATTTGGCCTGGAAGAAATTAAAATTGTGCAACAATAACATCTAAGGCACAGAGTCAGGACATAAACAGACTAAATGAGGTCTCTGCTGCAATGAAATCTCAAAAAAAATTGGCCAGAAAAATATCTAACTTAAAAAAGGAGTAAATCTTCTGTTTAGCTTTAGTTCTGTTAATAGGAGATAGGGGATTGTATCACCATTCTCTAATAGAATTGGCAGTAAACTTGTTTAGCCACATGGTAAGGAATAAATTACCATAAAGAATTAAAGCAGAAGGTAGAGGGGAGGTTCTAAATGCTGGTAGGCCACGGCTCATGCAAGCCTGTCCCTTGGAAGTGCTGCATCGTCAGGTGCCTCACTACATGCTTTTGCGAACAGAACTGTCCAGGCACAGCGAGGTTTCTGCTGAGAGACAACAATGCCACCATCAGAGTTCTCAAGAAAACTGTGTACCTGTGGCTCATCAAGAGTTTAGTAAACATTTCCTAAAATAACATGTTAAGCCTTCTGCTTCTACTAACGAGAGTTCAATCCTTCTTCAGGTCACTTACAATTCAGTTATGTCAAGAAAAGTAAGGCAGAAATGTGGCAAGAAGTAAGAAATATGTTTTTATGATGAATGTTACTACTAAATCATAAAAACATTTCTAAACTGATGAAAATAGAGGTCAGAAGACAACATTGGATTTCACATCATATTTCTGATGTCAGAAAAAGAAATTTGAATTATTTTGAAAAGTAACATTATTGATATAATCAGTTAAATTCACCTAAAATTGGCACTTCAGTGTTCTGGAAATTGAGACAAGAACAAAGAATTTGTTATGAGTTGCTGGTGTTTGGAAACTTTAGACACAGTGCACCTTTCACCTTGAATATAAACATGAGGCCTTCAGTCCTTTACAATATCTTCTTCCGAACTGGTAAGATTTTTTAAAAACAGTTCCTACTATAATAAATATCACTGAGATCATGGAAAATACTTTTAGGGAAAGAAGCAATTATGAATCAGAAAAAAAAGTCCCCCTCAGAAAAAAAGTTTTAAATTAATTGTAAAAATTCAGATCTTAACAGATGTGCAGTGGCATATTCTTGTTCACGTTGACCTTTTTATCAAAGGTCCTGAATCAGACAGGATACCTGGAGCTAGGGAACATTAGAAGCACTGCGCTACTTCTGTTAATGAGAAAAAGTAATATCCAGTGGATATACTTGGAGATGACAAATATGGCTACTTTAGATTAGATTTTTTTAATCTTTTTGAGACTTAAAATAAGTTATTACAAAAATGTTTTTAAAAGGATACAAGCATCTAATTTACCTGAAACAATTACAAAATGTGTTTACATATCTTAGAATCTGACCCTGTCCTCACTGTAGTCATTGTTCAAGGTTTGTATCAGTAGCATTGATATCCTTCATTTCTGATCTGATCACACGTCCTCAAATCAAACACGTTCTAACCCCTTCTATAAAAGAAAGGCAGCCAGATACTATAATCTTTTTGTTAATTCAATACATGTTATGACTATAGCCATCTCTTGCATACTATTCACTTTGCATGTTTTATTGTTCACTACACAACTGGAGGGCTTGGTGGATGAGGGGAGAGTAGTTGGGTGGGGTTTATTTCAATTTCAGTAAGGCTTTTGATACTATCCCAAATATCCTTACAGACAAACTGATGAAGTATAGACTAGATAAGGAGGCAGAGAGATGGGCCTGAACTGCCAGGCTCAAACAGATGTCATAAGTGGCACAAATCCAGCTGGCAGCCAGTCACTTGACCCTAGGGGTCTACTGGTACCAATACTGGAGGGAGTCCACTGAGTGGCCATGAAGACAATTAAGGCATTGGCATGTCTGAACACAAGGAGAGGCTGAGAGAGCTGGGACTGTTCAGCCTGGAGAAAGCTCAGGGGGATGTTATCAGTGTGTATAAATCCCAGAGCAGGGAGACTGGGATGACAGACTGAAGAAGATGGAGTCAGACTTTTCTCAGTGGTACCCAGTGACAGGACAAGAGGCAATGGGAAGAAACTGAAATACAGAAAATACTGTTTAAACAGAAGAAAAAGCTTTTTTACTGTAAGAGTGATTGAACACAAAACCAGTTTGCCCAGAGAGGTTGTGGAGTCTCCAGCCTTGACAATATTCAAAACCTGATGTGCCCAGTCCTGGGCAGCCTGCCCTAGCTGGCCTTGCTCTAAGCAGAGAGGTTGGACTAGACAATTTCTAGAGGAACTTTCCAATCTCTACTATCCAATGATTTTATAATTTAATTCACATAATAAATTCCTCTAAACAGGCACTTTACTATCTTGTATATTAATAAAGCATAACCTGACAATCTACAGAAAATTCCAATGACTGATTCAATTACATCCTGAACTAATCTAGAGGATTTCTGTCATGTTTCCCTAGTGGGACACTTGGAAAAGGGGGGTCTTCTACTTTCTCTGATATGCTTTTTTTCAAAGGCTGAAGAATTATTACCACCTGCAAAACATTAACTGAATAAACAACACCCAGTAATTTTAAACATCTGCTTTTTGTGAGCAAATCTGAAAAAACAAACTGAAAGCTTTCTAATAAAAATGCTGTCTATCAGTATAATCTTGAAGCAGTTTGACAAGTTGCCCAATTCTTTCATGGCTGATGCCTTTTAAAACTACTCCCTGTTGTGCAGCTGTTTGCTGAAGTTCCCAAAGTCTGTTTTGTCTTGCCAGCATTACTCTCCTTGCACGCAGTTCAAAGACATGCCATGCAAAGCACAGCATTTTTTTTATATTAACAATTATCATTTTTTATTATTTTATCTTGCCCTAAGTGTGTCAGATATTTCTCAGAAAATGTTTCACAGAAACACATGGGCCTGCCTTTGTCTCACTGATAGTCTTCACGCCTAGTATGGCACATTTCCTTTTTGCCATGTTGATTATTTGGTGGTACAGAAACAGCAGCTTCTTGTGTTGATGCAATCAATTTCTTTATCTTCCAGAAAACTCAGGAGCAGTTCATCCTGCTCCCATAAGCAATTGCCATCTGCACACAGAGCTACAGACTACAGCAATACAACAGTCATTTTGCACGTTCCCTGGGATGGAACAAGAGAAGAGGTTGCAAAGCCCATTCATTCCTCCCTCTCTAGCCCCTGGCTGGTGGCAAGTTGAGCATACCCGAACTACAATGGAACCTGGGCATCCCTTTGAACTAAGACTTTGTTCAAGAAGGTTCCAGTCTTACCCTGAGGCTATGTGTGATTTTTGAGGCCATTGATAAGTTTCTGAAAAGCAGAGTTTTGCATAGCAAAACTGTTGAAGCTTTATTATCAAATTTCTGTTAGGGATTTTCTGCCATTGACAGATGATATGTTGTCCTGCTCATATGTATGAACAAAAAACTTTTCTCAACTTGTTATTTTGGCCCTGATACAATCTTCTGAGTGGCTTTTCAGTGGCACTTTTTTCTTCTTTTCTAGAAAATACAAGGCATTGTACTCTTTTTTGCATCTCTAAGACTCTTTTGGGCCCACAGCTCTGTTATTTCCCATTGTTACTGAGATATTGACTTCCATAATGTATTCCATAATGTGAGTGGATAATAATAATTAATGATAATGCTAATGCTAATAATAATAATGTAAAGTCCTTTATCTATGTATCTTGGTACTGTGTAAAAACTGACTATATCATTGAGTAATAAATTCAAATATATACTTTCAGTATCAGACAAATGGCTTCTCTTCTGTCCCTTTAATCACTGATAAATATTAGCTTTTACCAGAAGGTGGTGCTTATGTGCCACTAAATAAAAACGACGACGCAGTCCCCCAACTTCAGGCAAGTTCCCACATAGTAGAACAGAAAAAAAAAACAATCGGTTATGATTTCTATGATTCGTTTTGAAAAGATTGACTAACTGTCGAGATAAGGAGCCAGTATCTTTCTTCCACTGGAGAGGACTTTGCCAAGTTTTTTAAACTGGGCTTTCATCTCATTTTACATGCAGACTGACAGTGATACATGTTTCCATTAGTCCACGCACCAAACCATGAGAAATAAATTGTATTTTTTTACCAGAAGATAATATGTAAGGTGTTGTACATATGGATTATTTAAGTTTGTATTACTAAATACTGCAATTTTGGTAACTGATTTTTACTATTTAGGATTAAGAAAATATTTTTTAAAGCCAAAAAATAAAGATAAAAATATATTCTCAAAAATTAGCTCAAAAGGGGCTCTTTGAAATTAAACTGTGAGCTGTCTGGGTGTAACAAGAATCTATAAAGAAATCAATCTATTTAAAACAACAACATTTTCATCTATACAGTATCTTTCATCCCACAGGAACACAGAATTTTTTTAAAGGCTTTGGTATCTACTATTTAGAATTTCAGAAGTTCTATTTAGAAAGCTGATTTGGAGAGATGAGGGTTGTATCCTCTCCTTCTGTTATCAGTTGCCTGTAAGTTCTTGAAAGCTACCTGTCTTTGAAACTTTGCTTAGTCTGCCTTAAACAAATGGTCACATTCACTGATTTCAAACACAGGACTGACGGCACAAGAGTCTAGAAGTTGCTCTTCTGTTATGTCTGTGCCTCCACAGATTCGCTGCTAGCCCAGAGCACAGCATCTCCAGAGATGTCCAAAGTATTCTGGTATTGAAAATGGCATGATGCATAGCAGTGCTACGATCACCACAGTTTTTCCTGGCCATATACCCTTGTTCTTGCTCCATAAGCATATAGCCTTCACTGCAGACCTCTGTATCTTACTCAAGGGCATATAGCTGAGTTTATAGATTGGATGGTGACTCTGTTCTGAATCAGGGAGATACCTCGCCAGTCTTGGCAGGGTAGTGTCTGTCTGTATCTTTTGCTCCAGGATGTGACCATTATTTTGTGAACCCAAATTAATCTAAAGCTTAAAAAAAAAATAAAAAAATTATACAGAATCACAGTTAAAGGGAAACAGGCAATCCAGTATGGCTGAATAACTTTGGCATTCAGATTTGGATGTTCATTACACTATCTGCATTCTTGACAGAGCCCATTATCTTCCCACCACTACATATTGTCACACTACTGGGCTGAAAAGTTAGCCAAAATTCAGGGCACCTGATGGGTTGTTTCCATTAGGAGCAGGAATGGGGAATCTGAGTCAGATAGTCTCCAGACCTATTTGCAGAAAAATGCAGTCAAGATTCTGTTTTCTTGAAGATATTAAAAACAGAAATAGCTGTATTCTTCAGTTAGAAACTGCCCAACCCATTACCCGTGCAAGTTTTTTTGTTCAGGAACCTCTATCCCTCTTCCTAGTTTCATATTTGCAATTATTTTGCCTCTAATTTAAGTACATTCTATGCCTATTGTGAAAGTTTTCCACAGTAAAGTAGTAGAAGCTCCTTTGACTTGCTGCTGAAGGTGACTGATAGCCAGAGATCATAAATCCTGCCCTAGGTCCAGGGAAAAACAGGGTATCACCTCCATTTCCTCTACCCACCTCCACATGCATACTGGATACAGTATTTTCACCCAAGGTGCTTGCAGCTGGACCACATTTGGTCCTTTACAGCAAAAACATAAAAGAAAAATATCCTCAAACAACTCAAATGCACTATCTCTATATGTGGTAGGGCAGCAGAAAACTACAGACAGCACTGTTTTGCTTCTTATTCCCACTGCTTGGTTACCGATTAAGTACGCATCAATACCATTGACAGGAATGGGGCATTATGTGGCAGTGGACATTGCATGAGCAATGAAGAGAGTTATTTTCACATCTGGTTTGGTAGAAGGCCAAAGGACAAAAGGAATATGCTGCATGAGGAGGAAAACTTAGATCCACCACAGCTGTCCTTGGTTTAGTTTGTTTCCTGGAACTAAGTCCACCTCTTTTAGTAGAGCTTAAATGACTTAATGTCTGAATGACATCTACCTAGACCTCGCCCCTTCCTTGTTAGGAGGTTCTTTTCCTTCTCTTTCACCTCTTCTCTGTGGAGCTCAGAAACAGTATCTCGCTCTGTTGCAACTCTGCAGTGTTTACCCCCTTCCAAAGAATGACATAAGACTTCCTACAGAAGGAGCCTGTCTCAACAGCTGCTCCAGATTTTTTGGCCTGATTTCTTGAGGAAACAAGACTCACAAGAGATCACACTCTCTTTATACAAGTCTCTGTGAACCAAGGATTCTCCTTTGTTTAGGCTCTCTGGTATCTCGCACAATACAAATTTCAGTTGAACCTTTTCTCACAGCACAGACATTCCTATTATTTTTCTCTCATTTTCTGATGTCTGGTAAGGGCTGAGCTGAAAGCATAACCTCAGTATGATTCAGTTAAACACTTACCCAAACAGTGCATACAGAAAACCAGGCTTCACTAGGTCCAGTGCTCACTGAAATAGTTCTTGTTCCACAGAGTCACTCTAGTATCTCTGGCAGGGACGTGGTGCTGCCTCTCATCCCACCCTTCCACCTGGTGCCTGAAAGTCCTTCAATGACAGACTGCAGGTATTTCTTTTCCAGTTTCCCAGGAAGGGTGACCTGCATGGTCACTGCCCTTTCCTCACATCTACTTGATCTACCAACATAATGGGATTGTAGCATTTGTTCCTCTTTAAAAACTTGGACTGGCAGAAATGTACTTTTTATTGAAGACTTCTAAGGGGAGCTTCTGCTTAGCCACACCTCAGCCAGCAGAGCTGAAACATCTGGCCAGAGGTCAGCATAAGGCATTGTGGAGCAGTTATTGCAGAATTGTTAAATGTAACAACAGCAAAGGCATGTCTATACTTGATGTGGAGTTACTCAGCCCACACAGAGCAGAGGACTTGCTGCCTCATATGTGGAGTCATATTGGGGACCTTTCTAAAGGAAGATCTGAACCACAGATCTTGATTTTTGCAAGTGTACACACAGACCGCTGACTAAACCAAAATCACCACCTCCCCCTTAAATAATATGCAGCATTTTACAAAATAAGGGCTTTTCTATCCTAATGTACCCTAAGTAGACAAAATAGATTAAAACATTAATACACATTCTGTTCTTTCCTTAACTGTAAATCTCTTGCAGGATTCTTGCATCAGTAGTTCTGAGACGTGTGATAGCACTACAGATCCAAGCAGCAGCAGCACCATGAAGGTTACAAGACTACCGTGTGTTGGACAGTTCTGGATCGCAGTTTGCCAAACACCTACTTCATATGTTTACATGGTGTTTTATATATTTTTGACTGACTTTTAACTTCTAGTAACACTACATTTGCCTAGTACCCCTATGGTTCTTTTTCGTCTTCAAGCACTCTGCATATATTAACTAACATAATCCTCTTAATCCTCTTAATTAATCACTTCAGTACTACTTGTTATTTTCCTTCCCTCCAGAAATGTAAAGGACCAAGCTGAAGAGTTGCTGCTACAGCATTAACTCCATGTCTTAAAGAAATCAGCACAAACCTCACCAACATGCAACACTTGATTCTACTGCAGAAACATTTGAGGTTTTGCATGAAAGCAGAGGAAATTTACAGTACAGTGAAATTTGATAAGACTTTCTTACTGCATACAAAACAATGAAAGAGTATTTCAGAAAAGGTTGTAATTGCAAAGGAGTCTGAGGAGTTTAAAAAAAAAATCTCTAAGCCCAATGGTTATGAAACACTGGTGACATATGCACACATATTTAAGGATTTCTTTTAAAAGATCACTGTTGTATGTGCGTCATCTTTTACACAATACTTCAGTATTGAAAAAAACTTCACACTGAAGGAATAAGTTCATTCTCTAACCTAATACATAAGATGTTTTCTTCAGAGGTAACAAAGATGAACATGGAGTTAAAAGGAGAAAGGACTGGTTAATCACAACAAGCAAAGTTACAGGTTTTTCTAAAATTGTAATTTGAGCTCACACAAAATTGATTAACCTTTTAAAAACAAACAGAAGTTTTGATGCAGGAGACTTCTTTGAGGAGAAAAGGATTTTCAGAGAATTCAAGTGCTTGGGGAGAAAATGAAGCAAAGCTAATTCTAAGAACAGTTTGAAAGCTGAGAAAAGAAAACCTGCCTATTCTAATAATGTGAAGTGCTGTCAGTGGGAATGTTAATTTTCTTTTGGTTATAAAATTTGGATCAGACTGGAAAACCAAGTGCTTGCATTTTAAGGACTGAGTCAATCTTTAGAATGTTTTCTACAATTATGCTCTCCCTGCAATTCTTTCTTGAACTTTATCCTGAGGAATCTTCACATGCGTGCATTGCATTCTAAGTTAAGAGTTTTTTTACCACCTTGTTTTGAATGGACCAAGGACCTGCTCCAATAGAGCAACTGCTGTACTCTAAATCAGTGGTTCTCAAACTATTGTTTGCAGTCATCCACAGAAAGCTGGCTTGTCACATGCTGCTGGCTTTAACCTTGTAAACAGAAATAAAAGAAACGAAAAAGATGTATTAAATACTTTCCCATGACACAGTCTCAGTAAGTAAAACTGAAGTGACCATGCAGTGTTCTAAGAGAATCAGGAGTGTTCTTTGACAAATCTTGGATGCTGGATGTGATTTTGTGCACTTCTAAACATTCAGAAGGCTTCCACTGCTTCCCTGAGTATCAGAGATACTTCCCACACAGAAATCTGTTATGAGAATAACAGTAAAGAGCAGAGAAAGCAAAGAGAGGAAGGCAAAATAAAACCAATAAACTTCAGGAAGGTAGATTCCAGTAAACTCAGGGCAACATTAGTTGAGAATTTATAGCAACCAAGTTCATGGGGAAAAGGAATTAAAGAGACCTGGCATTTCCTCAAAGAAATGGTACTGAGGCACAAGCACAAACTGACCCAATGCAGAGGAAGGATGGAAAATGTAGAAAGAGACCAATCTGGCTAGGTCATGAGCTTGTTATTAGCCCCTAACACAGGAAGAGAGCACAGAGAAAGTGTAAATTAGGTTAGACTGCTAGGGAGAAGTATTTTTCAGAAGACACAAAACTCAGGCCAAGATACAAATAGCTGCAATTAGGAAGGAAGACCAAGAGTAAGAAGAAAGAAGAATTACATTAGTAACAATAAGAAGAGCAAGGATAATAGAGCTTTGCTCCATAGGAGAGATGAAAAGTTACAGGGCTTCAGAATTCACTAAAGAGATTGTTTGTGAACAGGAAGTTAATACAATTAATTGAGTGATGAAAGATATGACTTTAGCTTAAAATAAGGATATAACAAGTTAGGCAAATTTTATATATGTTATAAATGAAAGCAGCTTAAAATAATTTTCATGCTGGTTTGATCCACTATCAAAATTTGCTTAGCAAAATGTCTGATATAACCTGAAGGCATAAGCAGTCTTCCAAGTACTTGTGAAAGACAACTGAGAGATGAGAAGACTTTACAGAGGGAAAATGCAATATAAAACTTTACAGGAGAGGAAGGAGATAGAAAGAAGAATTAAATTTTCAATTACTGGAAAAATCCCACTAACCAATAAACAACTTGCAAACATTGTCAGCAATGATGTTTTAGGTAGTCCTGCAAGGAGCAGAGAGTTGGACTCAATGATCCTTATGGATTCCTTCCAACTTAAGATATTCTATGATTCTGTAAAATCATGGCAAGTCTTTTCCAGACACTAGTAAGGCTTTTGATAACTGTTCCATTTGACATCCTCATGAACAGCTTAAAGAAGCTTTTCTTGAGTCTTCTAACATGGAGTGGGTACATAATCTGTTGGAAAATCATACCCAGAGTGTATTTATTTATGTTTAGCTGTCAATATGGAAGGAAGTATTGAGTGCTGCCATGATTTGAATGAAGCTCAGCAGGCATGCAGAAAAGTACTATATGAAAGCAGGAGTTATCAACGAACTGAACAAATTCCAGACATGGGACAGCTGGCTAAGGAGGAACTAGGGCTAAATCACAAGCTGAACATGACCTGGGATCGGCTTGCTGTTACAGAAGAAGCAAAGCTCAGACTAGGTTATATAAACAGAATATAGACCACAAAACAAGTGAAGTAATCCATCTAGTCTGTTCAGCACTGATAAAACCACAGGGTATGCAGAATAGGGTATCCAGTTTGAGGCACTTCCCTTCAAGAAAGGCTTAAATCCACTGAGAAGATTCTAACAAAGAGTAACAGGATTTTCAGACATCTAGAAAACATAAATGAAATGTAACCGAAAGACAACTGAAGAATGTGATAATAGTCAAGAATTTAAACATTACTGTAAAGAGAAAAAGATGCTTTCTCTATACATATATGTAACTGCCATCAGCTGATGGACCCATTCTTCTATGTCCCTATGAACTATAATTTCCAAATCTTAGACACATTCCTTTGGTTCCTGGCAGGCGCTAAAAAAGTGTTGTAGAAAACAAATTGAAGTTGTGTTTATGCTTTCATTACTGTAATGAAAATATCATACTGTATACCACTTGTACCTTCATACTCACCTCCAACCAAGAACTGTCATGTTCCTCAGCCCAAGTGAAGTGTAATATGTACACAAATGTTGCTCCCAAATTCTTCATATTTATTTAATGCTTCTTCCCTTTCCTTTTAAGGCAACACATCAACTTACTAATGCTCTTCCTTCTAGCTTCCTTTCATGTTCCTCTATCCCATACAGTAGCCACCAAAAATGCCAGCTGGGTAACTTTAATAACTTCTTTTACATATACTTGAAAAAAATCTCTTGAAACATCTCCAAAAACAATAAGAGTGCTGGCTGCTTGATCACTCTGCTAGATCCACTTTCACAATTCAGCTTGTACAACTAAAACAGAACTGAAAAATGGGGAAAATTGACAGCAAATCAACTATGAATATTCTCATGCTTAAATTGCACCTTGGAATGTGATTGACTGTGATAATGGAAAATTTGTGGCTATCTCAATTTATATTTAGTTTAAATCATGTTTATCCACTGGCCAAAGATACTGAACACTCAGGTTTCATGCAAACATAAAGCACTTTACAGTACAAGATGAGCTGCTTTTACAACACACTTTTCCTTAGTTCTTCTCAAGGTGTTTTACAAGGCATTAAAATAACTCCAACCAAATACTAGTCAAGCAGCTCACCTGTGCAAAACAAAACACATCTTAAGATTGAGGGCTAAGCCTACTTTTGTATCTCAGCATGCAAATCCAATTGAATGTCTTGTTAGGAATAACTCTTAGTGCTGGGTTGTGTGCTTTTTTTCACAAGGGAATAAGAGAGAAATCCAGATTCAAGACACATCACTCTTGCAACCAGGACAGCTGAATTACTTTAGTTTCCAGTAACCAGTTTAGCTACATTGACAAAGACACAGTCATCATTACATTACACAGTGAATGCACAGAAAGAATTCTTGGAAAGAAACTGAGATTCATTACTGTTTCAAAATACTATGGTCAGAAATGGTTCACATTTCATAAAGTCAGCAAGAGAATACATACAGAAAAACTCGTGCTATGTTTTGCTCATTCAGGCTAAAATCTTTCCTCTTTAAAATGAAATCCTAGAATCTGAAATGGATTTGGAAACCGTTTAGAAGATTATTTTTTTTAAACTGTTATTCATTTATTGTCCTGATAAGAAACCAAGATTCTCAAATCTCCTCTGCTACTGCATTTTGAAGGGTTAGTTAACAGATATCCAAACAGGTGCTACAGAAGAATTTGAGATTTCAAACATTATATAAATGACTACTTTTTCTGCTGTCACCAGCAGATAGTAAAATTTCAGCCTCTTACAATATATAAGTGCAAGAGAACATATAAGGTACACATGACCGCAATCATACAGGTACAAGAGCATGATAGAACCCTGCTTATTGCATGTTGTTGTGTTCTTGAGCACAAGGGACTTCATATACTTATAGGCAATGCCTAAACAACAAGCTAATGGGTTAGATGCAGTAGTTCCATATTTAGGAAATAGCTATGAAAACTTGATTAACATTGCAAAAATCAGGCACTGAAGAATTAGAAAATCCCCTCTGCAACCTTAGCTTTTACAAGTTCACAGCATTTTCACACTGAATATCCTCGCAGATATCCTGCTCCAACAAATGGCACATTCAGGACCCAAAAAGATTTTTGAGTTTTTGTAATTTGAGGAAAAGATATCTTCTTCTAGTGTCATTTTGGCAACAGCAAAGCTGACACTCCTACAAGAAATTCCAGCCCAAGACACTTGACGTTGGGAAGAATTCTGAGCATTGAAAAAGATTTTATAAAGTTTTAATAGAAATGTGAGGTAAATTTGTTAATAACAATTATGTAACATAAAAACAACTGCAGCCACAGACAGACAATCCAACTTTTCCAGATTGGCAATAATAATAGAGAAACTTTGTGCTATTCTGGCAGTTACAATACTACTAACAAAGGTATCATCTGCAATTTAAAAAATATTCATCAAGTATCCCTAGCATAAACTTGGTCTGTAGGCAACATCCAGGCAACTTGATTTTTGTGGTGACACTTAAATTCTGTTTGGATATGATATAATCTATTTTTGTGGTACTTTCGTCATGCAACAATCCACACAATGCAGTGTTCACATTTTTTTGTGAGAGATTGTCACGTCTTTTCTTCTTAATTTCATTGTGCTTCCTCTCTCAGAGTTCTGTTCTGTCTTTCATGGGGAGTCACTTGCAAGTACCTAGCAATGCACATCTTGCAACTAAGGGTTATGCTCTGTCCCTCGTTTGGGGGGTCTCTAATTTGCATTTGGTGCAAAAGGGATGACAGTTACTGTATTCTCAAGTGGATTTTTTAAGGACATATTTACTAATTGCGTAAGGAAAGGGTAAAATCACATGTCTGCTACTAAGCAGGTCCTGGTAAAATAAGAACCTGTTCTCTTCAGATGTGAGAACAAGCTGTAGCCATTTCTACTCAACAGTAACTGAAGAGAATAGCAGGTCTCATCTGAAGTTTAATCCAGGTGGATCACAGTAACAGCACTAGTTCCAGTGTGCTGGTCATGTTTCTGTCCTCAGAGTGACCCTACAGGGCTCCTGTTCCCTGTCTCAGCATCAATGCAAGCTGTCCCCTGAGGACGGACACTCCCTATTCCACCTTCAGGAGGCTAGAAGGATTAAATAATAGATGTAAGATTTATTTACAGGTAACTGGGAAGCTGCACTGTTACAGTTCTGTGCCACACGATTGAAAAGGTCTTACGCCAGATGATAAGGCTGGCAATGAAAGGAGGCAGGCAATTCAAATAATTTGTCTAAAAAGGAAGGAAATAGCTTTTTTGAGGTCAAATCACAGTTCCTGCAAAATCAATTGACTCAGTGAGATCAGCTATTCACTCTGGTAAGGTAACTTTAGTTGTTTGTAAAGGTAGCTCTGGTATGCATTTACAGATTGAATAAATACAATCAAAGTTCATATTCTATTAATTAGTGCTTTCCCCATTTTGGTGAATAAATACACACAGTATTGCATTAGACCACAAGTATTACTTTACTCACTAAGCATAATTTTGAGGAAAAGAAACATTTCATTTTATCAACGGAATTCTTATATACTAATATTTCTCCTCAACAGCACTCATAACACCACAACAGCACAGCAAGTTTCTGAGCTGAAAAGAATGGAATGGTGGTAAACTAGGGCACATTTTCCTGCTCTTTCCATTCCCCTGGCTTTCATTTATCACCACTGCTGGAGACAAGAGTTTGATGTGCACTTTTGGTGTGGCTCAGAATGGTCATTGTCATATTCTGATCTAATGATCCTTCCTGTTCAGGAACAAAGAATGACTGATGGGATTAGGTGTAGTTTAGCAGATGGAGATTGTACTGCAATAGGCTAATCTTTGATTCAGCTCAGACATTTGGTGTTGCCTTAGCTGTGTTATCTTACACTACTCTCAAATCCTGGTCTATAAAAATTCAGATCTGTGAGGCTGAAATCAATTCATGACATTATCACATAAACAGAGGTCCAGCTAGTGGTTGCTTCTAATGTAATTCCATGTGTCAAATCTAACTTGCTATGTGAACATGAGTTTATGTCTGTCTACACAACGTAGAAGTAAAAAAGTCTGTACGACACAGAGGACTGTTGGTTTATTGTATCTGCTCCTTGCGCTGTCATTTTAGCAACATACTTTTGCTGTACAACTAAGCACAAGGAAGAAAAATAGCTATAATTCAAGAAGGGAGAATTACAAATTAATTCTAATTAAAAAGATCTGAAAAGTTCCCAAACACATGGCTTACATAAACACCTTTTTCTGAAAAGACTTCTGAGATATTTGCTCCATTCATCCACATAGTCATTGGAATAAAGTTAAGATGCATCTTTAGACACACAAAGTTATCTGCAATAACATATTAAACACTGCCCGAAACAGAGGTTTTTAATAAAAGTAAAATAAAGAACATAACATTGGAAACAGAAGACTATTAGAAGCCTTAGAAAGGTAAGTATTGTGAAAGGAATACAGTCTCAATGCCTGGATTACCGGTGGGTTTAGGAAAGTATTTTCCAGTGGAAAAGGAGCATAGTGTTCCATCTCCTGACTAGCATGCCTAAAACTTCCAGACCACAAGCAATAAGAAGAAATATCTGAAGGGTCCTACAGTAGCACAGGTCCTCAGTCTTTCTTTATCTTGCATCACTACTGTAAGAATTTTATGATTTGTCTGAACGATGTATTTGAATTGCTTTTATTGCAAGCATTTGCTGCCCCCAAGAGTCGACAGCTCAGTTCCCATGGTGCTGTGTACTGTCTTAAAAGATGTTTCATACATACAGTATCACATGTTTCTGTGGTTGCTATGGTAATGAAAGTACTTGTCTTTTACAACATTGCAGAGTAAAAAACAGGGATATAAAACATAAAGACTAAGAAAAGTTTTAACTTCTGAGGGGAGGGTGGTGGCTAATTTACTAACTGGTGTATCAGTGGACTGCACTTTCTGTTTAATATTAACATGAACCTGAAGTAATATAATGAAAATAACCACTTTATCTAGACACCAGAAGTTCTGCCTATTTGATTTGAGCATTATTTGCACAAATGCATGCTTGAATGTGTACATTTGTTAAAAACGTGTCAATGACTGATCAGAAAACAAGTATCTCATTGTTTCTGCATTTTCCTGTACAATATACTCATCCCATTATTTTCTAATGCATATCTTTATTAGTGTTTTTTGCTGAACAACGGTAATGTGGCTATTTGTGTCCATAGTTAGAATAGAAAGCAATCCCTGCACTATAAAACTAGTATTTTGAAGCTTAAATGCCCCAGCCAGTCTCATGTAAAGAGGGGAGCACAGTGTCACTCACCAAATGTTACTACCCTATAGAGGAAGAGAACCAATTGGGATATTGAGTTTGCAAGAAATCCAAATATCAAAGGCACAAGGAAACAAAGGACCGGGACACTGACAGAACAGAAGTATAAACACAAAAAAGCAAAACAAGAACTATTTGGGGAAAATAAAAGCTAATCCAATGTGGAAGTGATTCAGCATCTCACACAGACACACATCTCATACACATACCTTCTACACAAACACACTGAAACACATGTAAACATGTCCTATACACAGAAAGTATAAATGTAACATATACCTAAAGAGGAATGAGAAAAAGTGGCAACACAGCCAAATCAGATAACAGATAGGAAACAAGCTATGAGTGTGCAAAGAGATATGGGTAAAAACCCAATACTTTATGAAGTGCTTATACCCAAGCAAGCTGTCATTAAGCAAAAAAGGACTATCTACATTCTGTACAGTTCTATTGCAACCATGCCTGTAATACTGGATTTGCCATATTTGCCTAACACATTAAAACCTTTTTCATCTATTGGAAACAGCTTTTTTCCAATTGTTAGCTTCCAGAAAAGTTTTCAATGATCTAGAAATACATTACCTGATACTTACCCCAGCTTCAAGGCCATTCAGATCTCTCTGTATGACTATAATTAACATCAGATGCCTCCCAAACTTATGGCAGTGCATACAGGCATTACAGAGGTTCTTGACTTGATTTTATGGTCTGAAACCATTATGTAAAAGAGAAAAGTAGTTATATGACAAACTAGATGAAAATTAAGGCCACCAAGTTTATGTGAGTTAACTGTATTGTCACACAAAATGTCTGTGACTAAGCCAAGACATGATCCCAGAGCACAGGCCAATGCCTAAACTCCTAAAGAGTGCTTTGTGGGCAAGAATAATGCTAAGCCAAGCAGTCCCTAACACCATCACTGACATGACAAACTTGATATTTTTTTCTTCCTCGTAATGATATCAATGATAACTATTTTATTTGGAATAAATATTTGTCACATATAACACTACCTTGCATTGTTTACATATCACAAATATTTTTGCTGCTCATTCAAATAATAATGAGAATGTTGCTCACTTAGTAGTAGTTCTAGAAGTTATTTAGCACGTACTACTAAAATTCTGTCTGACAACAAGAATTACTTTCCTTATGTGGTTTTCTCTGGCATTTATTAATATAATATGCAAGTTGTTCATTCTTGTTAACTTAACTTTTATGATACTCATGTGAAATGAAAAGGAGATGTATCTCTTTACAGATACAATAAAGTGGTTGAGTAGATACTTAGTAATTCTAGATAATTACTCTGAGGTATGTATTATTTCCTAGGCTTTCCCCAAAAGCAAATGAGATGCAACAAACAACAAAAAAGCCCCCAAGTTTCATCATGGGGTTTCCCTTCTTTTTTTTTTTCTTTCCTCCTTTTTTTTTTTTTTTTAAATAAATTTCATTTGTTCTCGTGTGTTCTTTTATGTTTTTTAAACCAAGAGAACAAGAATTTTAGACTTACAGCACAGCAACTGTGCTAAAGGAGTAACTCACGTCATCAGCAGTTGCTGTCCTTAATAAGGCCCTGAGAGGTACCAAGACAAACCACTACTTGGCCAGATGCATAGAGACTTGCTGAGAGAGGAAACAGTGAAACACAGAAAACCTGACCATGAATGTTCTTTAATGTACTCTTTTTTACATCATCTCCTGTTGTCTCCATACTGTATTATGCTAAAGGATGCTAAATGCATGCTGTGAAGAACGTGCCATGTATTCACACTCACAGATCTTCCAAAAATTGTTAATAATTTTTTAGACATCCATCAATTCCCTCTGTGAACTCAGTTCCATAAAATACACTAAACAGCCAGAAAAAGGGAGACTTTCTCAATAATTTTTTATTCCCTGCCCATGATGTTATGTTGCGTGTGTCCCACCCCCCTCTCCTAATTCATTATTTCATTCTGCTTGTCCATCTGGCCCTCACGAGTCAACACTCAGCTCACCATACTGCCCCGGTTCAACCCTTGTCTCCACTGCACCCTAGTCAGGTGTCTCCTGCCTCTGCACTGTCTGCACAAATGAGTGCAGGAGAGACCCCACTGCTCCTAACATTTGCTTGCCTGGAACTGAGCTGGCCCACAAGCAGCTGGGAGTAACTATGTGGTGGGAGCTTTTGTGCCTTGGCTATTACACAGCACGCATGGCTGTGTTTTCAGAATGATGTGTAAAGGCTGGCCAGTATCGTGAACTGAGAGAGGCAGTCTTCATCAATCTTCGATTAAGGTGCTGAACTCTTAAGAAGTCTTGGAGCACATTCCAAGTGAGATAGTTCAAAGCGTAACTTGGCTATGTGTGGGTGGAGCTCCATGGGAATAGCTATAAGCACACTCTGCCAAACTGCAAATACCATAGTAAAGAGATGGCAGGACTTTTCAAAGAAAAGGTTGATAGGTAACTTTTTTCATTTGAAAGAGAAAAGGTTTTTTCCATCTGAATGGAAGAATTACGTACAAAAACATCCCCCCAAATATTCAATTTATGACAGACATTGTCAGTGAGTAAAAGCTTGAAAAAGTTATAAGCAACAAAAGGCAGATTCTTAATAAAAATGTCAGTCAGCTTTCATAAAAGAAAGTGCTACGAGCCCTACCTATAATTATTGTTGTATACATTACAGTTACAGGTTTGTGTGTTTTCCTGCAAGTTTGTACAAGTTACAGCCTATTTCTTGCAAGTTCAAGGAAATGGGTCTTGCAGAATTATCTGATAGGAGAAAATAATTCCACAGGAATTACTTTAGGCAGCACATTCACACAAATTAAGAAAAACAAAACAAAAACAACAACAACAACAACAACCCAAAACCAACCAACCAACCATGATGTATTCAAAAACCAGTCAAATTCACAGTAGAAGTCAAGATTATCAGCATCTGTAATGGGACAATATGATATAAGTTTGTGAAGAGAAACGGGAAAGGGAGTTTTCATAATTATGAATTATGAAGGGCCTGAAATGCAAGGACAAGAACGGTAGATGGTGGGCAGAAGTTAGCTAATGACGTTATTCCAAAAGCTAAGTAATGCAGTCAGACAGTGCACCAGAAATACTTCATTAATTGCTTTGAAAGCTGTAAAGGGTTATAGTATGTGTACTCCAAAGGTTTGTTTTACTACTAAAGGAATCTAGCTTAAACCCATTTATATAGCATACTAAGACAGAAATATTTTACATTTAGAACTCCTTAAAACCAGACCTTCCACTAATTTTTAATAGCTGACCTTCGATATGATTTGGAAAACCGGCCTAGCTATGTGAAAGACCTTGTTTCTTTTGGCCTTGTTGCTAATAAAGTTTGTTCATCCTTATAGACTGAGTTTATGGAAACTAGATACCAATGACAATATTTTTTTATAGGCATAAATGAAGGGAGGATTCCACTGATAGATCTCTGAAGCTTTGAATCACATGAGTGGAGGCACAATAAGGTACAGGCAATAGTGACTGATTTTGAAAATCTTTGCCAAATTGTTTTCACTCCTGGAGTTGTTTTTCCTTCACCAGTCTGGCAGAGCTTTACACCAGCATGGCATGAAGTCAATCTGTGGAACTGAGTGAACAACTGATACTTCGGTTCACTGGACAAACAGAAAAGAAAATATTTTGGGTGGATCAAAATTATTTGTTGGCTAAAATAAAATACTGTCCCTTGCTTTCAGGCTTTTTTTGTTTGTTTGGTTGGTTGGTTTTTAATTGAAATGTGAAAAATGAGGCTTTTCAAAATAAAAAATACATAACACAAAAAATCTCTATTTTATTTTCAAAATCCCTGAAATGGCTTGCTGAGTTGGACAAGTTTCACCTGAGATTACTTTTTCAGATGACACTTTATTTTCTAATTTTCCTCCACCTCTATATATTTGTTCACTTATGTTTCAAGTCTTTGTTAAGCTGATTGATTGTGATTATTTGAAAATTTACAGATTTAAATTAATTCTATCTGGAAAAATGTTAGGCAGTAATTTTTTTGGCAGCTTTAAGAATTTTGGTTCACATGTAAGCAGTGATAAATGTAGTAGATGCAGTCCAAAACAGAAAACAAAAACAAAACCAAAAGAAAACAACACACCAAATTACTTTTAAAGTTTTTGTTACATTGATTACCTTGGTTCTGCATATCTCTAAAGAAATGTGTGATGAATGAAGAAAGCTAACAAAGATCAATAGCAGTACTCATTGATTCTGAAAAGTAGCCAGCACTATATGGCTGAACTAGATTTTTTTTTTTTTTTTGGTGACAAAACCAAAAGCTGTATCCTTGTAATGCTCTTGGTCTTGATCAAAAAAATAAAATGTTATCTAAGCTTGTCCAATTTTTCTCCTGTGAAATTGACAGAAGTATTCATGTGCATACACGCCATTAGCAGAGAAAATACTATTATCCACTGTGGCCAGAGTACAAACACTGTCCGGATTCTTTTGAATTCCTATTGAAAAAACTCCACAGTGGAATGCTACACTTCTAAAGTTGCTGGGCGGCTGGGGTTTTTTGTTTTGTTTTTTAAACAGAATTTATAAGAAGACTCATTTTGTTGAATGTGGTAAGATCAAGCTACATCAAGCAATTCCTTGCTCACAAGTCCAAGATTGTCTTTCCAGCCAGCACACAGAAAAAAATATTATGCTCACTGCTTGCTTGTATCACAGCACGTGTATGCTTTCACCATCCCTCTGCTCCTTAGACATTTTTAATACATACACACACCTTTGTCCTCATGTTCCCTTTCATATTGTACAAGACACAGCAAGTACATAAAATCTCTGATAGTGATCTACAAACAACTTAGCCGTTTGATACTAAAACAGCCCTAAGTCGTCATTCTTCATCTGCCCAATAAACAGCTCGCATTGCAAAGCTCAGCATCGCTGTGAAACAGCAAGGGAAGCTTAAGTCTGTATCATATGTTAGCAGCATTTATGCCTCAAAAACTTCTGGCAGACTTTTCTTTCCTAATTGGGGAAACCAGAGTGGCCTTGTTTACAGATGGATCCAAATCAGTCCCCAGGGTTTGTATTCGGATGATGTCTCACTCTATTTTAGCCATCACTCAAAGAACAATAAATGTACTTGTTTCCACATTTCAGTAAGTAGGAGGCAGCTAACACCTACCAGCCTGAGTGAAGTCTGAAACTTCCCTAGATCAAAGAAACACTTAGTAGCAACCATTCAACATCCAGCATAACATATCATATTTTTTCACTAATGAGCTACAAGAAAAATCCCATCTGCATATCTGACTGTGTTGGAAAAGATAAAAGTCACAGGAAATACCTGACAGAAATGCAGACTCAAGCTGATACAAGTAATTAAATTGCTTGCCTGGCCAAAATAAGTCGCTGCCAGACAGCAGGGGACCCAGAGGGGCACAGAACATCTGGGGAGGAAACCAGCGACCGCTGAAACAGAAGCACCAGTTTGTTCCAGTCTGTTTGAGACTAAACTGACGTTTGAGACTGAACTGACATTATGGAGACTAAATGCCCTGTGATACCACAGCGCCCTGAGCCACAGACATGTTGCTGACTGTTAACAAGTGCCACAAATTGCCTGTTGCGCAGCAGCCACGGCACAGCCTGCAAGAGAAGCTGGGCTGGTCGGCATAATGGTTTCTCTCACAACCTCCCTGTCCTTCAGCAGGGCACAGTATGAAGTCCAGGTGGGCCAGCGCAGTGCGCACCATGGGGACGGAGCTGTAGCACCTCACCCCCGCCATTAGCCCTGAGGCACAGCAGGAACCTTTCAGGGGTCTCTGCCGAGTCACCCCTGCAACTGCAGACAGGGTGGAGAATGCCTGGTTCTGATTGGCTCAAATTCCCGTATTGCCTGCCGATTGGCTGTCACCACGCTCACAGTCTGCCCTTCTGGAAGGTTCTCCGAGCGTGGGCAAGGCTTCAGCTGGGGGCGGTCTTGTCAGAGCAGGCAGCCACGTTGAGGGGACAGCCTGAGTGCTCGCGGCGGGACAGGTTTGTGCAAGGAGAGTGGACGTGGAGGGTACTTTCATGGATTTGGGTTACCTTAGCAAATTACTGCCCCTTGTCTGACCTGTGGTGACTGGCCACTATGTTTCAAGCAGTTTTATGACTGGTTTGGTAATATTTGCCACAATTTAAAAAAAACAGAATAACTGCATTAAGGTATGCAGTGTATTACGGATGAGGTGGCCTGAGATCCACCTGAACAGTCATTTACTTGAGTGGGTTTTTTCCATATTTGAGTCATATTCAGTAATGCTGTTACACTTTCTAGATATTATTTAGTATTTATATTATGAACAGCCTTATTTTCAGCTATAGTAAATACAACATACAAGCAGTCTGAACTGTATTCATGCTTTTTGATTGCTATATTACTATATAACATATGAAAATCTTTCAAAGCAAGCCATAAAATGGTGGGTAATAAATTGTAATTCCTGCCATAGGAAAGTGAACAGAAAGCTATCGGACCAAGACTGAAAGCCAAACACTGTACTTCCTGTCTTTTAGATCTTCTAACATGTAAATCGACCGTTACAAAGAGGATTAACTACTAGAAGTGCACGACTGAAGCCCAACATTCAGCCCTGCTCTTTATTCACCGCCAGAGCAGACCAGGTGTCCAGAATCCTAATGCTGGGCTCTGCAGTTGGGATTTGTATGATCTGCATACTAAGCATAAGTCACCATTGTTTTCTGGCTTTAATTTATTGGTGGCCTTAACAACTGGCTATTTTACTGCTAATTGTATTTTAAAATGCTAGTACAAAATCAAACAGCAATTGGGACTCTAAACCTGCACTTTCATGAAGGACATTTATTTTTAAAAATTGTTTATTTTGTCAGAGAATTAGATTTATGCTCAGAATCTTCAGGCTTTCTCACAGAAAAGTACCTTGTGGTATTTCACTTACGTTAATGGCTTAAGCTTCTCATTGTTTTCTTAGGAAAGTTGTGTAGTATGTACTAGAAATAGATGTAAGAGTTTTCAAAAGTTGCAATAATTTAATCACAGGCGTATCTGCATCATTGCAAAATGAAGCCTCAGGCATTTGAGAATCTCCCCTCTTAGAAATTCTTGCAAAAAAAGGCCCAGGTATTACAACAAATTCCATTTTGGAAAATCTGTCTTATTTATCAAAAGTCACCATGTGGCTTCAGCTTGTAGGTTAAAGCGTATCTTGTCCTGATGGCTGTGGGACAGAGCTGAGGGCTGGCAGGGAGCAGGAAGTCCACCATGCCTAACTGCAGGTCTGCATGTTATTCTGGTACGGTCTAGTCCATATCTTCTAAGATGTAATTTCCACTTGGAGGAAGTGAATTTAAACTATATGGCTTGTCAAGTATTTTTGGCATCTGTCTTGCTGAAAGACCCCATGAAATAATAATAGCTAGCTTCTATCCCTGGAGCTCAGAGCGTTTTACAGATCTAGAAAGAGATGTCTTTTACTAGGTCATTTTTGTAGATAACAAAACCTCAGGCTTAAAGATTGTAAGTAACTTATCGTGGGTCACACTAAGCGCCCCTTGCAAAGCTGGAGGCAGACGCTTAATCTCTCATTTCTATACTGTGCTGCAATAACAAGGCCATCATTTTTCAGTAAAAACTGAGCATCATCTTTACCTACACAAAATACAGGGGCTGGCGCATAACTCAGAAACAAGATCTACTCTATAGAGTGCAAAACTGCATGCCTACTTTTCAGGGACTGGCTTAATTTTTCCACTGTCCAGCCAGAGTTGACAGAGTTTTTATATTTCTCTGTGTTTACCAGATGTGCAGTTGCCCATGTTGAAAGTATAATTTCTAATGTGGGACTGCAAGGTCAGAAAAACACGAAGAGAACTATGGCAGCCATATAGTCAACTCTTGGCTATGTGTGAGTAGTTACCTGGGTTGCTCTGTACGCAACCTTGCCAAGCAAGCCTGAGTCCTTCTGCTATCAGAACGTCAAACAGTTGTGGTTCCATCCCATGAAATACGGTCCTCGTGTCGCCAGCAATGGAATAGCCTGTGATGCTTCTAACAGCAATGAAGCAGTTTAAAGTGCTTGGAATAAAAGAATGAACAAAATGAAAGTATAAACATAAAATTTAATGCCAAGAAAGAAAATACTAAACCCAAATTGTATCACAAACTCACATCATAAAAGTAAAATCCTGGTTGCTAGTGCCACTTGTAAAATTATTAATTCATTACAGAATACTTCAAAAGGATATTTTAGTGAAATTCTTTAAAACGTTAAACCTGGATTGAAATCTGTAAACATTTGATGCGTTTTAATATGTAATAAGCAGTAGATTTAAAAGTCTCTGGGGAATATGTAAGCTCAGGTATACTTTGCTTTTTAATGCCCAGAACTGAAATCCTCCCCAAGTACAATGGAATATCTGTAATTCATTTGAATGAGCGCACCCACTGCTGAAATGCAGACCTCCTCCCTCAGCTCCCCTGCCTGATGAAGAGGCACACAGTAGTTGTTTCACACCGTGCAGCAACTCAGTAAAGAGTGGGAAAAAATTGTAGGGTTGCTTCAACAGATTGTAGCCAGGCTGGATTTTCTTTCTTTTTTTTTTTTTCCCCCTTTAACCTTGGCAAAGACGCAAAGGTAATAACCCTACTTTTAAGAATAGTGCTGTAAATATTTTCACTATTCAGATGAAGGCAAGGGCTTGATTTCATACTTCATTCAAATGGTACCAGCAGCTAGCATGCTATAACATTGCTGGGACAGTATGTAAGATACTATCTAGCACAGAGAAACTACTATGAACTGAAATGCCGATGTTAAAGCAAAAGTAGCAACACTTTTCCCAAGCTATGACATACAACTATTGAACCTATCAGAATAGGTTAATTTATGTAACACCTACAGCATTTTCTCCAGTGAGAAAGGGTTTAGCAGCTGCAAGGTGACATTTAAACTGTGTTATTGGAAAATCAGTGTTAGGCTTGAAAAAAATTATTAGTCATTCTTGCTGCTACTCTACTTTCAAAACAAGAAAAATTAAACCATTATTTATAAACACTAGCAAATGTAAACTGTACTAAAATATTACTGGACTGTAAGTTTTCAAGATTCTTGGTTATTTGTATTTAGAAATTTGATACTGTCATGTGACAGAGGTTTGGCAGCGCTCTACTTTGTGCACAGTCATTCTTTTGTTGGCATCTAGACATGAATTAAGTTGTAAACACTGACCTATGATTCTTTCCCATATGTTTTAAGTGTATTGTGTGTAAATAGAAATGAGAAAAAAAGCACCTGGAACAGGGATACAGTGATTCAACCTGCTAAGATTGAAAGGTACATTAGTTTCATGAGTACTTAATTTTAAAGGTCATATCTATATATCATATATGTACATCATATGTCAAGAATTGTACCCTTTGTCAGCCTGTTCTACAGATTTGGGAAAAAAGGTTTGATTGTCACTCTGGCAGATATACACATACATATTTATATTTTGATAGTGTTGTCACTTTTCCTGTTCTGTGTTGCTTACTTTCACTCTGAAAACCTTAGAGGTAAGTGTTTGGATTACTTGTTAATAATTCATGTGTCTAAGTTATGTGGAAGAGATTTCTGTCTTTATAGTCTAGAGTAATATACATTTATGTGGCACTTCCCATAGGAGGAGAGCTAAGTGCTTTTCAAAGATTTGTGAGCTGAGGTGAGGAAGACTTTTCACTTTTATTTTGTTAAAGAATAAGGCATAGAAAGACTGTATTTTCAAAACTTTCCCAAATAGCTGTGAATGATCCATTTTTCTGAAAACTCATTTGAAATGTTTATAGTGAGAACCTGATGCTGAGCCTCTGTCTCATTGCTTTGAGTTGTAACCTTAGATGCTCAGTCCTTTTGAAAATGAAAGAAAGAGCTCTCTCAAATTATCTATAAAAATGATGGGCACTTTTGAAAATATAGAGCTACATGGTATCTCAGAACATACACAGGAGTTCTGTGAAATATTCAGGATCAGAACATAACTCTTCTGAGTATGAAGAAGCCCCAAAATTCTCCTATATTGCCTGTTCATTGCTCTCAAAGAGCTTTTGAATTTGCTGTGTGCTGGTCAGCAAAAGGTACAAAGCCCTTGATGCATGCAGCCCAGCTGCTTCAGCAGGAGTCACTCCTTGCCATTATGACTTTGGCACTATACTGCTGAACAGGTTGAATGAAAGGCCTTTTCGTGAAAACCTATCTAGCTTAAGGAGTCAAACAAAAGAACAAAAAGTATATATTTATGAATCTATAAACTTTTGAAGTTCTAGTTCTTACCAGTCTTTTACTAAAGGATGATCTTTCACATCTCCTTTTTGAAGCCCAGCGATAAAGCCAGGTCTATGAATATGGTAATTTTAATAGTGTGTTCGAGAGTAGTCTGAAGTAACTTTAACAGGAAAGCACCTGTCTGCTATTTGTGTTAGTGAGACCTATATAAACGCCTCAAGTGATTTATATGGTTAGGGTTGGTTTGTCTCTCATAGAAATAAATAAAAAGATTCTCACTGAGTAAGAGAATTTTACAATGGAAAATTTACTCTCTAGTTTACCGAACCAACACTGATAGATTTCAGTGAGAATCATGCATTCATCCACAAATGAAAGAGGAATAGAAAAGAAAGCCCAGAAACATAAACATGACTCTCTCTGTCTAATTGAGTATAAAGAATTATATTAGATACTAGTCATCTAAATAGAACACTAGAGTGAGGAATAACTTCATATAATTGCTAAAAAAAAAAAAAAAGAATAATAAATAAAGACTGCAGAGATGAAATCTAAGTTTATTAGGGTCCTGTTGGATCCTAAGCTGTAGAGTTATTTGTATTATGGCTATAGCTTCTATTTCAGAACAAACTAAGCTGTTCATAGACATGCAAGAACATCATAGTTTAAACGCTGTGAAATACTCAGTTTCTCCTATTTAAAAGCCTGTACCTCAGTATTAGAACTCTGAAATTCTGTAGAACTGTCTTTACTCAGGAAGAACAACTCAAGAAGATTCATTCAAGAAGATTCATTCAAAAAGTCCATTAAGTTCTAGGTTACAACAGCTGTAAGGGCTAAAAATGCCACAGATGTAATCCCATTGGTATACAGGTGGTTCTTTGGTTATTCTGTTTAAATGGCTGCAACTCAGGCAAAACATCTTTATTTAACCAAAATTCATATTTTTAATTTTATTTAGACCACATATTCAAAATTTTTGCTGTCATGGGATTTAACTTCTGTTCATTATCAGTCCAGCAATCCCAAAAATGTTTGCAGTGTAACTCAGATTAATACAGTTTACATGGAAACAAGAAGGGAGCTGAGCTCTATAGAGATCGTTATTTCAGTCCCACCCACTCACTACCCTATGCCTACATATAAATTTTCATTCAATTTAGCATCAGCACTATAAGCGTACACCCCCTGTTACTCTCTATTTACTGAAGCAATAATTTTAAAAGTGGAATGCCTCATTTCCATAATTCTTCCCTATGTGTAATTACTATTTGTGATAGGTTATTTGCTAAGTTGAAACTTGTTCTTCTATTTACACAGCAAGAACAGTCTTTGTGACATAAAATAAATGAAGCCAACTATGCTAGGGAATATGAAGAAATGCTAAGAAATAATCAACCTCAAGTCCTTTCTCCTCCCTTCACTATGGTTTCTCCATCTGTAAAGTTAGTGAAAAATACTGAGTTACTTTGTGAAATACTTTCAGATCTGCAGATGGGAAGCACTACATCAGAAATAGGTATTATTTTTTATTATAACTACTGTTAGTAATATTGAGTAAAATCCACATTTTAGGAGACTAGCTTACACACATAAGTTTTGCTAATTTAGACACTCTAGAGATATGCAGGTAAATGTAAATATACATTTACATTTATGTTTCCTTTCACATTATCACCTGTCGGAGCAGCTATGCAGTAAGGGTGTGTTTGACAAACCAAGCTTACAGCAGCATTCTTTCAAACTCTTAATAGGAGACAGCCTTCTGGGTGTGTGATGAAAGACATTAGACAGTCTGAAAAGACATGCCTGAAAATTTGAAACCTTAGGCAAATATGTACAATAATCCAGATAATACATGCAATGCACATATACTTTTACACTGTACACATGTCCCCTAATACCACTCTTTGCCTTAAGGATTGAAAATGAAGGCCTAATAAAAGTTGCCACATTTCCATAGATAATGCTGCCTTCCAGTACACATGGGTTTAACTGTACTTAGAACGTTCCAGGAAAACTCATGTCTTTTTCCTTTGTCCACATATCAAATCTTCTTATTTAGTCCAACCTACCTTTCACTAGAAGCAATCTTTGTTTTCATGTCAGACCTACAGAATAAAATACTGCATGCTGTAGCAGTGGAATCAGTAATGCTGACCTCTACAGCAGAATATAAGCCAAAACTGTAGTATGTGTTCATATGAATGTTATTTTGTGAACATTAATTAATTTTAAAATATTGACATTCTTCAAGTTGTGAATATAATCCATAATACATTTTCTTAGGGAGGTTTGGTTTTTTGCTTTTGTGTCTTGATTTTACATATTTGGATAAAAGAAATATAGTAATCACTTGGGTCGTAAGTAATTCGCAGTCCATTCTCTTGCCTAGTTCTTTCCACCAAGTTGACACTAATCCATGGATGGTGCACATGAAAGTGCAGCCTGTCGTGTTTGTGAATAAACCAGAAACCAATCCATACCCTTTACTGGAACTGGAAGCTATAAATTATGTGAAGACTCAACTGTGACTTTATTACAAGTTTCAAGTAGTTGGGTACTGTGCAGGTATGCTGCTGCCTCAGGATCACATGTGAAACCAAAACATAAATCAAAATATTGTAATTTGATCACTATGTTTCCTCCATTCCATCTCTTTAAAGATGACAAAGCCACTACCCTTGCCTTAAGCAATTTTTGTACCATTCTATGAATTTACTGAACATACTTTTGTCTGAGTACACATAAACTCTTCTCTCTAAAGTAAATGAGAAACTATAAATAACATACACCTCCTCTGAGATTCAGATTTAATTGCAGATTCAGATTGCAGTTAAATTAGGATTTATTTCATTAAATGCTTTTGATCAACATAACAGTTCATGCTTTGTTCTTTCTGAATATCAAAATTTTTTTCCATTTGAGAAGGCAATATTTCTGACTAGCTATGTGAAGAACCTACAGCAAAAATGATAATGCAATTCAAACATTTCCTGCTAAGAATGATCTGTGAATGACAAGATATTAACAGATTTGTTTGTTGTTTCTGATATTAACCTCTCGGTTATTCATAAGACTACAGATTTCAAACTGATTTTACACATGCTTCTAATATTGCTTCACTAGAATAATTTTTATTATTGGCTGGTATAGACACATTGAATCATCTCTGAATGGATATCTATTCTACAGAAATGCTTTTAGCCAGCTTCATTAGTATTCTGGGACATACACTGAGGAAAAATGAAACTCTCATCAACCGTCTCATTACTGCCTTTTTTTTTTCAGAAATTTTCTGATGAGCAAAGCAAAAATGTATTTCATGTGCCTGTCCAAGTAAACAGTACTTCATGACAGATATCGAAAACTACTGTCAATATATTATCTGCTGCATATTTTGTGATATTTGCTTCATGCTAGGCTTTATAGAAATCTAGCACTTCCCTACCATCCAGGTTACTAGTAGAATGTGATAGTAAGGGATGGAAACAAACCTAAACAGAGCACAGCAACACACTGTCTGAAGCTGCCTTATGGCAGACCGACACATATTATATAAAATTACTACAGGAATTCAATCAATGAAGCTGGGTTGCCTGCGGCTTCTAAACATGGCTGAAAAACCATAAAAGGTAGGCAGAATTAATGAGGAAAATGTGACAGGTATGTAACTTCTTTATGCGCTCTGAAGTACAACAAATGCCAGCAGAAGTGTGGAGGTCCTCCAGTAAACTTTACTGCACTAACATTTTAGTAAATGAACAATAGTGACAGGTGTCCTCCAGCAATACCAAATCAATAATTTACACCTACTGCCTATTAGTTATCCAAGTAGTCAGAGGTTACATTTTTATATATTATATGAAGGTGAGTAAGTCACACATCTGGGTTTACGGCACCTCTCTGATGGAAAAGTGTTATGGAATTTTATATTCTTGTAGGTGGCCTTGAAACCATGATTATAAATGGATGCAATAATGGACAGGCAAGGTATATAGAAAGATGTACTTGGTCTTTATTAGAACAACTGATAAAGCTGAAAAAAACCCAGACAAGTGTTATCCTTTGTTACTTTGTGTTTATTTTGAAATTATTTTTACAGAACTATATCTGTTTCACCCTACTAAATTTAATTCTTTTTCCCTTGAAGTTTCTCTTTTAAGAAACTGGACTTTTCTCAGATCTTGGTTTCAAAATTAAATTCATTAAGGTTCCAAAAGTCTCTCAGATAGAATAAGACATGTGGAAAGTTTTGCCCATGTTTGTATCTTCCAGCTTTCTCTTTATAAAACCATTAGTACTAGCAAGTCAGAGCATGTCTCCCATTTATGTCTTGACTTTTTCAATTGTAATTTCACTGCAGTATTCTGGAAACTTCTCTGCAATGCCAGCCTTATGATTTGTTTCTTTAATAATCTTGTATGTAAGATTTTCATTTCAGCAGGAGGAAAAAACTGGGACAGAACCAATCTTCATATGCAGGACTAGCACTCGATATTAATATTCAGATTAGTGAAAAAGGTAGGGTCAGTTTCCCTTTTTTTCAATGGAGTTTAATTCTGAGAGTGGTAGCTCTTGTTCCTGGCATACTCTAATGACTTGCTCTTCCTTTTAGAATACACTTCCATGCAGACATACTTGTCTACATTTTGCTGGTAAAGCAAGCACAAGAATCCATGAAGAGCACATAAGGTGCCTGGTTCACATATTTCTTCCATTCCGCAGAGGCTGTCCAAACTGAGCAGCTGCACAGCTCTCTTCCAGCCTGAGCAAGTCAGGGAGCTGAGGGAGAATGCATTGTGGCTGGATGTTTTCAGGTGCAGTTGTGATCCCTTGTAATTGATTTTTTTTTTTTTTCCCCCAGATTCAACTGAACACTGATTGTTTCATACTGAAGGTATTATACCACATTACATCTTTGATTTAATAAAACCCTGGGCATGAAATGCAGCTAAATTACCAAGAAAATGCTAGTCCTTTTTAGCTCTTTTTTGTATTGATAAAAATTGTGACTGCTGAATGTGAACTTCGGAATCTCTAGGAGGAGGAAAAAAAAGGAAGAATCATTCATGGAAACATATGGGCCTATGCTACCCTGTCACACAGCAAAAATGAAAAGCAGAATCATGAAGCAGGTTCTAATAACTTATTTTTTTCTGTGCACTGGTACATTACAAACAGGCCCAAATGGTAATTCCGAAAAAATGCAATAGCAGAAAGTGTGATTTTTTTGTACAATGACTGCAATTTTTACTATAGTGCAATAGAATGAGACCCATCACCTGTAACTGAATCCTGTACTCACAATGCCCCAGGGAACCTCTGTTCATGTTTATGTGCCACTTAGGAATGATGAGTATTCAATTTTTTAAAAAAACACTTCCTGCACTCTCCAGTAGTGACAGGAACTGCCCGCAGGGCTGCTGTTTACGTACTCTACCACTTCCAACTTTCGGTCACATAATTCATTTGTTTGCAATTACTATGGCAACAATGACTGCTATGGCAACTCTTAATAAACTGCCAGTAGAAAAGGGGAAAAGGGGAAAAAGGAAGGGAAGGGAAAAAGGAAGGGGAGGGGATCAAAGAAAACACATCTTGCACTAAACTGCAGGATAATAAAACATTTTTATGTTAAGCTCCCTTGCTACAGAACCAGATTCCATTCTCCTTTCTCACTCAGTGAGTTAAGCCACAGGACTGATTATGAAGAAAAAAACAGCAGAAAAAATTAGACCATCTGAATTTACCCCATAAGTTTAAGGTTCCCACTTCCACAGAGCTCTTTTCAACTTTCACTATACTGCTGACTGAAAAAACTACTTTTAATAGCCCTTAGTTTAAAATCAGTCATCACTTTTTACAAGTTACATAGATCATACAAGCACATAAGTACCAGACAATTCTTAGTGTACTTAGTTTCAAAAAAATCCGGTACAAACACTCCAGTGAGCTAGGCAAGCATTTTGCAGAAGGAAGAGTGGTACACAGAAAGAGTAAAGTTATCAGACACTTGACTGAGTGCATACAGTGTAATGAATAGCTGTCAACAGCAAAGGCACGATACCACTTCATGCATGCTCCTAGCCATGGCAAGTGTGAATTAAATGCAGATACCTTATAGTTCAGAAATGCTGCACAAGAGACATCATGGTATCTTAATAAGTTAAAAAACATAGAACCCAAATCTATTGCAGGAATAGTTCATCACTGCCGTGTTCAGTCTCAGAAGGCTTAAAACAACCTGTATATGCTATTTGTATTTATACAATAAATAGTTACTGGCATGGTCATATTTATAAAAGTTCTAAGTTTCAATTTAAACTACAGATAAAAGGGCAGAAAAAGACTGTTCTCATTAAAAAAAAAAAAANAAAAAAACTTTTTTAAAAAAAAAAAAAAAAAAAAAAAAGATCTTAGCAGGTTGTGTCTGTTGCTTGGACAGAAGACTTTTCAACTTAAAGAGGCACTGCTGGCTATAGGGTTCTTGTACATTATGTATAAAAAAGTGGTAAACCCTCCTAAAAAGGGTCTACATCCTTATTAAGTTACGTTCACAGGAATCCCAAGTGAAGAAGAGAAGGGTGTAGGTTAAGTCTGAGTAAGAAGGCAGTTTGAAGACAAGGGACCACATTCTTAAGAGCTTTGAAAACTGGAAGGCAGGACCCTTCTGGGAGCACCCAGTACCTCCGTGAAATTCTTAAGGGTGTCCAGGAGGTAACAGGATACTTCAGCTACCTGCATGGGCAAGTCTGTCGGCTGTAACATGTGAAAGGGAGATCTTTAGGTGAGTAGACCAGAGGTTCTTCTGACATCAGTGTGACAGCAGGGCACAGGAGTTTCACGCAAAGCTACTTCTATAAGTACTGTATGAAACTATTGAGAATACCTGTTTCATTAGTGTATTATTTAGTAGGTCTCAGTTGTCAGTCTTGGAAAGGAGCTACAAACTAAAGAAAGCAAGCAATTTTACAACTCACAACCACAATTAACAATAGTTAGCAATGAAATTATAAAATATAAGGAGTCACAGAATTGCTTACAAATGCAGTACTCCTTGAGTTCCCCAGTATGTTTCCAGGATATCAAATTGCACTGCCCAAACAGATGTTTTCTTCATGATTTATTTCATGTAAAGGAGCTAATGTTGCAAGAATAAGGTGCTGTACAGAAGTCTAAAGAGAAGCTTGCTTTCTGCAGCATTCTAAGTCCCTGAATATAGATTGTCGTTACACTTGAACCATGGAAGTAAAAACTTGTGTGAAC
>VXBL01005874.1:5591-48403 GCA_013400195.1 Aramus guarauna
AAAAGCTCAGGAGGGGCATATTCCACATGCAGAAGCTGTTTCCTAGTGTAAAGCGTGGATCTGTGACCTCCTTAACTGGATCACTTCTGTTCATGCATCTTTTACCATTCACAGAGATCCTGCCAGCAGGATATACAACTTACATGTCCAAAGCAATTATTTATTGTCTCATATACACAGCTGATAGCAAAGTCATGCTACAAGGCTTAGTATTAATTTGCTCAGTGGCCTTGATGAGACACCTGATGAGTCTCTGCTGGCCAGGAAGTCATCAGTCAGCTGCAGAAGTGCTGCCTCTTGGCTGCTTACAAAGGGCTAAAGGGCTGATCCTCAATCTTGCTAAGTGCCCATCTTCTGATTCTCTGTGTTTTTTTCTTAGGACTTTATTCCTCAAGAAACCTTGTCAGTCATTTTGTTTGTTTGTTTTTTAATTTCCTTTAATTAGTAATTATTATTGTCTCAATAATTTTAATTCTGTGGTTTTTGCTTTTCTTATCTTTCTTGGCTTTAACTTTTGTACTTTGTCACACTTCAGCAACAATTTTCTCTGATAGAAAGCCACCCAGCTGTGCTACACAAAGCTGGGCTTTTGGTCACAGACAGATAAACTCCTTGGCCATGGGTTATAGGGTCTTATAAATTTATGCTTCCTTATCTGGTAACTTGATCAAGGTCATATGCAGAGCTCCATCTGGGTTGAGGACACATATATATTCCTGAAAAGTTCTCAGTGCCTTTCCAGTTTCCTGCCCCTACCTGTATCATCTTACATTCAGGCTTGCAAAAATCCAGGCAAACATCTACAATACTATTTTGTGATCAGTGTAATCTAAATCATAGGTGGATGAATGAAAATGTGATAAAGATGTTGTATTTCTTTTGTTGTTTTGTTTTGTTTTCCTTGAAGGGCAGAGAAATGCTAGATCTCAAAATCAAAATGTCAGCATCTGCTCTTGTTACACCATTTTATTTCTTCTATGTGTACCTGTTAAATAAATCTTTCTGCAAAAAAGTATTAGGAATTTTTTAGGTTAGTCAGTTCTGTCCCCTGATTTGAAGTAAAATGTTTTCGTTTCTGCTGTGGAATGGTCACTGGGCTGTTTGACCAATTTCCAAAATATAAATGCCAATAAGAAGGAAGAAATAATGAAAAAGTAAAAATTGATGCTTTTTGATCATAAAAGATAGTGGCAAGGACTAGGTTAGAAAAGAACAGGCAATGTATGTGTTTATGTTGTAATGTCTACATCTGAACTGTCACAACTGATGTCATCAACCTTGATTTTGTAAGGCCTTTGACATGGTCCCATACAACATCCTTACTTCTAAATTGGAGAGATATGGGTTTCATGGATGGACTGTTAAATGAATAAGGAATTGGCCAGATGACCACATCCAGAGTGGTAGTCAATGACTCAGTGTCCAAGTGGAAACCAGTAACAAGTGGTGTTCCTCAAGGGACCATACCGGGACCAATACTGTTCAGTATTTTCATCAATGACATAGTGGGACTGAGAGCACCCTCAGCAGATTTGTGGATGACACCAAGCTGCATGGTGCAGCTGACACACTTGAGGGAAGGGATGTCATCCAGAGGAACCTTGACAGGCTTTAGAAGTGCACCCATGCAAACCTCATGAAATTCAAAAAGACTGAATACAAGGTCCTGCATGTGGGTCGGGGCAATCCCCAATATCAGTACAGACTGTGGGACGAATGGACTGAGAGCAGCCTTGCAGAGAAGCCTTGCAAAATTGGACATGAGCCAGCAATGTGTGCACTTGCAGCCCAGAAAGCCAACCATATCCTGGCTGCATAAAAAGAAATCTGACCAGCAGGTCAAGGGAGGTCATACTCCTCCTCTACTCCACTCTAGTGAGACTCCACCTGGAGTACTATGTCCAGCTCTGGGGCCCCAGCGTGAGAAAGACATGGATCTGTCAGAGTGGGTCCAGGGGAGGGCCACAAACATGGTCAGAAGGAGCACCTCTCCTATGAGGAAGGGCTGAGAGAGACTTGGGTTTGTTCAGCCTGGAGAAGAGAAGCCTCTGGGGACACCTTATTGCAACCTTTCAATACTAAATGGGGCTTATAAGAAAGCTGGAGAAGGACTGTTTACCAGGGCCTGTAGTGACAGGGTAAGGGGCAATGGTTTTAAACTGAAAGAGGGTTGGTTTAGATTGGATATAAGGAAAAAAATAATTATGAGGGTGGTAAAAGACTGGAACAGGTTGCTCAAAGAAGTTGTACATCCATGATTTCCCTATCACTGGAAGTGCTTAAGGCCAGGTTGGATGGGGTTTTGAACAACCTGGTTTAGTGGAGGTTGTCCCTGTCCATGGCAGGGGGGTTGGAACTAGATGATCTTTAAAGGTGCCTTCCAACTCAAACCATTCTAAGATCGTTTGATTCTAAATATGTCAGTTTCTCTTCTCTTAATGTAATTGAACTAAGTACTTCACAAGTAGATCTGCAATATAGATGTCTAAAGTTAGTGAATTGAATCTTATCCATGGTATTTTTTATGATTAAATGAATAGTTCTGATGTTGAAAAAAGAGAGATTAACAAGGGAATGGAAGAAAGCATTAACTAGGGGATTCTTCTCAGTACTTGAAAGTGCAGTTCAGGGAAAAGGGGACTTGGCATACATAATTGTTTTATTATTTCAATTTTTTTCCAAGGGAACTTATGGGAAAAATATTCTTTTTAAATAAAAAATGTTGCTGAAGTAATATAGCAAGACTGCAATGATTTTATTATAGAAAAGGGAAACATGGGAGTCTGAGTAGCACTTTGTTAGCATTTAAAAATGCGACTTACATAAATATAAAACAGATTTTGAGTGGTTTTTTCCCTGCATGATAAAATACTACATAATGCTTTAAAATGGAATAACATAAATAGTATTTTCTCCTACATGAAATATGTAGAAAGTGTTTTCACAAAAGGAAGAAACTTTCACAACAAAAATCTTATTAGTGACAACAAAACTGATTGCGAACTTTAGAAATGGTACTCAATATTTGAAGCCTGCAGTTGCAGAAGTATATATTACTCCCATTTGTCAGACCGAAGAAGGTATATTTGAGAGATTATATGATTTGTAGATGAGATCAGTAGGTATTGTCAAATCCTATTTTTTAACTATGTGACATATCATCATTTAAAAAATTGTTTTTAAAAAAATGATAATAGAACAAAGGAAAAAAACACCATCCAAAGATATTTTTTTTCAATAATTAAAACCCTAATAATGGAAAGTAATGGTGCCTATTTATGTCATGATGTGGATCTAAGCTCCTTGTTAAAAGGAAGTAACACACTGTACCAGAGATATTCTTCAACGTAATTCACAGGATCTCCTGTCTTTACTAAAAGATATCGGAAGTTTGCACCTCTTTTGTCATGTCTGTTCTACTAGATTCTATGAATGCATCTAAAAAGGGGCTGGATGGCTAGGCCCAAAGAGTTGTGATGAATGGGGTTAAATCCAGCCGGTGGCCAGTCACAAGTGATGTTCCCCAGTTCTCAGTGCTGGGCTCAGTTCTCTTTAATATCTTTGTCAATGACCTGGATGAATGGATTGAGTGTACCCTCAGTAAACCTGCAGACCACATCAAGTTGGGCGGGACTGCTGATCTGCTGGAGGGTAGGAAGGCTCTACACAGAGATCTGGACAGGATGGATCAATGGGCCAAGACCAGCTGTGTGAGGTTCAACAAAGGTCAGTGCTGGGTCCTGCACTTGGGTCACACCACTCCCATGCAACGCTACAGGCTTGGGGAAGAGTGGCTGGAGAACTACCTGGCAGAAAAGGACCTGGGGGTGTTGGTCGACAGCTGGCTGAATATGAGCCAGCAGTGTTCCCAGGTGGCCAAGAAGGCCAACAGCATCCTGGCTTGTCTCAGAAACAGTGTGACCAGCAGGACTAGGGCAGTGATAGTCCTCTTGAACTCAGTACTGGTGAGGCTTCACCTCGAGTGCTGTGATCAGTTTTGGGCCACTCAGTGCAGGGCGACTCAGTGCAACAAAGACACTGAGGTGCCGAAGTGTGTCCAGAGAAGGGCAACAAAACTAGCGAAGGGTCTAGAGCACAAGTTTTATGAGGAGCGTCTGAGGGAACTGGGGTTGTTTAGCCTGGAGAAAAGGAGGCTGAGGGGAGACCTTATTGCTCTCTACAACTACCTGAGAGGAAGTTTTAGCAAGGTGGGAGTTGGTCTCTTCTCCCTATTTACAAGCAATAGGACAAGAGGAAAGGGCTTAAAGTTGCACCAGGGGAGGTTTAGGTTGGATATTAGGAACCATTTCTTCACCGAAAAGGTTCTCAGGTATTGGAACAGGCTGCCCAGGGAAGTGGTTGAGTCATGATCCCTGGAGGTGTTTAAAAGAGACGTATATGTGGCACTTTGGGACATAGTTTAGTGGCAGTGCTTGGTAGTGCTAGGTTAACGGTTGGACTCAATGATCTTAAAGGTCTTTTCCAACCTAAACAATTCTATGAGTCTATGATTTTATGATTCTATGAATACAAGGTTCAATTTTTTAGCTTTTAATAAAAAGAGTTCTTGGTGATATGAGAATCATTCATCAGAACCCGGCCTTCTCATTTTTTAGAAGGAGTGTGTAATGGGTTCCTCTGCATTTCGGTGTGCCATTTGAGAGAGCTTTCAGAGCTTATCCAGTTGAAGATGCCAGTGATTTCCGCTGATGCTGCTGATGGCCAGTTCTTGTACAAATCTGAGTTTGGTGACTGCTATTCTTATTTGTTTTGCAACTGTTATGCTGAGTCTGCTGCGCAGCTGTATAATATCCTCCAGTAAAGAGAGAATCTGCCACATCAGTTCCTCAAAAACCCCAGAGATGGCACAGATTTCTTCATGTCATGCTGCTCTCCTTCAGTTCCAGACTCACATACATACATCTGTGGCTGTGGCTAGGCCATAAATTGAAATCCAGAGGCCATGTTAATGTGAGACAGTGATGATTAGGGAATCCTGAAGCCAGGAGTCAGTTTAGAGCAGCCACACTCTCCATACCAGGGTAACCGTGTGTGATGAGGTTCACTTCTTTCCCATTCTATAGGTTAGGCCCTTCTTTCCACATCCTAAATTGAGAAACAGTGATTAAATTACACGTTTCAGCCTTAAACTCATTTTATATTATTTATCAATTAAGCAAAAATAGAAAAAAAAAATGGGTAGCATTCTTGGAATCTCAGTGTGTTATAAATTCAGTAGCAAGTCTGGAGATTAGAAAAGTGCATGTGTTATGTTACCCAAGTAGATCCACAGCTTGGTTCAGCTACCCTGTTAGATGCATAAGCTACTGATATTCTTCCATGTCACCAACCCTTTACTGTTTAACTACTTTAGTTACCAAAGCTTGAAACACAAGACTAAGAAATAAAATATTGAAATATTGATTTTTCATGTATTCTTTCCCTTTCAGTGTCATTGTAAACATTCTTGCAATTTTTTAAGGTACAGCATGAGTATTTTCAGATCTGGAGTGCAAAATATAGGTACTAATTTTGTGTGTTCATTTTGTATTTCAATACAATTACCTTCAACGTCATTTCAGAGAACATTTATTGATTTTTTTCATTTCAATAGGATTTTCTTTTTAAAAAAACAGAACAAAAGCATAGAAATAAAATATTGTCATATGGAGCAAGAAAAAGATAACATTTAAACATATAAGTTATTAAAAACCTTGATTGCTGAGCTAGAATTGGGAAAAAAAATAATCTTGGCCTGTTAAAAATATGACATCAATGTAGTATTAATTGAAGAAGTAGACATAATTCCTAAACATATCAGGACCTTTCAGATGTTTCTAATGAAAAAATCCTCAGATATCTCTGAAACTTACTGTTGGTTTAATTATACATTTGTCAAAGTATGCTATATTGTTTAAGCTGGCAATATTTATCTGTTTTTGTACAGATAAATATTGAGTTGATGAAAATGTAGTGTTCCTGGTCTTGTCTAGCCTTAAATTTCCTGGGCTGAGAACTGAAGCAGAAAAATCAAATACTGTAAAACTCATGCCTGACAAAACTATTTCTTGTATTTGTCTTGTGTAGCCCTTAATGTATCTGGAAAGGTAGCAACTCTCCTATTCTATCTGGACTTGACCCCACAATGAAGAATAGAAGGGGAAGAATGAAATACTCTTCTCTCCTTCTTGTATTAGCCACATCTTTTCCTTACTGTCTGTCTTGGGTAGTATAGCATGCATAGACATGGTGGTATTAGTTGTGCTGTCAAGTCAGCCTGGAGCTCAGACTTGCCCTTTAAGCTCAAACTTCCTGACTGCCCATATTGCCTACTCGGTAGCTTGAGCTCTGTCTGGCATGGTATGAGCTGGGGTTCACTGGTCTGGGTCCATGTCTGAGCCTTCACAAGTAGGCAGAGCATGGAGACGGGCAGCTGGAGCCACGGACATCCCTCTGGAACAGGCAGAGCAGCAGAAGGCGGTGGTGGCAGGCATGACATTGGGACTGCGGGCTGGGACTGGGAATTATGCACAACAATGATAAGAGGTGCCCTGAGAGAGCAGAGTAACCAGTGCATCCCCAAGTGAAAGCTTTCAAAACCACAGTTTTGACTAGTTAGGGGCAATATCTTCTTCCAGAATTTGTGCTCCTTGCCTTCTCACACTCTTCCTCCAGTTAGATCCAGGATAGTAATTTTCAATCAGATTTAGTGTTTATCTTTTGAACAAGTACACTAAAACCTTTGTTATGTGAAGAGGAGAGTTCAGATAGGAGCTTTTCCAGTTCTCTCCTATGTAAAAGTTCCCAGATATGGAAACCATACTGAAACATCTACAGTTTTTAAAAAAATAATAATAAAAAAGATGATTTCTGGTTATTAATTCTCCTACTGTTATGATTTCAAGTAGGATGCTTTTTTTTTTTCTCCAGTAATGAATTGTTTGATTCTCATAACACATTCATCAAATGTATTTGTATGATATTAGACATGATATACAATATAAAAATGGAAAAATCAAGTTTTGTTTTCAGGTTTTGAACAATTCTAAATATAGTTCCTTATACATTTGTTATGTTTTTGCAGAAATTGTATATAGTAATTGAATTATCCGTGAACATTCTCTGTTAAACAGTGGGGTACTTATGTATATATTTGCTTTGAAGATTTATAAGAAAATACTGGGGGTGCCAGCGCGACAGGTGGCTATGCCGACACCCTCACAGCGGTGGCACTTTCTCTCAGGAACTCCATCAACAATCCCAATTTTTGTTTTATCATAAAATCATAGAATAATGAAATTATTTAGGTTGGAAAAGACATTTAAGATCATTAAGTTCAACCGTAAACCTAACACTGCCAAGTCCACCACTAAACCATGCCCCTAAGTGTCACGTCTACACATCTTTTTAATACTTCCAGGTATAGAGATACAGATATTTTAGAAATATCCTGACTGATATCCACCAGATGACAACATAGACTACTCACGTATTTCAGCACCTTGTTGAATTGAGGCCATGAGAATGAGAAAACCAGAAACTGAATCTATGAAGAAAATTTAAAGGAGAGTCAATATGAGGTGGCACGACAATTTCATATGTTCAATTAATTAGAAAATAGACTGTGATCTGTTTAGCATATTTGTGTGTACCTAAATACCTCACTTATGTTCTCAAATCCTTGTTTGCTTTCCTTGAGAGTACTTCCTTGCATGGGAGAAGTGTACTAAAATTAAACAAATATGTGGCCTCAGAGTGACTCAGAAAAAGCACTTTTTCTTCATTTCAGTGCTGGTTGTTTATGAAATATGCATGAGGCACAAAATCTGCAGCTGCAGATATACACACACTGAGGATACTACATCTGTTGGCTAAAATCAAAACAAAACAACAGTACCAAGAATGATCAAAGAAAAGAAATGGAAAACTTTCCCTTCAAAAAAATAATAATTTAAATCTTGGGGGAATATTCCAAGCAATGGACTTTTCTGAGCTGTTACTGCTGAATGTTAAGGTTTTTTTAGGTTCTTTCTGGACCAGCCACTGAAAATGAAGCTTTAGTAGCATCCTGTGACAAACAGTTGTGTTCACTGTGTGTTGAAACATTACCTAATTGTCTCGTAACCATGACTTCAGTTGCTTCACTGACTTTGTGGCTTCAATGGCTTTGGTGACTGAAGCAAGCAGAGCTGTTCTATCTGTGATATAAGTTGTGATGCTTTGCTTTCTAATTTCATGAAGTTTGTAGAAAAAACGCAAGGCTATTTATAATTGAAGTATGTAGATGCAGGTCTCCAGGTTTGCCAGGATCTATAGCATCATTCGTTTACCATTATAATTCCATGATTATCTGGTACTGAATGTCAGGTTACCTCAGAAGGATGCTTCTCACTGCAAAATCCTGATTTCTCTGCATTGAGAAGCTGGCAGCTAAGAAGAAATGAAGGGTCTGATACTGTATAAACATCTAGGACATGCTCCATTGTAAAATTTTAGTGATAATTAATGTAGTGATAGAGCTTAGTAAGTTTTAATATAAAAATTGTATGACTATTTTTCAGATAGTTGAGTTTCTAAACCTGTTCTAGTAATCCAAGGTTGAAAATGTATTTTACACATTTAGTTACATAATTTGTTTAAACAGTTGTCAGGGTGCCTAGAGCTTTTCATAAGGATATTTGCTACTAGTGCCCAAATTCAATTTCCTTTCTGTTATTCAAGAAATTCTAATAAGATTAAGACGAGGTTAACCAGAACCTCAGCATTTAATATGTTACTTCTCTGGCAAGAAGAAACAGATATTTTTTAGAAAAGGAATCAGAGAGAACAGAAGCCAGCAGCTCTTGCCAACTTTTGCTGTGTCCTACAACTTTTGTTTTGGCTCCTCTTGTCCACTGCAGTACGTTTTTCACCCAAGGGATCTGATTCTGAACATGTTCAAAAGAAATGCCACAATCATTATGGCTTTGATGTGATGGTATGGATCTAAAAGATTGTTAGTGTTTCTAAAAAGCTGGAACTAAATCGTTTCTATAGTACATTATTGCAATGTCAGTGCTTGTGTCTTGGTCTTTTTTCACTTTGTGTTCTTTGAGTAAAGTATGTTGACTATGGGGAGATCTTGGAGGATGCAAGCAGACTGCTGTCTATAGGCAGACTATGAAATGGTTAAAAGTATCTAATGCTGCTGTGGAAATCTGAGTGCGATATAGATATAGCTCTCTTTGCACTCTGTTTAAAAAAAAAATAAATTATGATTAGTTGAATCAAATTTTATATGTAAAAGAATATCAGAAGCCAGCCAATCCAATTGTAACAGTTTTTTTTTTCTATTCCAAAAATCTCAGGTGATCTTATGGACTGAGATTTGCAGTAACTTGAGTTTTCAGAAAAGCCTATAGGAAAAATGTACTCACTACACACTGAAACATGAGAGCACCGAACATCTGTTAAAGCCCCTGTGGAGGATTGAGAAGCCCCAAAGGCATTTTATATCTCTTTTACAATAACCGTCTCCCTATATCAGAATGTTTTACATTAGAATTATAAGGCCAAAAATCTTCTACCTGTATTTAGTTTTAAAATAATAAGAGAAGCTCAACAAGGTCTAGGACTTCTAGTATTAAGTTGAACAATAATAAAATGGAACTCAATTCTGCCCAAACTCTCATCATCACGTGTTAAATAAACACAATCATAAATCCCGATGGAGTTACAGTGTATGAGATTGACTTTAATTTTGTCAAATCTTTGGTGTCTTTAAATTGCTGAAAGAACTGCACAGAGCTACAAGGGATTATTTAATCAAGTAACTATATATTTGGTATCTGCCGTTTCTTCGGCAGGCTACCAAATGGATCAAAATACTTTTGCCTATGAAATGAAAAAGAATTAGGACTCCAAAAACTGAATATTATGACTAAAATGTGTCATAGGGGGATCAAGGGAAGCACCATGACCTCAGTTTATGTAACAGTTTATTCTCAGATCTGTCAAGAAGTGAAGCAGCTCCTATAGACAAAGATCAATGAGAAACTATTTCCAGGTTTAAGGAGATATTTTGTTTACCACTATGACATCTGGCACTGCCACTAGAAATGACAGTTCTTGGCAAGTGATTCAGCAGATTTCTTTGTAACACGTACATCAGCAGGCTTCTGCAGAATGCTGTCCGGAGATGTACTAGGTTTCTGACCTGGCTTCTGAAACTCATGTCTTCACGAAAGGCCAGATAAGTCATTCACAAAGCTGGTTGTTCACAATGGACCATAACACACCTGGAGTCTACTCAAGTAATCTACTTCTTCTGTAGTCTGTCAGTCTTTGCCTGTACTACTGATTAATTTCGGGCTGTATTACTGGAACTACAGCATGTGGGAACTCAAAGAAGCTTCATCTTTTGATATTTCATGAGTCTCATCCCCTTTCATATGTATATAGCAAAACACTTTTTTCTCCTGGATGCATTTCCACATTGAGGTAGATGAGGACTTAGATCTTTTAGTCAACTATCAACAGAGTGGAATTAAAATTGAAAAAAAACAAAACACCAAAACCAACCAACCAACCAATCTCCTTAAAAAACTATATTCAGTTTAAATTGGAAATTTACTTTGATTTTATCCATTTAATACCCCAAATAATTTAACTGAAACTTTTAAAACTAAACATACAATATAAACTGTATTACCTTTCTCAATAAATGTCTTTAAAAACCATGTACTTTTGAAATTTATCATACAACATTTTGATGATCTCAATAACATAATTCTATTTTTTTACTAATTTCTATTTAGCTCATTTTTTTACATCAACTCTATAAATACAAAGCTATCATTAAAAATATTTTATATGCTAAATTGCAAATTATATCTATTGAATATGTACACAACTGTCTGTGTATATAAAAATTAATACTGAAAATATTTATTAAAACTGAGGAAAGAGAAGAGCAATTAGAAATTTTTTGCAGTACTGTAAAGGATTAATGATTTACCTATTTCAAATTGTACTGAATCTCACTTAGCTTACTGATGTAGGTCACTCTGTTGAAGTTAAGAAAAACAGTAATGAAAAAGAATCCTTCTATTTGAATGATAAGATTTATTGAAAGCTTGTCTTTTTCTCTAATCATCTTTCTTCTGGAGGTTATGATCCCAGCCATCTGGACTCACCAGTTTCTACACTTTTGGCCAGGTGTCAATAACTTCTGATTTTTCACTTCTGATAAATGTAGCTTGGGCATGTTAATATTTCTCAGTAATAACTTGACTGAGTTGTTTAATGTCTCCTGTTACATTGTCCTTTTTACCTGCAGCTAAAAGTTATGACTTAACTGAATTAATGTCCTGGCCAAATCCTTGTCTTAAATTATTCCCTCAAAAATATAAGTGTTTGTTGAACATGTTCAGAATCTGTTCTAGGAAGAAAAAAGCATGCCTTTTAGCTCTGATGATATGTCAGAGTTTTCAAATGCTAGTAAATATGGTCTTTGATATTTATTTCTATGTTGGTTTAAATTAAAATTCCATAAAAGAAAACTTATATTTCTTTAAAAATGAAAACATGTTATTCTGAAAGATAATTTGGCATGCAATGTGTTAATGAAATTTGAATATTTTTAATTTCTGTAATATTCTAGTTTTACTCAAATTTTTTTTTAATAGTAGTGTATTTGAAATGGTAGCAGGCTGTCATGTTAAATTCTGTCACAATCATATATTATATCATTGTACTGAAACAGCAGATTTTCTTCCATCAGAACAAGAAGGATTCCCTAGATGATCAATGCAAATGAATTATCATTTACTGCATTATAGGGTTCAATTTATAAATAGATCTAGCACATCTTTCCACAAAAACTCATACACTGCTTACTTTGCAATGAGACTGTTGGAAGCCTGGTCTGCTGAACATGACAATAAGATGAGTACTGATTTGAAGAACCATTGTTTTTGGTATTCTAATGTTATCATGGATTTCTTTTAGTAAATTATCAATAAAGCATTGCCCATGCTGTATTTCTTTTCTCATGGCTTAGTTATCTAAGTAACAAAGGATTATAAAAAAGATTAACATAGAAATTTCTTTGCAAGATATTCTGAAGAAAGGCATGATAGCAAAAATATCAAAGGTCAAAAAGAAATTAAAATGACCCAACATTTATTATTTGACTTAGAAAAAAAAAGTTTTTTTCAAAAAACCTCATAGTTTGTTATCCTGGTGCCTGATCTTTGACACTGTAGAGTTAGCAACAATGCATAAATAACCAAAAGACTATTCAAGATCAGAACAAAGCCTTGAGGACAGTGTATAAAAGGTCTTCTCAATGTCTTTGCATTTACTGCTCTGATACAAATTCAACAGTTCAGGGAAGAAGCAATCTCTATTCACTTGATATATTTATAACAAGCTTTTGCAGTCCTTAGAAGATTAGCGTATAGGGCAGACATATGGATTCTTTCTGTGGTGTCTAAGCTAATCTCTCATGTCATGTTACTCCCTATCCATCTCATGTATGATTTGGAAAAGGAGTCTAGATAAATTAGTATTCTCAGGAAATGCTAAATTTCCAACAGTTATCGGCCATTACTATGGATTGAATTTTCCTAGTTTCATTTAATAGCATACATCTAGTTGGCCGAAGTACAGGACATTGATGATAGACACAAAGAAAGTAGGTCCTTTAGTGTTGAATGACATGCAGAAAATAGGATTTAGTAAAAAATCTGTAAGCAAAGAGCTTCTTTCTAATGTGAACTGAATCTTCTTACAAATAAGCATCAAAATATTTGTACACTGAAGAAAAGGAGAATTGACAGATCGCTTCAACACTGTTTTTATGACAGCAGTCTAAAACCTTTTAAAGAACTTCCTTTCTTGCAGCTGAAGTCTCAGTCCAGCCTACACCTACAGTAATCCAAAGGCAAGGCTATGGAGTGAAAAGGGACAAAAGGTGAGGAAATGTGAAAGCAGACTTTGCAGTATGACTTTGCTGAGCATCCTGTGGTAATTCAATGATACAGAAGGCTTGCACATATGGGTATTTTTCATATGTTAGATAATGTCACTAGAATGGCAGGGAGACATTTTTATCTCTCAGAGGAATTTTTAACTCTCCTCTTTCCCTCAGGCATCTTCTAACTACTGTTTCTGCCTGCTACTTGCCAGACCTGCACAACTGTTCTCCCTGGACTGCAACAGCAGCTATCAACTTGGATCAGGCATAGTTCCTTCAATTTGATGCTACTTTCTTACCCTGCCTTTGTTATATGTCAGAAGATGAGAGATGGACTCGCAACTGGACACAATCTCTCTGCTTACCCTAAGCTAGTGCGATCCCCTGGGCATCATACTTCTTGAATTTGATGTAGACTCTATTAAGTATCCATTGACATTTGCATAGTTCTGCAGTTTGGGAGACTGAGCATTTGCAGCCTTTATCAATTAGCTTGGGCTAAAGTTGCAGCAGGAAGAAACCATCTAAATTCCAGAGAATGAACACACTATCCATGAAATTAACAGGGGTGAGGCAACATATTTCAGTTCATTTTGATAAAAGGTATTATTTCTCCTCACATTTTTTTGCTTTATTTTTACCCCTAGACCATATAGAAAATGGGGTCTATTTTTCAAGTCATCCAGGAATCACAAGCTGCAATTAGGTCTTTGACATCAGTTTAGGAAGTTAATGTCACTATAACAGAAAGTAAATTCCTTTGATTTCTTTGTGGCATATGTATGTTTCTGAAATGGGGAAGAGTGTTATAGGAATTTGTCCCTTCTTTGTTCAGCCTACAGCCTGTTCTACAACCCTTTGTCCTTTGATTACCTTGATTGAGGTGATTAAAGGCTTTATGGTTTGCCTCTCCAGTTTTACTCTCCTTGTGAATGCTGACACAGAGGAATAAAGAACAGAGAACCTGAGAGCAATTCCCACAACCCAAATTCAAACTTCTACCGACACTGCAAGGCAGAAAATGAACGACAGTGAGACTGAGCATTTCTGAATCTTTTCAGGCTTTCTTTCAGTGCTCCCCAGAAATATGGGTATTTCTGGAGTATAGATGGAGGAAGCTAGATTGTTCTGGCTTTGCTCAGTCAATATCCAGTTCTTTATGATGAAAGAGATTATTGAAGAAAGCTGTGATGTGTCAATGTACAGCAAAATTGCACTGAACTCAAGGATGAATGTGCAGAAATCTTGCATCTCCTTTTTCCATTTATATTTATTTATGCCTGAACTGAAGAAAAAATAGATCTTCTTGTCTTGGTTTCAGTTCAGATAAAGTTATTTTTTCTTTCTAGTAGCTGGTAGAGTGCCATGTTTTGGATTTAGTATGAGAATAATGTTGGTAACATACTGATGGTTTCAGTTGTTGCTAGGTAGTTGTAGTGTCTACACCAAGTCAAGGACTTTTCAGCTTCTCACGCCCTGCCAGGTGCACAAGAAGCTGGGAGAGCACAGCCAGGACAGCTGACCCAGACTGGCCAAAGGGATATTCCCTGCCGTAGAACGTCATGCTCTGGATATAACTGGGGAAGCTAGCCAGGAGGTGAGATCACTGCTCAGAAACAGACTGGGCATCAGATTGTTTTCTGTTCCTTCCCCATGTGATGAGTATTTGCATTTGTGCATCACTTGTTTTATTACTATTGTTGGTTTTGTTATTATTGTTAGTGTTAATGTTAGTATTAGTGCTAGTGATAATATTATTATTATTATCTTCCTTTGTTATCCTATTAAACTGTCTTTATCTCAATCCCATTCCTTGGGGAGGGGAGGACTGAGAGAGCGGCTGTGTGATGCTTACCTACCAGCTGGGGCAAAACTATTACAATTACACAGTCTTTTTTAATGTCACTTAGCAGTATTTCAATATCTACTTTCCTGCTGCAGGCCACTAACAGCAAGTTTTTATATATTCTCAGTTAGAAAGAGAATAATAACTATTTGACCTTCTGATCTTATCATAGTATATTGTCATTATGCTGTCTTGTAACCAAATATAAAGACAAAAATTTAAATGTGCTGAAAACCTTGGACTTTCCTAGGGAAAATAACAACAGAAACCATACTTACGTATCTGTCCTCACATTTTTGGCTTTTTGGCAGAGCAAGAATCTCAGAAAGAAAGAACCCCTCCCTTTTAATTTATTTCACTATGAAAATCACTTTCCATTTGGTTGGCTACTGACTGTGTAGTGCTGTATAAGCATATTCAAAACATCTTGCTTAGGAAATAATAGCGTCACAGGCCAAATATGATCCTGTGCTGAAATATTTCTCCTTTTTTCCAAATATACTAATGAAGAATCCACAAGGTTGTCTAAGCCTCCTATACTCAAATCGCCAACAAGACGCAAGACCATGAATTTAAGCTCTGAGCAAGGCATCAAAAGTGGAGTACATAAACGTAATCATTGCAATTAGGAAATGGTATCTAAGAATTTTCTAGGCCCTTCAACTGCACCTGTTGCCTCTGTTAGGATAGTGACAGTAATTTTACAATGACTTGTAGAACCTGCAATCCTGTATCAATTAACAGACATTAAAGAATTAAAGATTCATTCCTTCTACATGTTCCTGGTAGAATTAGGAAGACCTATAAATCTATTTACTCCTTCAAGACCAGATGGAGTAGCTAGGCAGCCTGAATAAAAATTTCTTATACAGCTGCATGAATAATTCATTCTTTCATCCCTGACCAAGATGAAAAAAAAAAAGTAGTGTTCTTGTATCACATCAAACACTTCCTCCTTGGGAAAACAATAAAATATAGCTGGGGGCTTGATCTAGGTAGTTTATTCCACCTAAACCAACATTTTTTCTATTTAAAAGTTTCATAAAGCCTTTGTTATTACTATAAAGCAAATAAACTTTAAATGACATATTAGATAATTTATTTAATTTTATTTTTAACTCCTGTGTAATTTTTTTATTGTTACTGAAAATATCAGTGCATTCAACACTCATGAGAATGTCNCTTCATATGGGAGGTATTCCAACCATCTGACCATTTTCATGGTCCTCCGCTGGGTCTGCTTGGACAGGTCCATCTCTTTCTTGTACTGGAGATCCCAGAGCTGGATGCAGTACTCATGAGAGCAGAATAGAGGGGCAGAATCACCTCCCTTGACCTGCTGGTCATGCTTCCTCCTATGCAGCCCAGGATACCATTTGTTTTCTGGGCTGCAAGTACACATTGCTGGGTCATGTCCAGTTTCTCATCCCCCAGTATCCCCAAGTCCTTCTCCACAGGACTGCTCTCAATCCATTCATCTCCCAGTCTATAGTGATATCGGTGATTTCTCTGTTACTTGCATTATGGAATCTCAAGCTACTTTACTAAAACCCAATCATAGGCCATAAGAAAATGAGAAATTAAGAGAAATGCTCCAACCAGAGGCCATGAGAAATGTTTCTGCAAGTTGCTCTCCTAAGTAATTGGGGTTTAAATCAGCATAATTTATGTTAAATAGACCTAGTTAAACATTACTATTAAAAAGATTGTTTAATTAATTCTAATTTAATATTCCGCTCTTAGAACCAGACTGTAAACCCATTAGGTGCATATCAGATAGTTTAATTTTTTTTGAGTAATCCCATGGGAAAGAGTTACATGTTTGAATAACTCCTTGCCACTAGGAAGAAGAACTTCATACCTCAGAATGTGTGATTTATATATATTATTTTAAATTTGTTTTTAATAATGCAGAATTAAGCCCAAATAATGTTCATTATAAATGGGAATTTCTGAACTTTTAAGTGAAAAAAATGAATACAATATATAATAAAAAATAAAGCTTGGATTTGGCCTTTTTGTGTACATGTCATGTGATATCTGCCATTTCAAATATAGTTCAATAATGAGGGAAAGCAACAAATCAAAACAAATCAAAATATAGCTGTACTGTGTTCAAAAAAGAAGCAAGAAGCTAAAAAGAGCAAATATTGGAAATAACTGAAAAAGCATCTAAATTTCAAAAGAAACTAGGAACTAAACAGAGGAGGAGGAAAAGTAACGTTCTGAATATTTTATTGGGAAAAAATGTTTTTTTAAACATTCTTTTTTATTTTTGATCCACAAATTTTGCCTTAAAGTTTAAGATCTTTTGTTTTGCATGATCTATTCATTATTTTATTTCAAATTTACTCATTTACCAGTTACTGTATGATTATCACAATTATCTGTGATTATCTATTTTAGTGCTGCAAAAGACTAAGAAAATCTCTTCCTCAAAATGGCTGGGTATCTCAGCTCCATCCCTATCACACAAATGTACAAAGCAAGGCTTACAAATTTATCAGACAGCAGAGGGAGAATAGCTAATTTAAGTTCCCATTAAAATACTGTGTTATGTAAATTGTCACAGAACTGTGTGTTCAAGTAGGTGAAATGTATAGCCAGCTGCTTTCAGAGATATTTTAATTATCTTATCAAGAAAACTTCATGGTCATTGGCACATGACCACAGAGCAAAGAATTGGTTAAATTATTTTTCTAGGTGATTTGCATTCGGTCTCTGGATTTTAAGCTTTTTATGAAAATAGCTAATTTTATGGAAGAATCCCCTCAGGAAGCCCCTGATGGCACTTTATTTGGCCTTCTTCAATGTCATATATGCTATGAACAAGCTTTTTCATAGTGGAAGATGAGAAATACTTAATATGCTGTAAAATATTTGACATGTGCACCATCTCATGAATTTTGCTGTCTTTAAGAGGCAAATTTTACTCTTAGCATTCTTTCTTTGTTTTTAATTCCTCTGTGATTGTAGAGAGCATTTCTGAGCAAAGACAATAGTTCTTACTTCACTTCCCACTGTTTACTATGTAAACACAGCAGTTAAAACTAACAGATTGCATAAAGAACAGGCTGATCTCTATTTCTTGTTATAAATTCTTCTATACCAAATGAAAGTGTGTGTGCAAATATATTTTAAAAAGAACAAACCCACAAATGTTATTAAAAATATGCCGTGTTATTGAAGTTTCCTAGACATCATTAAAATATTGAAAGCTAAACCTATCAGACCTCCTTCCCATCAGATGTATTTCCTAAATCAATCACCACTGTAATATGTGTGCCATCCTCTTTCTCCCCTATCTCTGTATGTCTCTTACTTTTTTCCCCAATTAAATAAGTTCAAAGAGAGATTTCCCTTTTGTCCCTATTTTCTCTATTAGTCTATAGGTTCCTGAGGTTCTGTTTTGATGTCTTCAAAGACTATTTATCATAAAGGAACCTGTTTGTTTTGAGTAACTGAGTTATTAAAATCTTTCTTACTAGTTCTGTAGTTGTAAGATCTTTCATTTAAACCTATCTAAATGGATTTGTGGCTGGCCATGATGCCATGACATAGATTTGATTATCCATGTCATAGCTTAGACATATGCAATGCACATGCTAGAACAAATGACTAAAAGCCACAGAAACCGAGTGCAGAGGGCAGAGAGGCAAGCAAAATGTCTTGAATCAATTTCCTTTTCACCTCATCTTTGGAAGCTTGATTCCTAAAGGTCACTATCCATCTTCAGTTGCAACTTTCTCAGGAAGGATGCACCAAACTCCTGCACCAATATCATGTAAATTGCTTTTAGTTTTCATGCAGCTCTCCGTGACAGCAGAACACGCTTCATGAGAGCAGAATGACTGATCCTCTTTTTCTGAAGTAACATGACCAATCTGTTGGCAGTCCAACCCTGTGACAACTTCTATCAAAGTCATATTTTCCTCTCACTAAAGTAAAATATCTCCTTTCTGCTGGGTTTAACTACACTATTATGACCACAGTCAGGTACCAGTACTTATAGACTATGGCACAGAGAAAAGCACATAGAAAACAGCAGGGCAACTCACAAAATAAGGTTGTCGACCACCTCACTTAAGCCTGTTTGTCCCTTCTATCCTATTTCAGAGTCATTATTGGAACAAATTCTGGCAGCAGCGCAATTATTTCTGACAAGAAAGAACTCTAGTTTTTGAGGTTCAAAGCACTAGACAGATAGAGTGAAAGATAGATAGATAGATAGATAGAAAGATAGATAGATAGATAGATAGATAGATAGATAGACAGACAGACAGACAGACAAATTTAAAAAAAATTCCAGTCCTGGTCCTTGGAATTCCGTCTGCTCTTCAGATCAAATATGTCTTCATTCATAATGTGAAAACTGAGAGATAATAGTCAAATGGGGAAAGATACATATAAATATATACATATGTGTATATATAGGCATATAATTAGATTAACAGACAAGGATTTCAGCAATAAATGATTCTGCAAAGTGTCAGGAACTTTAAAATTTAGACTATAAAGAGACATGTTCTTGACTTATTCCCATCAGTCTTCTGATGGACTGGAGAAGAAATATATGTTTATCAATGCTGACAGTAATTATCCAGGAAAAGAAAGTTATAACCTTTATCATGTCAAGCAGCTTAAACTTAAAATATACAGTTTCTGAGGTGCTGTCAAGCATAGTTAACTAATAAGAGCTCTGCTGGAATGCAGTGACAGTCTGCTGACAAGCTCCAAGTCTGTGCAAGATCAAGGGGACTTAGAACCTTGTACCAATTATCTGTTGGATATATAACAGTCTCCTACAACTGTCATGTTTGCAGAAAAAGAAGTGAGAATGAGGAGAGATACCTTAATGAGACATATGGTACCATGGTCTCTGGTGCTCTGAACTAGGCATGTGTCATCGATACTGCTGAGGACGGCGAATCACTTCTACCTTCATCCTTCACGAGGTGTTGTATATTCAACTGGCTGCATAGGTTGTCTCAAGATGTGCTAGCTCAGACCAGCTGTAGAGCTGACAGAGAACAGAGTGATGTTACTTGGTGCAGAAGAATCTATCACAAAACTGGGTATGAATGCAGACTGGCGTGACATGAATCATTCTTTATACAACAAATAAATAACAACAGCAAAAAATGAACCCAGAGTGTTCCTAGCAGTCATCTGGCAGCATGATAGGAAAACATTGTAAATATTTAGTTACAGTCTTTGGCAGTGAAATCATAGTAGGTATTGCTAGCAATACTCAATTTAGCAGGTCAGCCAGTTGTAGTTATTAGCCTTGAAATATTGACAAAAATGATAAAAGAAAAAAAGTCATCTTGATGAAAAAATTGAAAAGTTCATTATTATCTAATACTCTGAAGTTTTTAATCTTGGTATGATTTTTTTTATTAATTTCATTTTATTTTTTTTTTTCACAAAAACAACTAAAATTCCTTAGGGTTGAAATACAAACTTCCAAATATTTTTTTAAAAATTGACCTTCAGTTCAAAAGTTATTTTAATATTAAAAAATATTTTGGAAATAAATAATTTGACTAATGCTACAACTAATAATTTGTATCACCATAGCCCTCCTGGTTTAAACACACATAAATCCTCAAAGCTATTTGTGTATAGAAATGGATAGATTAACCTTTTGAATAGCTTACATAACACAGTGAAATTGAAATAAAGAGGAGGTGAACTAGTTCAGGATGTTACTCCTGTCCCTCAACTCCCAGCATCAATATAACCAGAAAATGAAATGCTAATTCCAAGTAGAAGTTCATGGAGGCAAGTGGTGTCCTCTTCTTTATCTATGAGTTAACCCCCTCTATTTCTTAATTGCAGTCAACTGTTGACATTTGAAAATAGTGTGAGGCAATCGCAATCTGGAAAACCTATGATTAAAAAATATCCCCAAAATCAAACCACAATTCTTTAAGGAATTTGCAGTCCAAGAATATCCCTGATATTCTTTTCCTCATCAATATTTCTTCCATTTTGTTTCCTAGGAAAGGCTTATACTTTGCAGAGAAATTATTTATTGATTGAAATATAACAATGAGCATTAGAAATAGCAAAGGAAAATGTCCAAGAAACAACCTGAACTATAACTTACCCAGACACAAATAATTATTATGTTCCTAGAATTATCTGAAATTATTCTAAAATGCAAAAATACTGTGGCAAATTCTTTTTTTGCTGACCAGGTATAGTAACTTGGAAAGATGAAGAATTGTGAATACATTCAACATGATAGAGAAAATTCTTTTAATATTGCTTTACAGGAATCAGGAAACCAGTCCCAATTGAAAAGTCATTCTCCTTTCTTTCATTTTTGATCAAATCTATTATTGGAATGTTTCCTTAAACAGATGCCTCTTTTGTGAGCCTGTATATTGATCAAAATTTTTTTCACTGAGGAAGAAGAAGATAGGAAGGAAATTGAAGACACAGCAATGTTGTGTTCCAGGTGCTAGTTAAAAAAAGGACAGTATATTTCTTCTTGGCAACAGCACAGCAAAGATCAACCAGCCTGCTAGGGAAAACCCATCCGTGAACTTCTCTCTCATGTCTGGGAGTACAAAAGAGCAAGCATCTGAAGGCAGAACACTAAAGTTGTGTCTGAACTCTGTGGGAGAATTTGATGTTGACACTAGTGAGGCTGAGATACGAGTCTAAAGAGTATAAAAGCTTCTGAGTTGTTTGGCTTTTATATTTTTACAATAGACGAAAAATAATGGGACAAAGATATTAAGTAGACAATCAGCTGAAGTCTATTGACTAAACTTAAGTGATAAATCAGATTATAATTAGATGTTAGAATCTCAGCTTTTATGCTTTTTTTCTCTCCAGTATAAGGTTGTCATATTCTGTGGCATTCTCTATCAGTCACAATTAAACTTAGAACCAGACCGAAGATCTCAGACTGGATCTGATCACTGTACTGACTTTCTCCAGGAAAAAAACCACAGGCCAATAAAACCTCCCCCCAAAACCAAACCAAACCAACAACCAACCAACGGAAAAACAACAGTGGGGAACAAATTCAAAATTTGTATTATTGTGATACAGAGAACTGCAAGGCCAGAAAGTTCCTTTAGGAATAGCATTCACAGGCTAAGCTGCCAGGACATTCCTCAGGTAGCTGATAATAATGAAACCTTCCTGCTTGGAAACATAGACTATGCTGACTTAGAAGGTACATATTCCCATGTTCTTTTACTTCCTCAGGTCTTTTACTTTCTTTTAGATAGTCCATTTTTAAATTCTTCTCATAGTATAGCACCTGTTTGCATTTCATGTCATAGATTGGCTTTACTAATGAAAGAGAGAGAGGGAGACCTGAGCCTTGGATCTGACTCCACTATAGAGTACTCAATGCATCCTAATGTTAGATGATTAAACTTAAAAACATTATTGCGAATAAGTACATATCTACTCTTCCTTGACTTCTGTTGTACGTGGGTGTCGCTTCCTCAAGACGTGTTTCCATTTTACCATTTTATGTGGTAAAACTGGAATCAGGTCCAAGAAAACTAATAAGTGCAGTCCGGAGTGGAAATCAAAGATGTAAAGTTTTTGACCTGGGCTATAATTTTTAACAGGGAATGAAGTTCATGACTTCACTGAAAGTAATATTTGACAGTAAGGAGCAGTTATATGACGAGGACTTAAGCATCACCATGCCTAATTTAGAGATGCTGTTCTAGAAGACAGAATATAAACTCCAGTGCATGGGGAGAAACAAGTCTGAGAACAGAATTCAGGTAAGTGATGAGCTGATCCACATCAATTGGTGGCTGATAACCAATGGGAAAAACTGAAGAGAGGATATGGACATACATGTCCTGGCTGAAATGATGTTTGGTGCTGAACCTTCTCAAAAAAGACTGGAGGAAGAAGAGGTGGTTGTGGTGATCTTACATTTTATATCATGCTTACACTTAATCACTTCAACATGTATAATGGGATATAGAACAATTATCTGTGAATCTCCAGTCTGAGTAGACTATTCGAGACCAGAAATGTAAACTGAAGTCTCTTATATACCAAGTTCTGGGATATAAAAACCAGTCACTGTCACTGACATTTCTTCTTGTCTGCGTCTATGTGGAAGTAGGTGTGCTCAGAGTATACTTGTTAGTTCAGACATTAGAGGTGAGTTAGGTGGAAGAGATGTCTAGTTCATGAATGACAGACAGGATTGATGTATGTGTTGGGTGCTGAATTCGTCAGACTTAAGAATTATCATGTATCAATATTGGGAGGAGGGTTCTACTGTAAATGTATGTTATAGTGAAAACAGGAGCTTATAGTGTTAAACATCAGATTAATGAGGATACTGTTATTTCTAGTGTCTATATTTTGGATGTACAAACCTATAATGCAGTTGGAGACATGAATATTTCAATAAAATTTATATTATTTCTTAGCCTGTAACAAAAATAATGAAGTCTTTGAAACAATCCCGAGTCTTAATATAGTCATTTGTGTAGGAGAAAGACATTCCAGCCATAGAAAGTTTGCTGACAAAGGCGGCTAATGAAGCTTTTGTTCTGGTAACTTTGTTGTAGCTGTTATTGCTACTTGTTAAATGTGTTTTTTAAAATAAAGCATTTATCCCTTCCACAGACATGAACTTGTGGGATGACACAGTAACAAGTCAAGCAAACCTACAGCTCCATTGCTGGTGAAAAAATGGAAAGACGTCTTCCGTGCATTGAGAGAAACAGTCAGGAAGAAATTATAGAAATTAATTTAAAAAAAAAAAAAAAGGTGAAATCAGATGGGATAAAAATCAAATGGGCAAAAATAATTCCTCAGTCACCAACATGCAAATAAAAACTTTTTGAGAATGTATTTAAAGCACATTCATGTATCTGACATCTTCATTTTAAGTAATGTACATAATTAATTAAATTTAAATAATTTTGATTTATTCTTTTTTTGAGTAATCTTACCTCAAGTAAATAGAAGTAAAATTAGAACTGTAGGTGCCAGCTGATATTGTCGATACATAAGAAAACCAAAATGGGCTCTTGTTAACAGTAAAAGTTTATTTAGCCCAGTATCATGACTCTCTGACAATGGTCCGCAGTGGAAGTCTAGGAAAAAATATAAGCACAAGTATGCAGTAATAGCTCCCCAGATTATTCCTCTAGTCTCAAACAAATTGCAGATCAGGGACTTTCTGACTCAATGGGGATGTTTTCATTCTTAATAGTCTTCCACAGATCTTTTCCCATGATTTAAGCCAGGTACTTCTTGAGCCTCTGTGGATTTTTAACATGCAGCCTTTGGCAAGGAGCTCCACAGCTTCATTACATGAAGAACAGCTTCTGTCTCTTTCTTTTGAACCAGCACCTTGAGCTTTTTTGCCACCCCTTAGTTCTTGTACTTAATAAGACTATGAACAATCATCAAGCATTTGCCTTCTTTATATCACTTGGGATGGAGTCCAGCAGGTGCAAATATAATCCTTACTTCAAATGACTGGAACCATTTGGGTGCCAATGTATAGAATAATGGCCCTTGATGTCATACAGTTCATGGTAATGCAGAAATGTAGAGAGAAAGTATGTACAACAGAAATAAATCAATTGGAAAAACTGGTTGGTCTATCTGGCTTAAATGAATTAGTAGTTTTTAAATAATACTTTTGTAAATAACTGGTAATCTGATGTTGAATCAAAAGTCACAAGTCATAGCTGTGCTGAAAGCAAAGAATATTTACTATTGCTTTCAGTGGCTAGTTTCACCATGAAGTTTCAAATTTATTTCTAATGATAAAAATGTGCTATATCTATGGTGACATGCCAAACCAGCACTACAAGTATCTTTGCTGGTATATTGTGTAGAAAGAAATTTTCATAGCAGTATTTTTGTCTGTATTAATAGCTCTAAATATTCATTGTGGCCACAACATCTTAATTAATGCCTCTATATCTTTCACAAACTTACTGTGAAATTCATGGGCAGACTTCTCATGGCAGATATTACAGTATCATGCTGAGTATATCTCAAGGGATATTTTTACAGGCTTTAAAACTAAAACTGTATTAAACATTTTTAAGTTTCCTCACCCCTCACAAATGGCAGGAAATAGGATTCTATTGAACTTTTGAAGATTATTGGAAAGACATGTGGTCTTAAGACCTAACCAAATAATTTTACAAGGGAATAGAGTGTATTAATGTTACTCTAGTAAACATTTCTGACATTGACAACATTATGCCTAACAGATCAATAATTTTCAGCTACTTAATTATCTGGGTGACTGCATTTGCCAATTCAAACATAAATAAATGTCTTACCTGATCAAATACCTTATAGAGGGTGAGAGAATTGTTTAAAAAAATAAAGTGACTAAGAAGTCACAATATTTTCTACAGTGCTGACTACTTGACATTTTTTATGTAAATTGATTTCATTTTTTTAGGCATTTCTATTTCAGAAGTGACATCAAGGAGCAGATAGCTGTACCATAATAGAATCCCTCAAAATGGTGTTACATCCAGGCTTATTTCCAAATTCTCTCAAAGACACTTTAAGCACACAGCAAAGATGTAGAAGTCTGATAAGCATAAAAGTCAGGGCTGCCTCTGCAGGCAAAAATTCTACTATACCATTCTAAAGAAACTGGAATATGATACATTAAATTAACTAAATAGGCAAAAACCCCCACAACCCAACAACACAAACAAACAAACAAACAAAACCAAACAAAAAACCCACCCCAAAACCTGGCAAGTTTGTTTTTTCAGTAATGTAAAGAAATTTTGGCAAAGCTTTTACTGTGCTTTTTTTCTAGCTAATTAAAACAAATCACGTATCTCCAAAAATGAAGGAAACTTGCTTTAGGTATATTTAAAATCTTATTACAAGTCTAGATTTTCATTTTATAACTGATCATGTGACACAATAATCCCAAACTCAAGGATTTCCTAACTTTTTTGGTGTTTAAACAGAAGGAGACTATTGAGACTGCCATCACCATAACGCAGCAAGACTCTCTTGGCATTCAGAAGCAACTGGTTTCTGTCCTAGCCTTTTAGTCTTATTACAGGTATCCATTTCACATTCAAATCTTAGTGCAAAACCAATCAAAACAGTACATTGTTTGTTTACAGACCACAGAATATTTTTATTTTACAATTTTTAAGTTCTTTTCAGAAAATGAAAATCAATGAAATTTCACCAGAAGATGTTATTTTTATGGAAAATTTACAAAGACTAGGGGAATTGCCTTGATGCTTCCATATTTACAAAATGGAATGATACTCTCTACTTCAAGTATTTCTTTCTTCTGGATAGCTGCTGAACTTAGTAGAAATAACAGGCACAAGGTGCACATAGAAAAGAGTAAAATGTCAAGATTTGTGAATCTCTTCACTGTATCTTGCAGAAGAACTACAAGACCACTGCTGGTACCTAATCATCACATCATGGCTCATGTTCCATTAGAAATACAATTTGAGGCACTGTGTCAAGGTCTGTTTACGTCTCTGAAATTTACAGGACAACATATTCTGTGATTTAAACTTTATTTCATGAGCTCATTAAGAAATATACTAAACAAGCATGACAAACAGGAGCTCAATCCTATTTTTCCCAGTCTAGTCTAACACATTAATTCACTTATTCACCATTCAACTCATGAGATTTTGTAATTTATAATCGGTAACTCTTAATATTGTCCACCTATGAGCAAAACAAAGAATTAGTTACCTAGCCGTGCTCATCTGTCCTCCTCTGTCACGGTGCAGGCATCCAGTGTATCACACCGGGAAGCATGAAATCCTCAGCAGTCCAGCTGCTGTTGGGTCCACTTCAAAAGCTTTTTGGCTAAACTGATGTTTTATACCCTCCAGCTTGGAGGTTTGGTCTATAATGTTTCCAAAAGTTAGTGGATTCTATAGAAACTGCCAGAAAAAAAAGATAATGGCTTCCAGAGACGGCAGTTTGCAGGTGATCAAGACTGTATAATGGCTCTTCAGCTCTTTATGGCCACCTGTCCTACCTAAGTGGTGCTCTGTTTGCACCTAATGGTGCTGCTCCCAGCATACATCAGACCTTAGCATGAGCAGGATTAGACAAAGTCTAAGCAGGAGGTAAGTGAATAGTCACACACTGCTTGAAAAATGTTAAGGCATGATATGCAAGATTTTATTTTATTTTATTTTATTTTATTTTATTTTATTTTATTTTATTTTATTTTATTTTTTTCCCCTTATGCTATTTCTGAGATTGTGGTCAGACTGCTCTGCCTACTTTTGGAGTCTGTTTTAAACCAACAAAGATTGGAAATGGCTCAGAGAAGAATTACTAGAATGATATGCTGTCTGGTCTGGGAAAAATGTTAGGAAACATCTAAGAACATTCAGCTAATTGATGTATCATAAAAGGTAGTTACAAATTGAACTATAATAAGATCCAATGCCTAGAAGATGAACCACTGTACATTGAGGACACAAAGCATTGAAGGAGTGCTTCAAAGAGATGGAAATTTTTTTTGCTAAAGGCAGTGCCTCTCCTGACTGCAAAAAGGCAAGATAAAAGGCCTTTTGTATGATATTTAGAGCAAAGGTGAAAAGCCTAAGCTGAAAATATTTGTTTGACTTACATTCAGACTGGTATGGAGAAAAAGTATCTTAATCTTTTACTGAAATGCTATAATAATCACCCTAACATGCAGAGAAACTGAGAGTTGGGAGGAAAGCAGAAGAATTTTAACACCTCCTTGCCTCTTTTAAAATTAGAAAGCCCAGAATTCTAAGGTCTGAAGAGTTTTACTGAGGTGTTGTGATACCAAAGGGCACTTCTGAAATCTTACATTCTCCCCTTCCTTATCCTCCGACCTTCAGGAAAGACTAATAAATGAGTCACTGAAATTGCTTAGTTTAGGATGAATGTGAAATAGTTTTGTTTTTTTCCCCTGGGAATTTCCACAGACATGACTTTTTTCCCAATCTGCAAATAACCAAACCCTCAGAATTTTGAAATATCATGTGACATTACTGCAAAACAATGTTTATTTACTTCAACCAAGATAAAATCAGAACATCTGCTGCAGTTTACTTTTTAAGTTGAAAACATCCAAACATTAAAATTCATTTCAGTTCAAAACCCATTTCTATGAAATGATAAAATGAAAAATTTTGTTTAAAATGCCTCATCTAGCTATTTCCCTGAAGAAAACCAATGTATTAATTCAGGATCAAATATTCATTTGAAGGAACAATTCAGGAAAGAGCAACTTCAGTGAAGGACTTACCAAGCTGGTGAAGAGGACGTTAAACTAAAGTTGCCAGGGGAGAGGAACCTCAATCCATCCCACTCCTATCAGTCTGATGCCAGTGCAAGCAACAGAAGCCCAGACCCTGGAGAAGGACCACAGGTCAGCAGGAGAGCACCTGAAGTGCAGCACAAAGGAATTCCAGCCACTCCAGCCAGTCAGTCAGCTTCATTGGGGGCCCAACTTAAATACCTCTATGCAAATGCGCCTAGCATGGGGAATAAGCATGCTCACGCCTGCAAGGCTTTGATCTCATTGGCATCATGGATTCATGGCGGGATGGGTCCTGTGACTGGAACGTTGGAATGGAAGGCTCTTCAGGAAGGACAGGCAAGGGAGAGAAGGAGGGAGTATCATCCTCTATGTCAGTAACCAGCTGGAGTGCATGGAACTCCACCTGGGGATGGATGAGGAGCCAGCTGAGAGCTTATGGGTCAGGATTAAAGGGAGGAGAGGGAAAGATGACACTATAGTGGGAGTCTGCTACAGGCCACCCGAGCAGGAAGAGTGAGTGGATGAGGCTCTTTATAGGCAGATNCTCTTCAGGAAGGACAGGCAAGGGAGAGAAGGAGGGAGTATCATCCTCTATGTCAGTAACCAGCTGGAGTGCATGGAACTCCACCTGGGGATGGATGAGGAGCCAGCTGAGAGCTTATGGGTCAGGATTAAAGGGAGGAGAGGGAAAGATGACACTATAGTGGGAGTCTGCTACAGGCCACCCGAGCAGGAAGAGTGAGTGGATGAGGCTCTTTATAGGCAGATAGGAGCAGCCTCACATTCACAAGCCCTGGTCCTCATGGGGGACCTCAACCACCCCAATATCTGTTGGAGGGACAACACAGCAGGACACAAGAAATCCAGGAGGTTCCTGGAATGCATTGATGATAACGTCCTTCTCCAAGTGATAGAGGAGCCAATGACGAGAAGTGCCATGCTGGACCTTGTTCTCACCAACAAGGAGAGGCTGGTGGAGAATGTGAAGCCTTGGCTGCAGTGACAATGAAATGTCAAGATCCTTAGGGCAGCAAGGACGGTGCGCAGCAAGCTCACTATGGACTTCAGGAGAGCAAAATTTAGCCACTTCAGGGACCTGCTTGGTAGACTGCTATGGGACAAAGCCCTGGAGGGAAGAGGGGGCCAGGAAACCTGGTTAGTATTCAAGGATCATCATCTCTCCATTGGTTGAAGATTCATTGGCAGGGAGCTATGCAGCTGAGAGTCAGTGATTCTTTTCAAAATACATATGTTTTTGAAGGTGTTTTTTTTAATAGGAACCCCATGGGTGTTAGTATAACAACACTTCAGACACTTTTTTCTTACTCATGAAAGGCCAATGGCAGGGTAGATCTGTGAATTGAATGAGGTAAGGAGAAAAATAGTATGTTTCTCTGTGAAACTCCAGTGGTTGCAGAAGACCTTGTATTCTACATTTTTTTAGTAAAGAGGACTTGTATTTTTGGATGCTATATACAGAGTTTTACCTTTTGCCTTTCTTTGGTCTCTTCGCCTACATAACTACTGTATATCTGTTGAGCATTATTTGTAATCAGAAATGTAAGAGCAGCCTATTTTGCTTTTTGTGTTGTGAGGTATCAAAAGGATCCTTTAAAGATCTGTAACTCTACAGGTATTTTACCCTTTGCTTTGGTTCACTTGATTGGATCTACTTGGCCTCAATAGCCACAGCACCATTGTCAAGGTTTAACCCCAGCCAGCAACTAAGCACCACACTGCCACTCACTCCCCTATGGTGGACTGCAGGAGAGAATCAGAAGAGTAAAAGTGAGAAAACTCGTGGACTGAGATAAAGACAGTTTAATAGGTAAAGCAAAAGCTGTGTGTGCAAGCAAAGCAAAACAAGGAATTCATTCACCACTTCCCATGGGCAGTCAGGCGTTCAGCCATCTCCAGGAAAGCAGGGCTCCATCACGCATAACAGTTACTTGGGAAGACAAACACCATCACTCGGAACGTCCTCCCCTTCCTTCTTCTTCCCCCAGCTTTATATGCTGAGCATGAGATCATATGGTATGGAATATCCCTTTGGTCAGTTGGGGTCAGCTGTCCCAGCTGTGTCCCCTCCCAACTCCTTGTGCAACCCCAGCCTGCTTGCTGGTGGCGTGGTGTGAGAAGCAGAAAAGGCCTTGGCTCTGTGTAAGCACTGCTCAGCAGTAATGAAAACATTCCTGTGTTATCAGCACTGTTTTCAGCACAAATCCAAAACATAGCCCCATACCGGCTACTATGAAGAAAATTAACTCTATTTCAGCCAAAACCAGCACAACCACTAAAGATAAGGAAACCAGAATCTACTTCAAATAAAAGGATATTATCAGACTCTTAAAATGCAACTTCTTCTACTGTTTCACTTTTTTACTCTCAGGTGACTCATTAATTTATGATTTATTTTGCTGAGAACTGTGATTCCTAATGTTTGCCTGAGATGTTGCTTGGTTGCTTGCTATCTACCTATTTAGCTATCTGTCTATCTACCTGTTCAGCTATTTAATGGTACTGGATACTGCTAAGGACTATCAGTTTTGTTTGAGGCTGGCATTCGAATGGAAATGCAAATGGATTGTTTGCTACTGTCATTATTATTTATAGCAGTCTGAATTATTAGGCTTATTAAAATTTAGCAGTAGCTACTGTGTCAGGTAAGTGAAAATATTAGTAATTTTTGAATGCTGTGAATTGAGATGATGCTGGATGTTCAAACAACAGTAATAGGGGGGAGTAATAGTAATGCTTTATATTTTTTTCCATAGTAAGCTGTAGGCTTGCAGCACCACCAAACATAATAGATGACAACAGAGTCATGTTTGACACGGAAGGCTGTAGCTTAGACCATTGTGCCTCAGCCAACTGAAAGGACAGTCATGTTTCTCAATGCAGAAGAATCCACCTTTTTATTATAGTAGGGGAAAGAGACAGAAGAAGTTGGCACATTGCTGAATAAAAGTTCTCCTGGTGCAATTGCTTTGTTCCTTTCTGAATGATGTCTTGAAGTCACTACATGATTTCATGTATGTGCCTATTTCTGGAATTTTGGATACTGAATAGCTTCGCTACTCTAATCGATTTGTGTACCAGTGTTAAACAGTTTCAACTAAAATATATCTATTGCAGGTGAAATGAAAACAGGAGAGCAGGCATTTGGGTAGACTTTATTGTTAGGTACCACCCAGATTTATGGGTAAATAATCTGGAAGGAGACCCATGAGGCATATGGCTCTTATGCCTTTCTTAAAATGCAATTAGCTGTCTGAGCAGCTCAGATTCCCTCTGTAAAGGAACGTATCCACAGTACGAGTGTTGTGCATGCAGTCTAACCCATTTAAATTAAAATATTTTGTGAGTGAAGGTGAACCAAACGTATTAAAATAGGTGCTGAAAATGTTCTAATATTTTATACAAAGTCTAGCCTTTGAACACTCAAATGTTTGAAAACTCATATGAAGGTACACTCAAATTCCATATACATGCATGTATGTAAATTCAGCACCTTATTCTTGGGCAAACCAACATTGCTATGTAGATTTTGCAAAACTCAGTTCTGTGCTTTTTTTGTTCTTTAAAATTCAGCTCCCCAGAAATGAGTTTATGTTCCTTGACAGAAAGTCAGCAAGCTGTCAGATAGAGTTCACTTTATGTGAGTAATATGGTTTCATTTTGGAGGAACAGTCCTGAGAATCTTAAGGAGCTGTCAAAAGGAATTCACTTTATTACTGATTAACATTAGATTCAGAACTAAAGCCACATAAAATAATTCCAGGAAATGAAAACAAAACAAAACGAAACAAAACAAAACAAAACCAAACCCCAAAAAAACCAAAAAAACAAAACCAAACAACAAACCAACCAAACAAACCCAAACCCACACCAGTACTCATGTCTTTCATTTTGGACAGGACTGTGGGAACAAACAGTACTGCTTCTCTTTTGCTGTGGAAGTTTAGACTCTTACAGGAATTTGTAAATTTGATTGTCGTGCTTGAGTTTTAGCATATTCAGAAAGAGAAATGTTGATGTGATAATGTCAGTTATAGATTATAAAAAAATGCATAATCATATAAATTAATACTGTCTGATATTTTAAGTACATGGCATAAGCCTGTGTGATGGAAGTAAATAAATCCTGAAATAAGTATAGTAGCTTGATCACAAAAATCTTATAGTTCATATTAAAAGCCAAATGTTATACTGTGTTGCTTTGGCTGCAAAGAAAGTAGTAAGATTAATTGACTGCAGAATGTGATCTATGACTTCTTAATCAAATAGAGATTTCAATGAAGGCTGGAGCTCTGAACTATCTACAGAATTCAGCATTTATTTATCTCACATTTCATGTATTTGCATAGGCTAAAAATAAGGAAATATTCCTATGCAAAAACTGCTGAAGTATTACATCAAGAAAGGCATTTTCATATATTAAAATTTAATTATGTAAATAATAATAATAAAAAGCACTACCTGTGTGTAAAAAGAAGCAAACGGCCGATCTTACTTAAGAGACAGCTAGCTTTTATTTCAGCCTTAGCAAAGACAAGCACATTAAGAAAAAGCGCAGAAAGGGTTCTATACGTTATTCATGTCTGACTTACAGAAGTCCACACAGGCCACACTTTCACTGCTATTTCAGATCTGAAGATAGGCTCACAATTTCTCAGCTCAGATCCAGCCAGAAAGGGCTGAAGCCGCGCACGCTCCTGGGTTTCAGCACCATGGTCAGCCCCGCATGTTCCTTCTGGGCAGAACGCCGCTTCCTTATCTCTCCAAACAGGGAACATATGCTGCAGTCACAGATCAGAGGCTGTAAAACAGGATACCTTTTTTTGTTGTTGTTAGCATATCTACCTCTTTGTTTCCAGCAGGTGGAGAGGCTTCAAACGTCAAAGAACACACCGGGCTATTTTTTTCATGCTTGCTGAGGAAATGCATCTACTTTTTCTCTAGGCAATATGTAAAACCAGAAAATAACTTTTCAGTAATTAATTTTGTTTGAGTAATAATGGCTTCTGGCTTGGCCAGTTTCTGGTATATAATGATCAGGTGGGTTAAGACCCTAAGGCGTTTCCTGAATCTTTGCATTCAGCCTTGACTGCTTGTTTAAAAATGAAAAATGTAGCTAGACACAGACCTGTAAGCCAGTGGAACACTGTCCTCAGGCTGAAGTCTAATGATGAAACTGATAATTTATTTTAATCCACTCATATGCTAGTCTTATTAACAGGAAGATAGATTTTCTGCATTGTTTATTACTCAAAAAGTTGATCGCTTGCAGATGTTTTTCTAAAATTATACTTTATTAAATGTCTTAAAGTGTACTAGTAAAAGTGCTGTTTAACACTGTGGCTTACTATTGTCATAGCTATCAAAATGTATTATGCTACAGAACAGTGATCTGGAATTAAACAATATGAAAGCAATTACATATATATTAGAAACATCTCCTTGAATTTAACTAGGAATTATAAATGGTTTAGATAATTAGAAAAGATTGGAAATAAACCAAAGAGTGTATGGGAAGAGATGTAAATGATTTTTAAATTTTATAGAGCAAGATAGCCCTATGATTCCCTGTTTAGTACTGTTAAATTCTACACATCTTGCCACATGGATATTCCAGAAGATGTTTTCTGGTCTGAACATCATATTGATCCACAATGATTCACATTTTTTTATATAATCAGGGATACATGCTGGGATAAGAGCAGAAATGAGCTCTAGTGTCAAAGCTACCTAAAGACAGTAGCATGTGTTTTAACACTAAAAACTCACCTGTCCCAGATGAAGGTTACCTCACTGTGCTTAGTAACGTGCTTTTCCACATCAAAATGGCAGCACATGAGCTGCCTTATGCCTAAAGTAGCTCGTGCGCAGCTAGCCCTGATAATAAAACTAAAAGTGCTAAAGTCTGACAGTTTTGTAGACATGATTGTGTATATTTGAGATTGATTAATTAGAAAAGAACTTAAATAGCCAAGTGCAAGGAATATCTTCTGACATGGTGGCATGAAAAAGCATAAGCATTTAGAAAAACAAATTAACATTCGTAACTAAACTGCTTTAAATTCAGTCTTGCAAAATGGTAAAATGATTGAGTAGATAAAGCTCAAGAATGTTTAGTTATGCACTCTGCCTGTGAGGTTTGTGTAAAAATGATATTAAATAAAATGTTTTCTCCAAAATTGCTAGAACTTTGGACCTTTAGCTGTAAGACAGTTGCACTGGCAATGATGATTTTTGTCAGCAGTACAAGGTGGCCATGCTGCCTCTGATCCTACCTCAGTCACAATATTGATACTGGCTTAAGCTATTGATTAGAGAGATCAGAGTCCCTCAATAATGGGAGATGCAAGCACTGGAGAAAGAGTCAAAAGCTTAACAGGAGTTCTGTCCCATCACATTTTAGTGTTTTTAACTGACTATATTCAAGGTATTATTTGAAAAAGAATGCTCAAATTTTAGGGTTTGAAAATTCACTGATTTATTGAACAAGTAAAAGATATATATTGCTGGTTTTCATATCCACTTCTTGAGTTATGGTTGTCAACTAAGTAATAAAAACAAATCAAGACTCTCTATTCTGGACTGCAAGACATGTTTTGGCTCTCTGACCTCACTGAGAGTCCTCAGATGCTTTCAAATATAGTCAAATACATTTCTGGCTCAAAGTCCACATCTTTGCACTTATATTTAAATAGCTTTGAATTTAAAGATAATTCCATGATTCTATGAAAAAGAAAATACAAAAACATCGAATTGCTAACATGATGCATTAGAAGAAAATGCATGACTACAAAGTGCTTGCAAGATCGCCTCATTTATAACCCCTTTTTAGACGTTGAAAGATTTTTCACTTGTATCTGGATAAGGAGAAATGTATTTAATAGTATCTTGGGACTTTTTTTCAAACTGCAATACTAGTTTTATGACAGTTTAGTGCAGTTACATATTAATACCAGAATATACTACTCAGAAGAAAACATAAAAACATGGAAAAAATAATAAAGACCTTGGTATTCATTAGCCTATCCAAAACCCAAAAGAGTAAATTACCTATGTGGAGATATATATCCCTTGTATACACATAGTGTATAGAAAATACCAATGTGTTTTAAAATTCTTTAAAAACTATTGTGGGTAGAATTAAAGAGAAAAGGTATGGAGAATTCTGTATCTGAAAAACAGCTAAAAAAGTGCATCACAAGAACTTTTTTTTTTTTTTTTGTAATGCATGAGGCATCTGTATGCTACAATTGCTGTGTTGATTTGTAAATGTCATGAAGTAAAAAAAAAAATCTTTATTGCCTTCTACAAGTGACATTAATTATTTAAAGTTTATGAAGTGCTTTGGAATGTAACTCATTTGTAAATACACTAGATAAATGTTAAGTAGTGTTAGTATAAATTTGCAATGACAAAAGAAATCTAATAGTATTATTTTATTGATTTGTTAAAATGACAGCAACAAGTTGGGTTTGTTCTACTGTGTGAATGCTTTCATGCTACATTGCTGGAGAACTTGGTTTTTTAAATCATCAGGACCAGTCCAGGAAAAATTACCTCTGTGCAAATGTGAAGCTCTCTAAGAATGCACCAAAACTAGGACTTTTTATAACACGTAAGGAAATAAAGATGCAGCTGAGGAACTCTATGGAATATTGATACCTCTGGTAACGGTTAAAACTAAATTACTCTGGAACAATCTCTGTGCAAATTTTTTCATGGAAGGACCTTTAGTCCAACATCAAGAAAACACCAAAATGAAACTTAATCTGAAGAATTAAGAGACAAGGTTTCTCACAAACCAAAATGGACCAGAGCAGGACAGCCACTGCATCTGAATGCATGACTTTTATATGGAGATAATCATAAGCAAATAATTAGAAATTTAATCCAGATTTTATTTTTTCCAGTTCTGTACCTTTGTGAATAAGCTATATTGTAAGGTATGTACTGAAATTGTATAATATTTAATTTCAAATTTTATAATCTAAAAATGTCTGTAATATTCTATTAAAATTATTTTCAAAAAGTCAACCAGAAAGGGAAAAACTTTTGAATTATTTTGTTGGTTTCTTTCTGGAGTAGTCAATGTTTGTCAGGATATCTCTGTACACATAGTTTCAATATGTACCCCTCTGTTTTTTTTTTTTAACTAAACAAACTAACACTAAACCAATGATAATCCTGCTTTGTAGAAATGAATATCTTTCTTCAGCATATTTCTGTGATTGCCAGACTGACCTTAATACTTGCTTATTTTGTAATCAATACCAAGAATAGATTTAACATTTGGTTTCACATTTCCTTAATATTTTTTCTGCTTACACCAAGTTTGCTTGATCCAATTGTACCTTCAATTTGGCACAGAGTTCACTACCTAACATAGTACCCATGGGATGCAAGAAAGTCCTAGATTTTCAATATTTTATGAAAATTGTAACTTTTATAGTGTGGACAGTTTGAAGCTAGTGTGCAAAATTTACTTTGCTGGTAAGAAAGCAACTAATTTAGCCTGGCTGATAAAATAATTTATTTTGAAACAGTACAGTGTTAAATATTAACTAAAAAGACAATTCAAAAGAGTGAAAACAGTTTATATATGAAATGTTTATTCATGTCCTGAGTCTGAAAAGTGATAGAACTGTAGATTTAGAATACATAATTTTATCTGGGGTTTAAAAATAGGTTAAGTCACAAGGACATAGTTTCTTAGATAAATGTTGTTTGCAATGAAGTGCACTGTGATATAATCTGGAATGAAATGACCTTCACTTTTCTGTCAGACATTTGGTGAATATTGTAACAGTTTAGTCTCAGTCTTTCTTACCTGTAACAACTTTATTTAATAGTGTTCTTCCCTTCTTACTCCCCTTAGACCTTTCAGTGAATATCCCAAGTATTTCTGGAGACTAGGTCTTCAGGCAATATTGAAATTTCCCAAATGATAACACGAAGAACAGCATCTGTATAGATTTGGTATTTGAAGGAATAACAGAAAGGAAGAAAAAAAAAAANAATACGCTTGTAAAATTTAAGGAAGAAAAAAAAAAAAAAAAAAGACAAAGAATTAGACGATATTTTTACTGTCCTTCCAAACTTTGGCAAAATTAATTTTTAGTATAGATATGAGAGATTCAATATAGACATGGAGAGGGACTATATACAAGGACATGTAGTGATAGGACAAGGGGTAATGGGTTTAAACTGAAGAAGGGTAGATTTAGATTAGATATTGGGAAGAAATTCTTCACTGTGAGGGTGGTGAGGCACTGGAAGAGGCTGCCCAGAGAAGCTGTAGATGCCCCCTCCCTGGAAGTGTTCAAGACGAGGTTGGATGGGGCTTTGGGCAGTGGAGGGTGTCCCTGCCCATGGCAGCGGGGGTGGAACTAGATGGTCCTTCCAACCCAAATCATCCTATGGTTCTATGATTTTATGAATAAGTGGTGGTAGTTTTTATTTCAGGACTATTGCTTGGACTCACCTGGAACAGGTAAGCATTGGATTCCATGGAAAAACATTCTGATTAGAAGAAGAAAAAGAGTAGCTTGTTTCACCTCATAGGAGAAGGGGTTAGAGGAAGGGAAAGGGCAAAAAAGGCATGAAAAAAAGGTGTTGGGACAGACTGCTAGTTCATAAGCATAACTGCATGAATCATAACCTCTTGCAGGCTTGGGAGTGAGGGTTAGGGGTTAAGTAAGTTCCAAAGGAGGGTGGATGTTAGTATGGTAAAAAATTGAAAGAGAGAAAATTTAAATTTCACATAAAATTACATATCATCTCACAGACTGCAGTTCATTCAAGTAGTGTGAGAAATTGCAAGATGACATGAAATCAAACCAAAGTCACTTGAGAAAGATTATTTTAGTTGGCGTGGTATGTAAACAAATACAAGGGTGTAAGAATATGCCAAAGAGAAGGAAATTATCCATTTGAGGATTCCAATGGCAAAATGCTTAACTACTATGTGCATAGTTTATGATGCTTCAAGGACCTCTTCACAGAATTATATTAATTTTTTACATGGCTGCATATCTATTATTCTCATTACATTAAGACTCATGGTATTACTAGTGCCCAGGTACAGTTGTTATGTAGAAAAAGGTGTAATTTTTTAAGTCCATGGAATGATAAATTCATTATGAATTTTTAAACAGGTGAGTCTCAAAAAATGTAATTACAGAGCTGCCTTGGGAAAAGGCAATTTTCAGTCAGATATACTCTGCTTTTTTGTTAGTTGAAAAACATTCTATTTTTTCCAAGTTTTCATAAAATAACTGCAAAGTTGAATGATGCCACTTAAGAAGTATTCTGAAATATTCTTAGTCTCCATGTTTGGAGACAGAACCAGGGGTGTGTGGGGATCTGGCTCTCTCCCCAGTTAGGAGTGAGTTACTGGTAGAGATATGAAGAAAAAAAAACCCAAAACAAGCTACGAAAAAACAGTGTAGAAAAGCTACTCCAAATCTTTTCCCCATATTTACATCAGTGTATAGCTTAGTATATTAATTCATGTATTGGTAGTCTCCATGGCATGTACTAGCTGGTGTAAGCCCAATATCAGATGACTTTATTCTACTTAAGCACTAATTAGTGGGCATCCCCATGTGTACATCACTTGTCCTTGTATGATTATTATTCTTATACGCTGCTATTACTTTAGAAGCAGGAGTGGTAATTACATGTTTATAATACATACACCTTAACTCAATACTGTTGTATGCCCGTACAAGAGTGATCTCATTCTTAGTTTGCAAAATAGTTCATTTTTCAAAAGAATGTGTATAATTAGGAAGGCACATTACCAAAGTCAAAAAGGCTATTTATAAGCTGAAAAGAAGAAGAAAAGGTATAACAGAATGAGTTTGCTAAAGAATCAGAAAACAGAGAAGGTAATCAGAGAGAAGATGGGCATTTCGGAGAAGCTCAGTCTGCTCTTTGTGCTACCCGCAGAAGTTAACCTTGATTCTGTTCTCATTTCTGTCTTTCTTAATTTCTGTTAATTACATTGATATAATTGTTATTAGTAATGACTTAAAGATACAACTCAGAAAGATCACCAGTTTGCAGCCAAAAGAGAAAATTTGAAAACTATTTTTGGTATTCACTAATTGTTTCTAGTTTTGAATCTTGCAAATTCCACTCCTAACTAATGGCGTATGGAGCATATTTTTAAACAAAAGAATGAAGTATAATGTAGAGGTACCCGGTGTATAGTGTGTAGTAGCGAAGTAGCACAGAGCAATCTAGCAGAGATAGTATGGGAAGTGGAAAGTGAAAATTTGTCATTGCTTTTACAGCTACACTGTCATGTGGTGCTTCTCTCTTCTCACAAAACGTGGGAAACCTTTGGATCACATCAGCGAGAAAGGGTATATTATCATGCTTCAACAGGGTTGAAGAACAGAAGCAGTTTTTCTTGAAACTGCATTTTGTATGACATTAAGAATAGTTAGGTCTGGGTGCTAGGTGAAATGCACATGATTAGACGTGGACTTGAAATAACTCCCATCTCCTGTGACACAAAATGTGGGATGCACTGGGGAGTGCTAAAGGTAGAAAGGAAAGAAGGGGCTGTAGTACTTGTCACCTTCCCACAGACCTATCCATGAGCACAGAGATACAAAGTTTGCAAATCTCAGTAGGACTTTTAAGATGTAAGTGGGATCTGAGGTTCTAATTTCTGGGTTGCCTAAAGTGGCGGTTAGGTTTTGCAGTGTGACAGATGATGCTAGGCTTAAAAAACAGATATAAAGGAACTCCTCTGAAACAGAGAGGAGTAGAAAAGAAGTAGACTAGAAAAACCTGGCCATCTTGCCTTGACAATGAGGTTATAACATTTGCTTAGCTGTTTTTATACTGTGAGATAGTGTGAATGACACTGTTAAAATCAGTGAAAGAATAAAATGCAGAATTCTGTGGGTGATTACTGTAAAATTTTAAATGGAAATCTATGGTTTTACAAGACGAATTTTATAGTTTCACTATTGACCTCCTACCCTGGAAGCACCCTTGAGCATAGGCAATTCCTAGGCATATTGTGATTTTGGTAAGAAGCAGCTGTACCCTCTTTAAAACTGTCCACTTGTCTTTTGAATAACAAGCATATTCTTACTACAAGCCCTTCTGCACGAAGTTTGCTTCTCAATGTGGCATAAAAACTACATACATTCTCACCTGATGTGCATTTTCTAAAGCTCAGGACATTTCTGGATTTTGCTGCTAGAATCACCTCAGGCTAAGAACCCTACTTGTCTTTGCAACAGTTGACACTGAAGGTTCCTCTGGAAGATGGTTTGACAGCCTGATTTTGATGATGTGGTGCTGCAGAAGGGGTGAAATGCCATGTTTCGGATGGACTAGTGCCAAATAGAAAGCCAAGTGTGCTGCAGACTGGTGAAACCCTCCAAACAGCAAGTGGACAGTTTTCTGGAGGGTCTTTTGAAGGGTTACTCTTCCATGGTGCTGTAGGGGTTGCTCCAGACCTGGCCGTGCAGGCACTAAAGCTCATAAATAGTCTAGATGTACAGCAAATTTGATTTCAAACCTTGCCTTAAGCCATGTAGATCCAATCAGTTTGACTGGGAATTACAGCTACATGACTCCAGGGTTCTGGTGCTAAAATTATATTCTGAATATCATAAAACTATGATAATTTTCCCATTTTCTTAATTGTAACACTGATATTGAGGACAGAATACTTCATCTGAAGGTAATACAGGTGAGAATGGATTGTATTTTGTGAAGTTCATGTTTTTTACAATGGTATTTACAAAGTTTGATTTGAAAGCTAAAGCTGATTTGACTAGAGTGAATGTTCCTTAAAATTTTATCTGATGTAAAGTAGCACTTCTAGTATGGATTATCTGGCCTTAGCAGTATAATCATCTTTCAGGTAATGTGGCTTGTATTCTTGGATCTGTTACTGATTATTATTCACAAAATGGTGGAGGACAAGACAAAATTATTTCACTGTGCCTCATTTACCCCATTTATAAAATGAAGGCAATGATGTTGCTCTAGATTTTCTGATTGATGATGTTATATCAGAGTGAAGTTTTAAAAAATTAAATCTTGACACACCAGTTTACACTAGGTGAGAATCTGACCTTGACTAACTAAAAATACTCAAGTAATAAATAGAAGAAAAAAAATGAAAGTAATTTTCAAATTTATTCTCACCCTTTGTCAGCTAAATTCTCTAGTAAATAATAGAAAAAAAGTTATTATTTGCATTCCTAACTTGGATTAATATGATGATATTAATTTTCCTTTTTTTATACAAATACTTTGAAAAGGACTATAATTTTGGAGTAATTTTCCAGTGTAAATGAAAGAAAAGGGTCATGGTTCATAGATACATATTAATTTGCTTAACAGAAAGCAATTTACTTTTCCTTAATTAAACTTAACCACTGCAGTCTTTGTTTTAAATTGATAAAGGGATTACAAAATTATCTTTTCAGGTTTCTATAGCAGTTAGGGTTTGAATAAAAATGGCTTTTGCCTGAACTCAAGTTACATTAAAGAATTATAAAGAGAAATGCTCTTCAAAAAATTGAAGTCATCTTTATGTTTCTTCATTAAATGGTAGAGTTCCCTTTCAGTCCTAAATTATAAGGTTTGTGTGATTACTGGATATATAAGTTGAAATACATAGGTAGAGCCTGTCACTCCAATTACAAAGTCAATTAATTACATAACGACTTTTTGTGACTATATTAAAAAAAAAAATCTCTATCCTAAGAGCCAGACACTGACTTATTGGTGAGATTAAATCTCACCAACTGCAGTGGAAGAAGTGTTAATATGAGCAGAAATGTCCATTTGGAGATACTCCTCTCTATCCATTGACTACAGAATAATACGGGTAAGCTATAATGAGCTGAAATCTTTTTCTTACCCTACATCTGGGATGTGTCCTTGAGTACAGGGTAATGCTATTCAGTGACTCTGAAAATAAAGCCCTTTTATATATACCAAACAAAATGCGTATGACATGTAAGTTGAAAGCTGAAGCTTATTGTAGCTGACTTTTGCTATGTTTTGCCTGTTTGGAACATCATAGCTGCATGCAAGAGTTACATGATAATGAGCAGGAGTGCTTAGTTTGAAAGCATAAGGCAAATGAGCAGGGAATGTCTTGAAATTGAGATGAATTAATAACCACCTAAAAATAGAATTCAGAGGATGCTTAGAGCCAAAAAGTGAAGGAAAAAAAAAGTAAAAAACAAAGAAGGACAAAAAAGATAAAAAGATTTTATCAGAAAGAGAAACACATTTTGAAGACAGGATAATGAGAACAAGATTAAAATGAGACCTGACAAAAATTGTGCTCAACCATATAAAGCTATTTAAAGCAAGTACTAAGCACTTCTTTTAGCTATAAAATGATAAAAGGACAGAACATAGGCAAGGATGAGTGAGGTCTCAGTTCAATAAGAATGAGATTTAGTATAACTGTAATGTAAAGAGGGTTCCCAGAAAGGAATGTTTACCTTAAATTTTCAACAAGGACAGTTATGCTGAGCAAAGTGGGTAAGCCAGAAGGGCTTGAGGTGATGGCTGTATAAGGATATTACCAGTAGAACATGGTGAACCAGCAAAATTGAAATTTGGGAGGACCAGGTAATTCCTGCCTTAGTCTTTGGAAAGAAGTGGTACAAGAAATTGCTTTTCTCTTAGCCAGATTTAGAAAAAAAAAAAAA
>VXBL01005874.1:48429-106497 GCA_013400195.1 Aramus guarauna
AAAAAAAAAAAATCTAGCATAATAGATAGTAAGATTATGAAAAAAAAATTTCTCAAACTTGGGAGTGATTGATTTTATTACTTATTAATCTGATCTTACGTGCAAAGAAATAAAAAAGAAGGAAGAAAATACAGAACATATATGAACAGAAAGAAAATGAAATAGACATTGTGTGATTTTTTTAATTTCTTTTTTTTTTGCAAAACAACAGCAGTAGCTTTAATTTCTCTCTTTTTCCTTAAAAGATTTGATAAATTGTCACTAATTAAATTTTTACCTACATTGTCAAAGGCAGGAATTTAATAAAAGTTGTGTGAAGTGATATGGAACTGAATAAAGAATAAAAGTAGAATGAATTGCGCTGTAATGGTGTCAAGGTGCTGTGGCTCTCTGGGACCCAGGGGCTAGAACTGGTCAGGGGTTCCCTTGGGGGGCTGAAAGGAGGAGCCCCGGAGGGGCTGGACAGGTACAGTCAGCTCTGCTGGTGCCCAGGTGTCCTGGTTTCGGCTGGGATACCTGTCTGGAGGATGGTTATTAGAATTTCTCCAAGGCAGAGTTTCAGTATGAAATTTAAAGAGCTTGATTGGCTTTGCCTTTCAAAATGGTGACTACAATTGCAGTTTATAAACATATCATGGATATAAATAGAAAAGAGACCTGGCCTGGTTTTGGCATAGACATTTAATATTCAGAATAGATGTAGGTGGAAAGCAAAAGATTTTAAATTGGCAGATTGTGGAGCAGCCTCCAAATACTTCTCCAGTAGAAGTACCAAGAGAAGAAATCCAGCCAGAGTCAAGATGCACTAAATGAACTTCTGAACTAGGTCACTGATAAAGGAAGTTGTAAATCATGTTTGCAACCTGTGAAGGGTTGAATAAATGCAGAAGAGGACTGTTTGCAGTGCTGTGAGTATACAAAACCCCTAAATTTAGAAAAAATATGTTAAATAGAGAGGCATTAAGCAAAAGATTTTAAGTGTTGCAGTGCTAGCAACTAACTGGGAGGGAAGTAGACATCTTCAGGAGTGTAATTCACAAGCCTGACCTTGGATGTCTTAAGTTTCTTTTGGAGTAAATGAAAACTAGAAGGTTTCTGGTGCTGGAATGACAGTATCATGGTAAGGTTTGGAATACATATGATAGGCAGTTAGAAATATCAGAGAGAAGAATATGTTTGAAATTCTGTGACCCAAGGGAATTCAGAGCTGCACATGGGATGTATCTACCTCTTTCTCATCAGTAAGATGACAGAAAACTCTGGTGAGTAAGAGGAGTCCTTCCAAGCCCTTCTCAGCCTGGGAGTTTCAACTGGCAGCTTCTTCATGACATCAAATATTCTGCCAGCCATCCATCACTGCTGCATTGTCCAATTAAGCTTGATTTGGTACGAGCAAGTTAGTTTTCATATTCTTATGAAATGAAACTCTTTTGCTGATATGTCTGCTGTGGTTTTTGGGGTTTTTTTGTTTGTTTGTTTGGGTTTTTTTGTGGTTTTTTTTTTTTTTTAATCTCAAGGTCTATAAGTAAGAGTTAGCCTCCTCAATAACTAGGATAGAAAATATATCAGCAAAGCTATTGGTCACAGATAATATCATTGCTCAAACTATTCAGGGAGGTATTTTTAGAATTAGGCTCCTGATTACATCTCAAATCCTAGATGCATAGAATAGTAGAGGTTGGAAGGGACCTCTGGAGATCATCTAGCCCAGCTCCCCTGCTAAAACAGGATCACTTAGAGCAGGTTACACAGGAATGCATCCAGGGAGGTTTTGAATATCTCCACAGAAGGAGACTCCACAACCTCTCTGGACAGCCTGTTCCAGTGCTCTATCACCCTCAAAGTAAAGAAGTTTTTCCTCATATTCAGAAGGAACATCCCTTTCTGAAGACTGGAGTGACATTTGCTTTCCTCCAGTCCTCAAGCACCTCTCCTGTTCTCCATGACCATTCAAAGATGATTGAGAGTGGCATAGCAATAACATCTAGTTCCAACCCTCTGTTATGGGCAGGGACACTCTCCTCTAGACTGGGTTGCTCAAAGCCCCATCCAACCTGGCCTTGAACACTTCCAGAGAGGCGGCATCCACAGCTTCTCTGGGCAACCTGTTCCGGCACCTCACTACCCTCATAGCAAAGAAGTTTTTCCTAATATCTAATGTAAATTTACCCTCCTTCAGCTTAAACCCATTACCCCTTGTCCTATCACTACATGCCCTCGTAAACAGTCCCTCTCCAGTTTTCTTACAGGCCCTCTTAATGTACTGGAAGGCTGCTTTAAGGTCTCCCTGGACCCTTCTTTTCTCCAGGTTGAACAACCCCAAATGAGAGGTACTACCTGGAAACTGCTGGCTGGCTGTTGGGACACTTGAGAGATCACTGCAACTTTGCTTGTTTACTACAATCCATGCTCAGTTCTTCAGTTTTATCTTTAATTCTTTTACTTAAAAATTCTGGAGGGAGTGAGAATAAACATGGGTTTCTACTAAATTAAAATTAATCTATAAAAAAGAAAGACATACTTGTACTATTTCATATTGGTGAGTGTTTATTTATACAGATTGCCCATGGGATTAGCTCATCAACAATGGCACGATTTGCAGTTTTGTTTTAATATTGTAGTTTAATAGGTGTGGCAGCGGCTACTTCCCTAGGTAACATCTTGAAGTAACCTCTAGATCAAAAAGTAAAAGCTGATACTTCTGGAGTTAATGGGTCTGTGCTCTGCCACTGCAGAGGTAGAAAAACTCATACTGTTTTTGACTGTGCACACCCTTCCTGTAAGCTGCAATAGCTTGCTTTGTTTTCTTCGATCCATTACATTAAAGTCCATCTCTGGTTTTGTATCATACTAGGAATAAAAATAGAAACCATTTGCTAAACTATATTGCAGTAGCATATATAGACTGCCTTTCATTTAATGATCAAAGTTAAAAAAGAGAACTTTGATTTTGGTTAGACAGAAGATGTTTTGGTTTTTTTTTTTTCTGCTTGAGAAAATCTTTGAAGCCTTTTCTGAAAGCCATATGCTTATTTGCATTAAGGCTGTCCTCATTCAGTAGAAAAAAAACCCCAGTTATTTTCCAGGTCTTTTGTATACGCTATTCTTATTCATATATGCTTAACTATTTTACTGGTGACTTTTACTGTGAGATAGGAAAATTATGTATATGCTACTCACACAACATTCTTTAGGAAATGTATGCACCTTTTTAAAGGCTAGAGAAAAGTTCTGAAATAGCTGAAAGACTCATTACAGTAACCTACGCTAAAGAACTAGCTGTGATATGTAAGATTAGAAATATTACTGTTACATCATTATAACTTTTCTCTGTTTCTATAGCTCAGCCTTATACTCCACCCCTTTATGCTATCTACAAGTCAGGAAAACAAGTTAGTATACTATACTATGGGTAAATTGGATTTACACCAAAAAAGTCTTTTGATTCTCCTGTTACTGTTATAATTTAAAAAGTGTTTCCTCTTTTTGCTAGCAAGGTAAATGTCTTAATGAAGACTCAGAAGATGACCTCAGATAGAGAAAAATTGTCCATTAGCAGTGTCACAAGATTTTATGTTATTTAAAAAGTGCAAGTAACTCAGTCCACATCATTTTTCATATTATTAAGAGACATATATTGAAAATTTTGGAGGTGAAATGCAAAGGAAGTGAAAGGCAAAACCATTGAACACCACCACTATTTTTACAGAGCTCAAAAGCGAGTAGGAAAAAAAATTCAGAAAAAAGGGTGGTTTACATTTCCATTATTGTAAAAAAAAAAACCAGTTTAAAAAGTACCTGCTTATTGTATACATAGTTGCCTTAAGCATGACTTAAATTTAGGACAAGTAGTTAAACACAGTCTCCCAAAACCTGATAAAGCATTTTACTGAATAAGGATTTTGATTTGTCCCTGAGTTTTACCAGTGGAAAAAACTATACTGAGATTTGTGTGGACCATTGAGATTGAAAGGACTAACAAAGTTTCCGGAGTTGTTTCAGCATTTATGAGTAGTCCTTGCATGCAAAATCTGCAAATCAGTGAATGGATGAACATCGCCATTAATAATCCAGAAGATAAAGGAACCAGCTTGTTAATAACATTTATGGGAGATACCAAAGCAGGGAAGTGGTGAGTACCAATTACGACAGAGAGTATGTTACAGTGAGTTCTGAAATTAGAAACATAGGGAGGAACTCAGGAGAGAATGATAAACCTGGCTGGTTGCAGAGGGCGTTAACTGGAGAAAATTGAATAGAAAACAGAAATATGTTTTAGACACAGTTTTAAATCCTTAAGCAGTGTAAATTGTCCTACTTACACTGATGTTGATTTACCAATTTACCTGAACTCACGATGTTTTAGTGTCTGCTGAAATACATATTACTGATGCAGTTTCTGGTGTTAACATTTATTGACAATGGTAATGATATACCATGCACTCATATTCAGAACTTATAAAAACAGAACAAATCATTGAATAAAAAAAAAAAAAATGTTGGAAAGAATTACCTTTGCTGTATTAAAACAAGCTTTTGAAGAGTTACTGGAAAGAAAGTAATGGTGAGTATGGTAGAATTTGTTCAGAAAAATTAATTTTATTATATGGACAAAGAAAGAGGTAGGGGGTTTTGGCTTGACTTTCAAGAAACTTACTGTATCACATACTTTCTGCATAGCCTGGCTTTTCTTACATTAAAGCTTGTTCATATTCATCTACTCAAACAAGAAATTAGGGATAGGGGAATTAAATTCCTGAGGTGATTTGAAGTGTCTTTGTACTATATATTCTTGTTTATTTGGAAACAAATAATTCAAGTAGCCTACTTGATGGTGTTGTATGTGTTCCTTTTGAACAGGACTGTTCTAATTCAGGATCATTATCACAAAGAAATGTGCCCAACAAGAATTGTTGGAGGAAATTTTTTCACACCTGTGTTCTAAGAAAAAAAGGTAGTGTTTCTTTAGACCTCTACTTACAATTAGTTACAACATAAAAATATAAAGAAAAAGTATGTCTAACTCAAAACTGTGTCTCAGACAGTACTGATAAGAGATGTGATTTAGGGGAGCACATGGATCTGTGGTTCCTTCTCTTCCAGCTCCTCCAGCATCCACAATTGTCATATTACAGAAGATAGGGGACACATCCCTCCTCTGCCTTTTAGTTTTTCCTTATGGACTGTTTCTCATTAATTTACCTATTTTGTTTTTGAAACAGCTGAGACTCTCTGGACTATCAGGTTTCACCATGTATTGTGGCAACAAGGTGGAGAAATTTCATACCTTCTGTGCAGCCCCCTCACTCCCAAACCTAAAGCCTGTATTACTTTCTTGATTTTAAACTGATCTCACACTAGTTTCCTTGATTGTCCCTCATTTTAGTATTGGTAAAGGATATTAGGAGCAGTGGTTGCCTCCAGCAACTCCTAGCTGCTGGAGTGGGGGTCCTGAAGACCCAAGGTCTTTGCCCAGGCTGAGGGATGCAGAAACTGCTTTTTCATTTGCAGCTTCAATGAGTAGTGAGCTGAGCATCTACCCCACAGACACACACATATACGCAGAGGACGCTGGCATGGCTGCTCACACAGACTGCCACAGACAAGGTGCTGCCTCCAGCAGCACCTATATATAAACGTAAGCACAGACAGCCAAGTCCCTGTCTTCCACTCTGGCTGGTAGAGATAGAAAGTCAGTAGTGAAGACAGACACACAGAGCACCCTCTGGATTCCCAAGCATGCACACACACGCTCTTGGATCCCCTGGGTACCAACGTGGCCCCTCTGTCTGCCCACTACCCCTGTCTGGATCCCAGATCTCCTTACCTGCCCTATGAATCTCCTGTTCACCAGCCGGTCCAGCTTGGTGCTGGTTAGCAACCACACAGTACACACATACTCATTCCACTGGCACCCCACACTCACAGGTCTCCTCAGATACCCTCCGCTCACTTGATGCCCCTCCCTGGACCTGGGACTTCCTCCTTGCCACCTAGTCCAGCCTGAGGTTTGCTAGCAAAGGATGCGTGCTTCCCCCCTTTTCCCCCCCATCCCCCACAGTCTGGGGAAGATACAGACCCTCATCCCCGCAGCAGCCTGAACCAGGCACATGGGTTGTGACCTGCGATCCCACTCCAGCTGCTGACACAAAGCCCCTCACTTCCCTCACGCCAGCCCTTCCTAAAAGCTGTTTTTTTGGGACATGCAGCATTCCTGCCCCAGTGGTTGGGGCCAAGACTCTCACCTGCTTCAGTATATGGCACTGGTGTAAATCAGACTTGCTTGCACCTCTGGTCTTACTCCAATAGCTGGCATGTAGTCCACTCCAGCAGCAGCTGGCACTTAGTCCTTGCAGCACACATACATATGGGACAGACTGAGATTACTCAGAGAGATATTTTAGAAAAGATTTAATAAGAAGGCAGGGCAGGCAGCAGTGGTCAGGCATAGAAGAGAAGCATACTGACGAGCCACATTTTACACGTGACTGTCTCCTTTGATACTCTTTTCTTTCCATTCTCCACTGCGTTCCTCCCAGTTTCCTTCCCCTGCATGTTCCCTCATCAGTTTGCATAGTTCCACTGACCCCCCTCCAACAAACCTCAGGTTTACATCCTTATCAGTTGCAAAGCCCTGGTTTGCCTGCAGTTTCTTGATAACCCACCAAAATTAGCACGACTGACAAGGTTTGGTACTTGTCTTTGTCTCCATTAATTTTGGNGCAGCTGGCACTTAGTCCTTGCAGCACACATACATATGGGACAGACTGAGATTACTCAGAGAGATATTTTAGAAAAGATTTAATAAGAAGGCAGGACAGGCGGCAGTGGTCAGGCATAGAAGAGAAGCATACTGACGAGCCACATTTTACACGTGACTGTCTCCTTTGATACTCTTTTCTTTCCATTCTCCACTGCGTTCCTCCCAGTTTCCTTCCCCTGCATGTTCCCTCATCAGTTTGCATAGTTCCACTGCCCCCCCTCCAACAACCCTCATGTTTACATCCTTATCAGTTGCAAAGCCCTGGTTTGCCTGCAGTTTCTTGATAACCCACCAAAATTAGCACGACTGACAAGGTTTGGTACTTGTCTTTGTCTCCATTAATTTTGGCTGTCACGTTTGTGTCTCTGTATATTTTGTCCCTCTTCCTCAGTATCCCGTTCTGACAAGGTCCTTGATTACATAATCTTACTGAAATAAACATTCCCACGTTTCACATACCCTTATCAATTAATGTGACTGACCAGGTTTGGTTCTTACTACTGCCTCTCTTATCATTTGTCAGCCAGGTTTGTGTCTTTGTATGTTCTTCTTTACAGCTTCCTCCTTTTATTGTTATCCCCTTTTGCATTGAACAAGCCCTTCATCAGATACCCCTGAAAGAGCAGACACTTTCTCCTTCCACATACCCTTACAAGTATGACAAGATTTGGAGAACATCTATTTATCTTTCCACTTATTCATTTTCTTCCTGATTTTGTCAGCCTTGATCACATGCTCTCTCTGCATCCTCCTCTCAAATTACCAAACAGCCTTTTGTTCTCTGCTTGAAAAGCAGCTGCCCTGTCCCTTTGCTCATGTTTTTGCTTTTCTCTGTATCTTTTCTCTAAACCTCATGACTTATGAGTGGAAAATCTAAACCTACATCATTTTTGGTCACTCTTTTTCTCTTCTTGTCACTTTCTGTCAGGGATGGGAAGAGAAGGAAGGAGAAGTAAGCATACTATAGTTACTAACCCAATATGTTTGTCCACAGGGCTTGACAAGAGTTTCATATGTCTTCTGTTCTCTTGCAGAACCATGAAGTACAAATTAGTCTAAGGCAATGCTTCCAGTTTTATTGCAGCTTAGCAAAACAAATTTCTGCAACCTTCTCCTAGCTGGCTTCCCGAATTTTTGTTTCCTCTTTCTTTTTCTCTCGTAGGGCTGTTGCTGCTTTTTCCTCAGTCCTCCTTAGTACTGCTGTTTCCTTTATCTACCTGTAGACCTCCAAAACCTGTCCTACTGCTTCTTTTGACCTGTGCTCCTTGCACTCTTCCTCTCCTTGGCTGCTCTCCTTGATAGCCCAAGCTAAGAGTCCAGGTAAAGTTTCCTGGGTGAACCTCAAACCTCTCTGTGCTTCTCCTCACTTTTAACACTGAGCACTTAGATTTTTCTCTGGACAGGAGGTATTCAGTGAAAGCACAGAAGCCACACAATATGTTAACTGTAGATTGAAAAAGCCTTGATTTGCTCTAGTATTCTTCAAAACACTGGTATGAAACACTGTATGCCTGATACCTCCTCTCAGTAATCTAACCTCAGCAAATCATTGATAACAAAATATTTCACCCCAAAAACACATTTATAACTACTGGAAGAGCTAAGATTTAACAGGACAACAAAAGGAGTTAATTTGATACACATTCTGGTAGGATTAAGAATGGAAAAGCATTTCTATTTCTATATAGATATTTTCTATATCTACTACTGTAAGTGGATGATTTATGGGGCAGATTTTTGTGAGACTGAATACATACAAAACTTAAAGGCTGCCAGTAGAACAAACAGACCTTAAAGCTGAAATATCTGTCAGTCATGCCTCTCTAAAGAAACAGACAAATGAGCGAAAATATGCCTTGTCCCAGTTCACAAGAGGAGCTCAAACAAACAGGATGTTTTCTCACACCTGTAAACAAATCAGTTCAGCTGATACTTGATTTTATGAAAAGGTATACATTATGAGTGCCTGGGATTTGACCACAGAAGCTGGACAGGAAAATATACCAGAGAAAAATAGCTAGATGCTACCTGGGAATGAGATGAAAACCTTAATATATATGAAGGAAAAAACCCCAGAAAGTACAGAAATTTAGAATATTTGTCAGAGAAACAAGAAAGACCTGCTGAGGAAAATGTCTGCATATAAGAGAATGACTTACATTCATTAGCACTAGGAATTCAAACAGTCCTGAAATTGTGATTGAAGCGGGTTAAAGAGAAAGACGTGGTTTTGGAACTGACCCATGTACATCAGATTCCTTGCTGCTAGAAATATTTTGGAAAACATTTAAGAATGCATACTTCAAGATGTAAATGTTTTCTGAAGTCAGATGGCTTTTATGATTGTAAATCTAATAGTACCATTAACCACTACAAATCAAAGAGCAGCCTCATGGGGTATTAAGATGTCTTTATCAGACCTGTCATTGAGAAGTTACCTCCATGACTTTCAGAAAAACTGGCAGATTGTTGTTAGACATATACAAAATGTCAGTTTGAAAAGCTCCTTTCCAAAGACTGGAAACAAGGGTAAGACTGTGTATATGTAGATTATTTTGAATATGATATTTTTCAAAACATGATCTCAAACTACAAGATAAAATGGAAGACTTGAGAAAGATGGTTCATTAGGTTGTTATGGAGAAAGCAGTACTCGAATGGATCAGCAAGAATAGAAGGGATCTTGATATTCTGCCAACATTAAAAAAAATAAAAATCATAAATGTCACTGTGCATGTAACACAAGTTCTTTATTAAAGACATCTCTGAATAACTAAGAGACTTAGAAAAATCGATCAGAGTAGGATGGGCTGTGTTATTATATGAACTCCTTGGTTTTGTATGGCATTGTCTTTTGCATGATGTAAATTGCGTATTTACAGTTATTGATAAATAAAGTGCTGTACTCTTTTTCTGGAAAATATTATACATATATATATATGAAACTATGTGTAAATATATGAAAGGAATAAGCTTTCAGAATAAAGTTACTTCTCCAGGGATTTTTCAAGAGATGACACCAAAGAGGAAAAGGTAGATTTAATACCAATATAACATTTTTGGCTGTAAGATATATCAAGCAAAGGAGTACTCTAACAAAGGTATTGGTGATGGTTTATCATTTGTTATTTTTCAGGATTTTTTTCGGTGAACAAAATATGAAGAAATAGCCCTATACCAGCCAAGAGTCACACCTACAGGACTAACACTCCTGAGTATCTAATTATAATATTCACTGATACCAAAGACATGATGATGCTTTTCAAATCTTAAGAATTCAACAACTACATGAACACAGGGCATTGTCAAATATTTGCGCAACTCTTCAAGAGAAATGTAGTCCTCTGATGAAAATGTAGAATGTCATAAGTACACTAGAATGTCTATAATTGGTATTACCTGAAAAATTTCTAATGTATTTTAAGACATTGCTTTTGAATGCCCTCTATGGAGTCTAATTAACATAACTTATTCTCAAATTACATTCTTAATTCTCAAAGATAATAAAATAAAGGGATCATTTTACAAATTAATAATTTTATATCTAAAACATAAGCAATTGGTTCTGAAACATTTATGCAGTAATCAACAATGCTTCCTATTAAATTATTGCAATGTATGTTTCTTTTTCATTGTTTAAGATAAATATTCACTGCTCAAGTTTTGTAATTATGTAACTAATTCTGTTTTAAATAGATAAAAAATGTACAAGAAGGATATAAAAGGATTAGCTGCTTTTGTTAGTATTTTCAAAATACTTTGTCTACAGTTCATAAAATGTCAATAAGTCATTGGTTTGAACTAGATTTTCTTCCTTCTATCAGAGGTTATAACCTGGAAACCTTCCATTGATCTTAAAGGTAATTTTACCTATACAGTGACTTTAAGGTTATTAATCTACTGTTATATTTAAAATAAACATATTTAAAATAGTTAAGCAGCTTTGGCTTTGCTAGCTTCCAATCAAGTGGAAAAAGGATAAAGCTAAGGGCAGTGTAAGATTTTGTGACACAGTCTGCTGACTTTAAAATTATGAATATCTATTTTGAAATATAAAAATACTTATAAATTAGGCATTTGAAAATAATTCTGGAAGCAATAACAGTTTTAGGATTGTTGCCAGTTCTTTTAACAGGAATCGCCAAGTAAAGTAAACTAATTTTTGTAACTTTGCTATGAAGATTTTTAACATGGTTTTAGACACAATACAAAGTCATATTTTTCTTCTCATTAGAAAAAATAGTTAGCTTTGAAATGTCCTGCATTCTTCAGAAATAAAATAAAATAAAATAAAATAAAATAAAATAAAATAAAATAATCAAAGCAAACTAAACTAAACTAAACTAAACTAAACTAAAGTTAGTGACCGTCCAGATATTTTTACAAAGTTCACAAAACAGAAGATAAATTGTAATATGATATATCAATTGATGGAGTTAACAGCTGCTATGTGAACTGTGTACTTAATACCTTGTAGGAATTGCAAGCCTACAAACTGTGAACTCTAAGAAACACAAGCTGTAATAGAAAAAAAAAAAAAAAATCCTGTATCTTACATGGTTTAGACAATTCAATCAGTGGAAAAACTTTATTGTGATTGAAACATGAGAAAGTATGATTGAAATAGTGTAGCGATTTAGAGAGTAATCAACGATATATTCCAAATATATCTTTTATATAATAGCTGTATACCAGTTAAAAGGAGTTAAAATGAACGATGTAACCATATCTTATTCTTATAAATTTGAAGAAATTATTTTAAATTTAAAGGTAAGGCATATAATACAGAAATTTTAAAGGCTCATAATTTGGGCAGATTTTCTTGAGTTGATTAATACAGAAATAATTAAACTCATGGTTCAAAGTATGGAAGAGTTGTAGTTTCTTACAAGAAAACAACTACTAAGTAAAAATATATAAAAATGCAGCCCCCCAAACCCCTAGAATAAGAAGACTTCATCTATTCATATGGAAATGAGGGAATCTGTTTCCCTAATCACATTCTTCTAAACATCTGAGCTACTAGCCTGGAACATAATCACATTTTTAGCCAGAACAATTTTTTTACTGTCTAGTTAATATTTCTTTAACTTGTAATTTAAGATTGTGTGTTATCACCTCCATTACCTGTAATATTCAGAGGCATTTTTTAAAATTACTTCATTTTGATACATTTTTAATGGCTCAACAGAAAACATAGAATTAATGCAAATAGAAATACACAAAAATCAACATGGAACTAACTAAATTTGTGAGAGGCATATCAATAAATGATCAAATGAGAAAAAGATGCAATAAAATTTTCACAGCCTCTGAAATAGATCACTTTATCTACAATTTCGCAGTCACATAATTAAAAGAATAGTAAATTATTGGAATCAAGATGATGAATATTTTTTTCTGATCACTAATTATGTGTAGTTCAGCAAGAGCAAGAATTGATGCAGTATAACCCAGATGAAATTGTGTCTGATTGTAAGTTATTTATTTTGTTGGATAAGTTTCAACGTCAAAGTAACTTTTTCTCCTATGGAGGATTTTTATATGGTAAACCTAATGTTACTCTAACCTTTGGGAGGAGTGCAGTCATAGGATGAAAAGAAACAGACACAAATTAGTATACCAGAAATTCTGACTGGATATAAATATTTTTTTTATAGGGACATCCACAACTCCTCTGGCCCACTTGTTCCAGTGCCTCACCACTCTCATCGTAAAAATGTCTTCCTCATGTCCAATCTAAACCTACTCTTTTCAGTTTTAAACCATTGCCCCTTGTCCTATCACTACAGGTCCTGGTAAAAAGTTTCTCTTCATCTTTCTTATAAGCCCTCTTTAAGTACTGAAATGACACAATATGGTGTCTCCAGAGACTTCTCTTCTCCAGGCTGAACAACTCCAACTCTCTCAGTTTTTCTTCATAAAAGGTATTCCAGGCTTCTGATCATTTTTGTGGCCCTCCTCTGGACCCACTCTAACAGATCCATGTCTCTTGTGCTGGGGACTCCAGAGTGGGGCTCAGTACTCCAGGTAAGGTTTCACCAGAGCAGAGTAGAGGGGGAGTATGACCTCCCTGAACCTGCTGGTCACTCTTCTTTGATGCAGCCCACGATACAGTTGGCTTTCTGGGCTGCAAGCTCACATTGCCAGGTCATGCTGAGCTTCTGACGTGATTGAGGCCCAGCCGAGCACCACGCAGCCGCTCGCTCACCCCTCCCCCGGCGGGGTGGGGAGGAGACCGGACAAACAAAGGCAAAAGCCTCGTGGGTTGCGGTAAGGACAGTTTACTGGGACAGCAAGGGAGAGGGAAACAAACAACAACANTGTTGAATTTCATGAGGTTCACACGGGCCTACCTCTTAAGCTTGTCAAGGTCCCTCTGGATGGCATCCCTTCCCTCCAGCGTGTTGACCGCACTACACAGCTCGGTGTCACCGAGAAACTTGTTGAGGGTGCACTCATTCCCACTGTCCATGTTGCCTACAAAGACGTTAAACAGTGCTGGTCCCAATACTGACCCCTGAGGAATGTCTCTCGTCACTGGTCTCTACTTGGACATTGAGCTGTTGACCACAACTCTTTGAGTGTGACCATCCAGCCAATTCCTTATATACTGAATGGTCCATCTAACAAAACCATGTATCTCCAATTTAGAGAGAAGGATTTCATATGGGACAGTATCAAATGCTTTGCACAATCCCAGGTATTTAGGAGGAAACAGTGTTAAAAGTGAGATGTTTTTCTGAGTGGATACAACAGTGCTGAGGTTTTCCTTCCCTTTTTTCCTTTCCAGTAGTAAACAGGAAAAAGGCAAGGTTGTGGTTTCTTGGATAGTTTTGATTTTCACCAATGCATCACCACCATCTCACAGACAGATCAGCTGTCAATGAAGTTATCATTTGGCAGACAGATGTCATAATTTAATGTAGTTAAGTTGTGAGATCTGTAATTAAAAAAAACACTAGTTAAATCTACATTATGAAATACATATTTACAGATAGAAATGGACCAATGTAAAAAATAGCCTTATAACATTGCAAGAACAATTTGGGTATATTACCACATGAAGAATTATGTTAAGCAGGAAGTACCTCCTGGGGGAACTCAAAAGGGACAAGCAACACATGACTCCAATTTTATTTGTAAGTACAATAAAGATGCTGAGAAAATAATAAAAAATGTACAGGTTTTAATATGAGTTATAGGATGGAACAGCTGGCACTGTGGGAAATAACAGCCACCTCCCTTGAAACAATAATTTTACATCAGAACACAGCAGGTGTATTTATTTTCTTCTGAGAAGTCTGTATGTGTGGCATGGAGAAGTATTCCCCACAGAAAAAAAAAAAAAAAAAGAATGTTATTTAATACAAATAAATGAAAATAATATATTCCAATTAAGAGTATACATGTTAAAAAATGGAATAAAATAAGCTCCTGCCTGCTCCTTAGGCAGGATAATTCCATAAATTATCTTAAGTTAAATGAGAGTGTGACACAACTGCTAGGAAATGACAGAAGGATGGTACCATGTAACACAAACAAGAAGAATTAATAAGTTCTCATGAGATCCTATTAGTGTGGTAACTGAAACACCTTTTATTCAGGCAAAAAGGGATTCTGGGATATTCCTGAAATAAGAGCTGTGTATGGATATTAATGATGGAGATATCCTTGAACCCAACAGAAGACTGGAAGGTAAAGGCACATTGTATCCTAGCACTGCAGTGATAGTACCAAGGGAAGAAACTGATCACCTAGAACACTTTACATAGAAATTAAAGTCGTCAATATGCAGTCCTTAGTGACCAAGAAATGAGATGATGTGCACTTTTCTTTTGAAGGAATTCAAGCCTCCTATGAAAAGAAATTTATTATAAGTTAATGTCATATCTGGGATGCACATTTGTAAGTATCACAAAGCTAGAAAATATAAGTCTGAGAGTTTCAGTAACTATCATAAATCTGCCACATGCACAGTTGCTGTTTTATAACTTATTTATCTGTAAAGATTTGTCAAGTTTCTAGTATCCAATCCTGTATATTAAACTTCTTTCTTAAATGAGGTTAATCTTGTCATAGGCATGAGTAGTATGGTGGCTTTGAGATACGCTAAGTGAGAATTCTCGTCAAAGATGCAAAAGTTTTATTTTTTTGGTAATCCAAAAGAAGTCAGATAAGTGGCTTCTCTATTGCTAGTATAGTGTTTGAAGCAAAAGATGATTTGAATTCAGGAATTTCTGATTACTTTCAAATTTCATGACTTCGTAGTCTCCCCCATTTTTATGAAGTCTGGTCAGGGGAGCATAGGATGTTTCCACTTATGAGCTGACCTGTAACTACGACAGTACAATTATGTTCATGTTTTGTCACTGTCATGTGGTTTTCAAAAAAGCCAACATTTCTTCACCTACAACTACCGTTTGGCCATCTCATACTGTGACATAAGCAACAGCGAATTTAAGTTAACAAGATCTGAGTTTCAAAAGACATTTGATAGACTAGCAAACTGGCAATGAGGAATCCTGTCACTTTTTAAATGAATTACATATTAATCTACCTCTCTACATAGAGAAAAAAATGATACAAACCCAAACATTTTGACAGTAACTTGTCTGTTTCAGAGTCACAGTGAATTAAAAAAAAAGTGATTAAAACCCCCCCTGGCATCTGCTAAGATATCGAATTGTATTCTACATATCCTCCAATTACATATGCTGATAGCATAATTCAGGCCAACAAAGTAGTAAAAGAAAACATTAGAAGCCCTTCCTCCTTCCCCAAACAGATGTCATCAATTACTATATCTTTTTATTTTTTTTTAAATGCACAGAAATGCATACACATCACTTCAAATAGTCAACAAAAATAGTTCATTCAGGAATCCAGATATTTAAGTACCCATCATCTTAAATCAAAACATAAATGACAGACAAAATGAAATGTTACAATTCAAATTCCAATTTTGAAGTATATAAATGTAGCTTTGAAAACTAAATAAACCTGTTACAGTCAACTATGAGCTCTTTTTCTGTAACCACTCAAAGCTCATCACAAAGTGATCTTCAATTATCTGCATATTTCAACAAGAAAGCTCAAAACACTTGGTATACAAAACCATTTAAAGCAAAAGGGAAGAAAAAGATAATGGAACAGATGACTGATATGTTCACTGAATCCTTCCTCAGTTTGAGTTACAATACTACCATCTTGGATGTGGACCTTCTTTTACATAAATGAGCTACAGAAGGAGAAAGGATAATAGTTTGGATTATTTGATTCCTTCTTTCCTTCCCCCCCCGCCCCCCGCCAACCTAAGACAAAAGCAAATACCGAGCTGTTACAGATTTTTTAAAATATATTTAATAGAAATAACTATTATAGAGAATAAGGTACTATAAGAACTCATGTAAGATAACTGTAAAAGACAAAATAATAAAATGAATATCAATCTAGCAAATATTCATTGCCAAGAACGTACATTCGATTTAGCTTTAGTCATATAGATCAACATAGTTATGCTAACAGAAAATAAAATAGCTGGAAAATGTTAGGAGATGATTCAGAAAGTGGAGATCACAGAGTCAGTTTAATTATAAACCAACATATTTTCTACATATCATGTTACTGGCAGAGGATAAATTTATTCAGTGTATATAGATACTTATGCTATTCATAATGCCTAGTTATTTTATATTTTTCCTGTTAGTAATAATGAAAGGTGCTTGTGTTCCTGTGACATTCAGATTTACCTTATTTTGTAGTTTCTCAAAGCCTTCTTATTCTCTATATTTATTTTAGTTTGTCAGGGTTTTCCTCATGAAAAGCTTCATCGCTGGTTGGTGTTTTTTTGAATTACACTTTTCTTTTAAAATCTAAATATGTACTCTTCTTTTTTTTCTATCAGAATGGGTGAATTAAAGTTTGGGAGCCATTCAGAAGACCTCACAATGCTTCCCCAGATATAACAGAAGAGAAATTCTGTGGGTAAGCTGTTGCTCTGCTCTCTGCCCAGCAGGTTTTCTAGAAAAGGAAATTATGTAAGTTCCAGTAATATAAATAACTCATAAATAACTCAAACACAAGAATCTCAAAGAACCCTGGTCTACTAGATGGCAGAACAATTTCTTTGCTGGAGAATGCTTGACCCATCCACATAGATACAACAGCTAATGATGTTCTGCCCCATCTATCGAATCAACGTCCAATCTGCTACAGCAGTCTTGTCTGCCTCCCCCCACACCTTCATATACATGTTCTGCTTTGTATTGAAACATCAGCTTCTTCCACCACCCATTATATTTACTGTGGGAAACAATTGCTGTCACAATGATGAGTCACAATTCTTGGAAATTCTTGGAAAAATCCTGTGCATGGGTGCTCTATTTTGAAAGATGGCTGAAGTAAGCCAGGTTTGTAGGGACAGTAAGAGAAATATGTCCCTAAATGGAAGGTATTACATTACTTTTCCCATTTGCTGTATTTCACAGGTCATGTTTCTCAATGCAAGGTATGTGTTATGTATATTAACTATGTATTGTGAATCTGAAGATTTGCAAGTCATAAAATCCCTAAGCACCACTTCTACATGTGTTTTAAACATCTCTAGGGATGGTAACTCCATCACTTCCCTGGGCAGCCTGTTCCAATACTTGAGAACCCTTTTGGTGAAGAAATTGTTCCTAATATTCGGTCTAAACCTCCCTTGGTGCAACCTGAGGCCGTTTCTTCTTGTTCTGTCACGTTTTACTTGGGACAAGAGACCAACACTAATCTTGCTACAACCTCCGTTCAGGTAGTTGTAGAGAGCAATAAAGTCTCCCCTCAGACTCCTTTTCTCCAGGCNAGGTAATGAAATACTTGCAATCTGTTGTAAACTCCAAGTTTGTTTTCAGCTCCAGCAATGGACAGCATTACTTGCTAGCAATAGAATAGTGAATATTATATGGCATTAAGAGTTTGCCCTTTTCTTTGTGTCACAGTAGGCCATCTTCCACATTGTGCTGCAGACCATCCACATACTTATTTTTAAACGGTTTCTGCAAAGACACAAGAAACCAGAGGATATTCATACTTGGTGGAGTATCTATTTTTTGCCTTTCTCCTGCTTTTAGTCTGTTCCTATTTTCAAGCAGCATCTTCATCCAAGTGGAAGTTCAGGGAATGCTTTTGTGTCCCATGTTAACAAACCTTCTCCAAAGTTTCTTACTTATATTCTATAAAACAATCAGAATTTTTGCAAGCAGACCAATTTTCTGCTACATTATTAGAATAAACAAGATCAAATATTCTTCCCCCCACCCCTTTTCCTTCTTTTCACACATTTTTGTAGTTTTATTCACTTTATAAAGGAAAAACCCAAAGCTTTAAGAGTATCTATATACATTCTGCATATAGGCAGGGGATTGAATGTATTTTAACATTGTCTGCAGCAATATAAATCTGGATAGAATGTCCTGGTTTAGGTAAAACCTAAATCTGTTATTGTTTTCTTAGCATATTTGAAATGCAAGAAAAGATTTTTCCTTGTCACTTGCATTTTTTTTCTTTGAGTAGAGTCATCATGCCATAAATATTCCACAACGAAATTGCAGTGAATATACTACTCCGGTTTCTTTGCTCCTTAATACTGTTTAAAGTGGTTTTTATGCCTTACTGCTTTTATTGGCACTAAGTGTCATTACGCTATACTTCATCTTTTGTCTAAGTAGTTTGACCTTGGAGACAGAGCTATATTCTTGATTAGATTTTTCTGGCTTTCAGTCTTACAGAGATGATCAAACCTGTATATATTTATCTCTGTCTTCTTAACAGCCCATGAAATCTGGTTGCATTAAAACTCTGGCTAGTTGCTGAATTTTGGTAGTTTAGCAGTTTACCATATGGCAACTGATTGCAGTGATTGCCTGTGTATACTTGCTGAGTTTGGGCAAATGTAAAAGCAACAGCACTTCTTCTAACTTTGCCAATTGCTAGAAGTCTGGACATAACAGCATACCAACAGCAGTTATCACAACTGAATTAAAGTACAGCAACTTCTTGAACTGTGTCAATGTAATTGTAAATTTGAGCTTCTGTTGTACATCCAGAAGTTGAAGTCTTGAGGAGAAAAACCAAAAAACCCCATAACTCCAAGGACACAAGCAATAGGACAGGGTTTCTTTTTCTTTCTCTTCAGCTTATAAATTAGAATAACTTAGATACTTCTACCTTCAAACAGGCAAATCTAATGGAAGGAATAATTTACTTTGGGTCATTTGATGAAAGATACCATCTTGATCTGGAAAGGATATTTTGGGCTAACTCAGCCTTCCTGTAGTACTCATTTGAACTGAATAAAGCAAAATAGATTTCTATTTTTTTAATTTTTAGGGGTTTTCTTACAAGAAAAATTCAGTAGCTAATAAAATTTTATAAGCAAAATCAGTATTCATTATCCAAAGTAGATTAAGAGTTTCTGCACTTAGGTAAATTTATTTCTGTAGATAAGAGTAATAAAGAATAAGGAATAAGAAACCAAAGCTCCATGTGTGTATGGAAAATACAGACAGTAATTTATAGAAAACTCCTGAAGTTTATCTCAGAGACTAGGTTTTAATTAATAGGCCTAAAAGTGACCAAATATTTATCTGTGCACTGAACTGGTGAGTTCGTGTTACCCAGATGACTACTGTCAGTTTTAATTTGATTTCTTAGCAAAGTTTAAAAAGTGTAGTAAAAACTATAAACACATTACAATGACCTGTGTTTTCTATAGCTTCTGCTTTTATCAGCAGACATTTTCATGCCTTGGGGTATTTCTATTCAATAATTACTCTAGATGCATATCCATGTTGACCTTCTTTCATGCCAAAATGAATTCAGGAGAGGAATGGTCTGAAAATGAGAGTCAGTCATCTTAATACTTAAACATATGACTGAAATAAATTTCTTTTCTGTTTTTCTGACACAAAAGTAATTCCTCCAAAGTAACACATTGCTACTACAATGTTCCTAATTTAAAGGTTTTATTTATGTGCCTATGAAGAAAGTACAACATTGATGAAGATCAGTTAGGAAGGCAACTCCTAAGAAAAATAATAATAATTATATAATATATAATATATAATGTCAATTATATAATAATAATGTCAAATAAATGTGCTTATCTTTTCAACTATTTAATTCAGAAATATATTGGTAATAAGAAAAACTGATGCAGATAGGATCTTTTTTCTGTCGTTAAAGAAAGGGGTTACATAAGTGGATTTGATGTTTGAAAGGAATGAGAATTAGAGTATGTGCAAGCTTCTGGGATTTGGCAAGAGGATTTACACCCTTTCATCTGCAAATCAACACTTCACATTCACATTAATGGGTGAAAGTTTGCCCTTTATTAAATATATAATGAGCTATTAATTATTCATTATATAATTCTGATGCCATTATAATATAGTTATATTAGTAATGCATAATTTACCATTTATAGCATGGATGAATTATAGCATGGATGTATGCTAAGAATGATAGTAAAGAATGAGTTTGGCTGTTTCTCTGACACTTATTCCATTAATGTAGGACAACTAAGGTCAGGGTGAGGATTAAAATAGAGTGTACAGTAGGAATTTGGTCTCTGGATAATCAACTAATGCTAAGCAAAATGTATAAGCTAACCAAATATCAAATTTTTGATGACTCCTCTCTCAATTTGTCCAGCTACACTAGCTGGAGCATTACCTTATATTTCTGCGGTGGTGGTCATACCTCACCTTCAATGTGCTACATCTGCAACAAATGACACTTGCTAAGAGTGGCATGAACTGGAGGTGGGCCTTCACATGGTTTCTGTCTTCTCATTGGCTTCAGTAGTTTGTTGTTTTCCGTTTGCTCTGTCTCCATCTTTTAAACTCTGCGGCCACTAAAACATGCTCAGAAACAAGAACTGTTACAATTGGTAGCTTTTTTTCAGCTGCTTTTCACTTCAAAATGTATTACTGACTAGTGTGATCATAATGAGATTATAATATGGGGAAAATACCATAATAAAATCTGGATTTCTTTATTTATACATAACCTGCTTTCAATAGAAGATAAGGATTAGCTGTGAAATCATGCAGGTGCCTGGTAGCAGCATTTGTTACTGGTTTGGGACTTGTGGGATCATCTGACCTCTGTTGTGTCCTAGACAGAGAGAATAACCTCATCTTGAATCACAAAGAGAAGAATTTTCTATCCTCAGTAGGAAGATTAGATGGAGAGAAAAAAAAAAATTTTGCTTAAAGCTATGTTTTTTTCTAAAAAAAAAAAAAAAAAAGTTTCTATCAAGGGAGCATTTTATAACATTGGCTTTGATCTTTGCTTGTTTGTTTCTATCTCCTTTCCCATTTACAATGACAGACTAAACCCACTGCAGTGTGAGCTAACCTGCTCACTGTGACACTGTAATCAATTAATCCCCTTAGCCTTCCTGCCCACCTTGCCGTTGGTTAATTTGTAAGCACACTGTAGGTCAAAGAGTAGTGACCACAAGCTTGTTCAGTAGTCCATTCACTATTTTAGATCATTTGTGAAAAATAATCCCCCTGCGAAACGTCAAAGACTCCATACATAATGCCTTTATTAAGAGCAAATATTTGAATATGTAGATGTGCTTGGCTCCAGCTAGCAGAAGCCTTACAGAGTATTAAAGTATAGGCACACAAACAGTGTGCTGGACAATAAATATTTGCTTAATATCCCTTTCATAAATATTTGATCAGAGAAGTGGCACCAACATTTTTTACAGTTCTATATTGTTTTCACTCTTTGGTGTATGCATGTATATATATATAAACACACATACGCATACACCCACGGCCATATTTCAAAGGTTGTGGGTTTGTAGACCCTCCACCAACTCTAAAGGTTTGACTTGGAGCTGCATTGACAAGAAAACAAAACAGATTCCTGACATAATCTGGGTCAGGATGATCCACGTATTCCCGTATGCATGGCAGGGGTTTATATAATGCCATTTGCTGTTTCAGACCTGTTCTGCAGCTCTGCAAGATGCTTTGGAATGCATTCTTCTGTAGAATTAGAGGAGAATCTAAAAATGTTCTTTGTGCTGAAGTACCAAAAATATATTGCTTTTGGCTATGCTTATAGTGAAACTTAAAAGTCTCTTTTTCTTCTTCCTTTTTTTCCACAAAGAATTTCTTTGTGGTCAAGGCGAAGCTGGCATATCCTATCACATACTTACTTAAATTCAGATATGTAAAGGTCACAGGAAGAATCATGACCACTCAACCCCTCTTCCTAAGAACACAGCAGAAAGATAAATAAGACCTAGGAGTATGAGGTTAAATTTTAATCAGAATTTTCACTGAGAGGACATATGTGGGTCACCCAGATGTAGAGGGCTGCCTGAGCCTCTTGTCAGTAGAGTCAAACTTGCTTTTCAGTCTGTTGGTGGCTATGGAAATTGGTGTGCCTTAATCATGTACCTAATAATGCAGACTTTGCAAAATATTCAGTAGAATTTTTTTGAAATCTAACCTTACATTAAAAAAATTGATAAGTATTTTGATGAAAAGTTCTATAATTTGTTTTGGATATAACTTTTAATGTGGTATCTTGCATGTTCCTCTTTTATGAAAAAGAAAGTGTACTTATTTCAAGTTAGAATTTTTAATATATTTTATCTCCTTTTGATACCTTACTCCACATTCTTACACCATTTTTATTCATTACCAAACCTTCTTTTTCAAAGTCCTCTGATCCTAAGGACATATCAGAGTCAATAGTTCTGTAAAGCCCTCTTGCTTCAAAACTTCTACTATCATTTTGTTGGGAAGCATAAATAAGGAATTCATAATTATATGGCTTATAATTAAATTCAAACAAGTATATTAATTATATCCTTATAATAAAAAGGGCACCTTCAGGTGTCAGAAATGTCACTAATGTATTGATCTGCTTATACTACCGAAATAATATCCAGAGGTAACCAAGCTTAATATTTTCCATTCATGAATGCTTAGTGAATGCTATGATCTCATCAGACCTACCTTTGTTTTGTAATGCCATGGTCTTTGGATGACAAGGTGCTAACACTGTCATTAAAACTTTGCAGAAGAGGGATTGCAATGAAGGTCAAAATTCTAGAAACAACTTGGACTTGCTTTTGTGAGAAACTATCTTCTGACAGCTCTCTTTCAGTTATATACAACATGCTGTCATTCTGTTATGTTCAATATTAGTTCATCTAGGCCAATACGTGTTAAATCAATGTTAACCTGAAGTGTCAGTTCACCTCATTTTAAAGTTCTCAGGCTACTTCAATCAGTTACAGCAGCATGGTTCAAGGAGACTTGACTGATGTTTTAAAGTACTGAATGGTTCAGGTTTGCATTTCAATATACCTCTCTCTCCCTTTTTCTTCACTACTTAAAATATTGTTAGTAACTTGTAGATGCACTCCGCTGTGTGTATTACTTGTGAAAAAGACAGCAAGTGTTTAGATTTTATCAGCTGTCACCTTAACCTGTCTGTTTAAGATTACATTTATATTATTGAAAGAGTGCTCCTAAGTTTCATCATCATTAAAATACAGCTTCATGCTCCTGATGAACAGAAGTAGACTGGCATAAAGTGTGGACTATGACTCAGTCACCTGGTATTATTGAGGCAATTCAAATTCATTTCTATTAAAGCACATATGTCAGCTGGTGTTCAAAGGGAGTTTGTCCTGAATTTTTGACTCATAAATGCATAAGCAACAGGCAGTTACATAAGTATTGACCTTGACCAAACTTGTATTTTTCATAAATTGAGAGCTACCGCTCTGTCATCAATTACCAATTAAATACTCTTCTCTTTACATAATTGCTAGTGTTACAACTTTTTATTCTCTTTCTGATACTAATTTTAGTCTTAAGACTAAAACCAGCTTTGTTTCCTGACCCTACTGCTGTAGCAGTTAGCATGAGTTAGACGTAGTTAGCAAAGCTGTTGGCGTGAGCCGATGAACTTTAACTGACTTTTTGCTATAACAGAAGAAGACGAAATATGATCCAAACTTGTTAAAAACAACAGAGTAGTTTTCGTGTGCTCAAGGAAATATACAGCCAAACTACACAGTCTGTTGGACATCAACATGTCCAAAAGTAACAGGAAGATTGGGAGCACTGACAACAGCAACAGTAAATCAGCAAACAACAGTGCAATTGGAGAAGACTATTCCTGTTGAGTTATTCAGTACCCAAACCTATAACTAAAGACACTTAAGAATACTGGAGGCAACCACAATATAAAAAAGACCTTGGTGACGAACCACATGACACTCCCCAGGATCCAGGACCATCTCTCCAACCTCCAGGAAGCACAGAGGAGCCTAGGGAACCCCACAGCCCTGGACTATGCACTGCAGCACTGACACCATTGCACTGACCCACCCAGCCTTCCTCCTGGCTGCATTATCTCTCCCATGGGCTGGAGAAGTCATACAATTAATAAAATTGCATGTCTGTGATGAAAACGTTTTGGTATCCAAACCCACTGAGCCACACAACCATCACCTGCTTCAACAGGAAGACAATTGTCTCTTTTTGTTAGGAAGAAACCATTTTCTAGGACCAGCCCAACCATGTTTACAAACAGCAGATGCCTCTTTGTTCTTATATTAGTATTGTCCTCTAACTGAAATGATTCTTCTCCCTGAGAAAAAGTAATCTCATTCTCGCTGAATCTTGATGAGAAAACCATGTTCTTTGCTAGCACTTACTTTGCAGGGCCCAGTTGTTTTCCTCTCCTTGTATGACAGGAACTTCACCTCACTCCTAGAAAGATTCCCAGTAATGCTTGCCTGATGGTCTCCCAGTTTGAATTAATCTCCCTGGTTATTAGCAACAAAACCATAGTCCTGTGTTCCAGTATCCTGTATGTTATTTATCTTTTTTCTATTTGAAATACTTGCCCTGATATAGTCTTGTTTTTTTTTTCATGACTACATCACATAGACTTATGTTCAGTGTTGAGCTCCAGGTTTATAACACACAGCCTTTCTGACCTTTAGAGGCACAGCTTTTATTTTGCACTATTAAATGTCATCTCATTCCCAGTTTTTAATGTTATGCTTGGTGATAGTCTGACTCTTATATGTTTAGACAGTACTTTCAAAATCTGAGCCATTAACAAATTTTGTTAGCTTGCAGTTTTTATGTCAGGGTCGCTAATGAAAAGAATCTTAAAGACAAACACTAAGACATGAAAATGATCTCACTCCACTTATCTTTCCTTTAGACTACGTTTCACAATCTTGGCTTTAGCTTGGAATATGAAAATAGAAGAAATGTAGTCGTCATGGCAAATCATGAAAACTGGATCCACAATGTTTTCATATTATTCTGCATATACTTTTGTCTAAATGGCTGGATACTACCTTATCTGAGCATTTCTTAAAAAAACAAACAAACAAACAAACAACAACAACAAAAAAACCCAAAACAACAACAAAAAAAAACAACTAGAAGAAACAGTGCTGGAATTCCTGAACACAACACTTCAGAAAAGGGTTTCTTGTCTGTATGTTGATATTCAGTCAAATAGCAAATCAAAGGAAGATACAAGCCCACTGAATTTTTTTAGAACTTTATGGACAAATATATATATAAAAAATCTTTTGGATGAGATGAACAAATCTTCAGATTAGTCAGACTCAAAATTCAGCATTTTTTCCTATTTTACATGAGCAGTTTTACATCTCTGTTGTAACTAACTGGGTATTTTTTCTTTATTTTGCTTTTATTTTTAACTTCAATATGTGAAGCTGTTTTAGATGAGCAGAGGTGAAATTCTGTTTTCATTTTATAGGTTTTTTTTATAGTAGGAAGCTCTAGGGAAAAAAAGAAAAAAAGAACAGCCATCTAAAATTGAAAGCTGTTATTAAAGTGGATCATTGTATTGTGAAAACAAAATTGTTTCGTGAGTGCAGCGATTTTTTTCTGTGCAAAATGGCAACAGTAATTCTCCATTTGTTTTAAGTGTCACTACAAGTCCATGGAGACGATGTCATGTCAAACTGATAGAAAAATTATTCAATGCAACTATGCTGTGAGACATTACCATGTCAAGACAGTGGTAAAAGGATGTCAGTAAAAAACCTATGGAAATCCAATAATATGTCAACCTAAAAGTTTTTGATGTAGGGATTTGGAGATTATGTTATATTGCCAAGATAATAGCATGCTATCAATGCAAATTATACTACTATTTAAAAGCAGAAAATTAAATCAACATCATATTAAGAAGCATCACATAAAAGCTCAATAAAATTAAAGTTGTACTCATCATCCCTTAAACAACCTGCTGCCTATTGGCCAGATCCATGGTTGATTTCAGCTGGCACAGCTCCACTAACTTACCCTAGCTGAAGATCAGTTCCTACGTTGTTATCCTGTGTTAGACATCCTCTGAACACTAGGAGGTGGAGAAGGGTTCATTTGTATGAACTAAGTAGATAACTAAGCAAAAGTATTTCATTACATGTAGGCTAAGCAAGGTATTTGGATCCTGCTGAGGGTTAGGTTAGCATTTGTATTTCAGGTCAAACCCAGTTTCTGTAGTAATATCTCTCACAGGCTGTCCTGGCAAGATACTGACTTTGTCTAAATGGAACCTGGAAAGAAGCCTATTCTTTTGAATCTAACCCAGAAGGAAGTTATTATGACAATATTAAAAACTAGTCCCATAAATAATGTGTCAGCGAGAGCTGCTTTTAGCCCACTTCCTTTTAATGTAAAATTCTATGTCAACTTTCTAGAAAAAAAAGGATTTTTTTTTTTTTTTTTTTTTAAAGCCTGATTCCTCTCCGTGCTCTGCAGGGAGGTCCCCACACCACAAGCTCTTTCTACGTCAGTATGCAGTCTGCTTACACTTGATGTCAAACAATACATGCTATGACATGTTTTCTGCTGCACTGGTCATGACAGTCCCTCTGACAGACCTTATAAATTCAGTCTGCTTACGTATAGACCAGTAGGAGAGTTTATTTCTTTCCTATCCCTGATTGTGTTTCTGTTTCCCCTTTCCCCCTTTCTTTTTAATTGCTTTCTACAGAATTTGACTTTTTACACCAGATTGTATTGGAATACGATGCCATGACTTCCAGTTTAACCTCGCTCCCTTTAACGTCTGGATAAATAGATAATTACTGTTTCCCTGTAATTCAAGCCAAATATTGCCTTCATTAAATTTATAAGCATTTTTATTAAAGGAACAGGAGAAAACTGTGCTGCACTTATGAAGTTCCAGCTAAAAGAATAAATCCCACACTATTACTAAATCTTTGTATTCAAACCCTCACAATTTAAGGTCTTCAAATTGAGGACAGAATTTAATTTTGAGAGCTTTGTTTCAGATTTTTCTGGTATTTGTGCATTCAAAAAGGGCATAGGCCAATGAGTTGCTGAGCATATTGTACTTTGAAAACTGGTGTTCCACTAGCTATGTTAGTTCTTATTTAAAAGAGTGAATTGAACAGAAGAGCATGATGATCTATCATGTGCCCATTTGCTAAAAATAAAATATGATTATAAAATTATTTACACCTCTTCCTTAGAAGAAATAAATTTATTATAACATGTGAAAGCTGAAAATAAAAACTTTTCTGAGCCTTCTTGGAAATGGATCAATAATTTTAAAGGCTGACATTCAATTGTTTGCATAGCAACAAAACCCAAGATATTGGCAAAGTTTCAAAATCAATATGACTATTGGAAAACAGCTGAAACAGCTACAAGACATACAATTGAGGAAATCACACAGAACCAATTACTCTTACCAGGTTAAACTGTACAACATCAGGAAAACACAGTTACTGAGGGTCAGAGGCTGCTTGTGAGAAATATCTGTTTAATACTTTTTACATTATTTTTGAATGGTTTTTTACTTAATAATTCCAAAAAACCCCCAGTCAAAGTAGAGAAAAGAAATGTGGCATCACTGAAATGTAATAATTTTAATAACGGATGTCCAAAGCTTACCTAGAATTTGTATGTATTCGAACATTTTTGTTTGGAACTCTTGTTTTGAAGTAAAGGATCAAGATTTTCCTTAGCAACATAGTGCCTGCTAGCAAAAGAGGCAGTGAAATTTTAGAAAAAACAGTTATTATCAATCAGTTACTCTTCATTTTGAAGCACAGTCCAGCATTACTTGAAATCTCTTTCTTCTAACTTAATGTGAAGACCAAGGAAGAATCTGAAAAAAATGCTTTCTGATGTCTTCTGTATCAGATATTAGTCTCAGGAGTGGGAAAGGAATAAGAACTTGCATGGCAAGTTGGGAATTTTCTCCACAGGAATATGATCCCAGCTTAGTCGTGTGAGGTACTAGAGCTGGGCAATGATGTCTGAAAGTGATGTGCTGCACTAGCGCTTGATATTATGGGAATGGATTGTGGTTTCTTCTAGTTGCTGGCACCATTCCCCTTAGATTTAAGTTTCCTTGTATTTATTGCATCAGTGCATTGCTTTCACATTCGATAATTAACCTTGCTAGCTAATATCTGTTATAAAGTCTTCAGCATGTGTTTGAAATAATTAATGTTAATTGCTGCCTGAACTTTGGGTGATCCACCAGGAACCAGTTCATTCCAAAAAGAACATTTTCCATTTGAGCACACAGTCATTAAAATACATTAATCTACTAATCCTTATACCTTTTTGCTGTTTCTCTTTTCTTCTGCCAGGAAAACAACAGAAAGATAATTCTCTCAGAATAACCATTGATTTTGATTTTATAGGGAAGAATTAAAGAGAATACATTTTGAAAGTTGGGGGCTGGAAATTGCTTAAGGGTAATGGTTAAATAATGTCTGTAGGGGTGAAAATTAACAAAAAATAATGCTTTCTTCTTTAAGTATGAATTTCTGTGTTAATAATTAGCTGAAAACATGAGTGCTCATACTTAATTTAACACAGTTTAAATGCTGTGCCTTTCAGGATATGTTCCAAAACTTAACTTCCTTGTGCAAACAACTGGAAAGGTCAGAAAAGCATTGAAATCATGGTTAAGTAGTATAGCTGGAAGTCAGAATTGCTTTTTGATCAATTACTGTATGGTGAGGTTGATAAAGCTACCAAGCTCAAACCAATAAAGACAGAATCAAGTGCCTTCAGGCTGAAACAAACTTCTAAGTCTTGCCTACAATGATTCTTGTGAAGGGCAGTGTTTCAGTCTCAACCATCAGCTATCCAAGTTGGTTGAACACCAAGCCTCAGCCTCTACGAAGCTCTCACTCAGCTTCTCTGCCGGGCCATGCCCTTAGAAGCACAGTGGGGAGAGACTGGCTATGCTGTACGCTCAGAGGAGTGAGCACAGCACATGTTCTGTCGCAGTGATGGAGGAGTGGTTGAAGTCCTCTTTTTTTTGGTAGCTGGGAAGCAGCTCCCATCTGGAGTGCAGTACCAGACTGAGTGCATTAACAGTTCTGCACCTAGGACACAGGATAGAGAGCTAGTGATAAAATTATATCCTCTTTGTCCTTTCAACTACATAAGTATGTGTCAGAATCCTTTCCAAACTGCATAGAAGGATTTGGTATTTCTTATTTTCTTTTAATGGTTGTCTATAGATTACATTGCGAAGTAACGTGTAAAGTTTTAATAACCACAAGTTTAAAGCTCAAGAAAAAATCAACAAATTGCTAGATTAACTTGTAAGTTGGTTTGGTGGTGTGTTTTGTTTGTTTTTAGCAGGTCCTTTCTGAAAATTTATGATAAACTCTGCAGTTAGACACCCACTGCAGCCCCAATGAAATCAGCTGGAAGTAAATGACAGCAGTGTTTACCCATAGCTCTTTTCACACTTCCAGCTTTTCCTTGACTTGTCAAAGGAAACAACCTTTCTCCAAACCTGCAACTGGCAATTTGCACTCCACTTCTGTGTTGCCCTGGTGTGACCTTTATAAGCCTAGGGGGGAAACATCTTCATGGAAGATTACTGGGCAACTTCTAAATATACCTGCTGGATTTGACCATAACAATTTGTGGAAATGATTGGTAGCTCAGTCTGGAGGCTAAACTGATCATTAAATACAGGCATTGCTACCAAATTCCTTTTTTTTTTAATGACAATTTACATGCAAATGACCATTTCTGAATGTACCCTATCTTAAAGCTAAATTAGATTTTTCATTAAACCAATAGGAAAGTGAAGAAAGATTTTAATGGTCTTGGGTTCCCAGAATTATAGCCAGATAATACGGCATATACTCTTAAATCAGAAATTTACAAGGACACAATTTTGTATAAAAGAAACAAAAAACTTAAAAAAATACTTTTTGTTCATAAAGAATAAGGATTTAAAAGAATTTTTGTGCTATATTAATTTATTTCCTTCAATTCCAATGTCAATTAAACTATGACACCTCAAAGCAAAAGTTATCTCAAACACTAGAGTTTCAGGTAATTTGGATACAACATCATAAACCACATCAATGACATATTTTTTGGGGAAAAAATAAAGCAAATTGCAATTATGTAGTGAATCAAAACCAAGATCTTCGAGGTTTCCTTAATCTTAGTGCACAATGAAGTCACAAAATTCCACGTGCCCTGGCAACAAAATCTGGTCCATACATCACACAATAGGAGCAAGACACCAGGGTCAAAAATAAGGTGTTTTTTTGAAGAATGTTTGGAGGTGCGAAGATCTGGTTTGAATTCATTGAGAAGTCCAAGAGAAGAGAATCATCTGTAGCCTGATAAAATAATAGAGAATTGTGCAGGGTAACTCCACAAGAGGAATGGGTTTTCAGTAAGATACAGAAGAGAGGCTGAGGATTTTTTTAATTCTTTTTCTCAGCTAGAATATTATTTCAGATTTATAAGTCAATCTTAAGGAGGAAAAATAAGTATCAACCGCATGTGTAGTGTTTTTTCTTCCCAAACACAGAACTGAACCAAAGCAATGGCAGTGTCTGATGTTGAATGTGCAATGTACTACAGTGCAAGCTGTTTATGATTCATCTGTCTTTGGAAGCTGTGACTCCAGAACAAAAATTCAGTACAATGTATATTAAGGTGAAAGGCACCTCTGACTTGGAAGAAAGACTGAACAGGTTCTTATTTTACAGTTTCTATAGAAACACAAGAAAGTGACTTGTCTAGCTCTGCAGAAGCTGTTTGCACCCTGAAATCCTTTGGTTCACCTATACCATATAATTGTACTGAGGTCTAGTTAGTTTGGGAAAGATACCTGAAACATCACTATTTTTCTGGTGAGAAATTTGGTAGTTATGACTACTAAACTTTTAACAACTTGCTGGGCTGGCACTGTTCTTCCACATCCTTGGTTTGCAGCTTCATTCTTAGATGCCTTAGAAGGAGAACGGGCTCTGCATGGTGTGTTAGGGATGGTGTGTCAGACTGTATTCCCACACAGAGGATTTATGTCTTTGTACAGGTTATATGGAACATGTGCAGGGAAGAGCAAACGAACAAAGTGAATCTGGGTGAATGGCAGAACTGACATATACAGGGCCCATGTTTATTAATAATACAGGCAGTAAATTGCTTTTTTTCCATCTTTGCAAAGGAAAGCAAAGTTGTACAACTGAAGCTTGAATACACAAAAGAATTGCTCTATTTCAATGAAAACCATATGTTAAATCAAATTAGGATATGGTCAAAAGATCGTAAGGAATCAGTGTAAAATAATCTGAAAAGCTATAGCTGTTATCTTATGATTGATCATACTGCTTCTTAGGCTATTAACTTAAAATTATTTGGTTGATTGCTTGCTGTTCTCTCAGTTGTACCCACAGGAATGACTCACACACAGTGAAGCAAACTTGTGACAATCAAAAAATTACTTCCTCAACCAGTATGTTCTGGCTGTCTGAAACAAGTGCAATAGAAGTGAATTTAAACCCCACTTCAGCCACTATAGCTGAAATACAAGCATAGGCCCACCTGCACCCATGGTTTGAGGGAGGATGTAATCACCACATTAGTTAAGAATCAAATGAAAAAGGAACATTTGCCCTGAGCTTACCCAAAGCTGCTAGATTGTGTTGGCCTTACATGTGTCCCTAGCCAATCTCAACATCCCCTTCCTGTTTTCTGCTAAGTCCTTTCTGCCTGCCTACCACATGCACATCTAATTAATCCCAAGAAATGACATATTTCAGGAGTATAAATGTGTATCTTTCCACAGTAAATTAAAACAAAAACAAAAACAAAACCAACCAAACAAACCCCATAGAGTTCTATACTGATGCTTTTATTTTCTTTTGCATTACAATCCATATGAAGTCTGTACCATCAGTTCACTCTCAAGGACACTTTTGCCAAAGTTTTAAAGGATTCTTTTACTGAACTTCTTTAAATTTAAGACGTCCTCATGATGTACTGTTTGGCTTCCATTTATTTCTGATAACTACTACTAAGTATTGGTAAAAGCCTTTTACAGCCTATATTCCAAATTTGATGAAAATATTTTCATTTTCTTCATTTAATCATTAACAAAAACCAGAAAAGCATTTCTCTGCAGCCTTTTTAAGATTTGTGTAAACAAGTTTGCATTTAATTAAAATCATAATTGAAATAATTTAATATGAACAATACCTAAAAATATTCAGGTAAACATACTTTGTTATTTTAATTAATATTTTCTTTGGTTTGTATTTATTTTTATTGTCTGTATTTGTTTTGATACATCTCTTTTTTACTAGTCGAAGCATATATGTTCCTTTCCAAGTATAGATTATTCCAAATGGAATTTCAAATGAAATATGATAAAATTGATTCTACTTTCTTGTCCTGGCCATTTTTTTCTCCTTTTGAACTTATTCTATGCTATTAAACAGTCAAAAGAGAACCTGTGGGTATAATTTATTTTACTCTCAATAGTGCACATTGAACCTGGAGGCATTTTGGTGTCATATAAATTGTACACAGTACCATAGAATGGCAGTAGGTCACTATCCTCTTAAAAGAAACTCCAGAGAAAATGAGTTGATCATAACTTCAAGTGGGCAATCAGTAAATTTTGCAGTGATGATACCAATATTAAAGCTAAAAAGTTACAGTGAGGGCTTGTCTGCCCTAGAGGAGACAAAGAGGTTATAACCACTGGGTGAAGTACTTTGAAATACTGGTGAATTACTTCATGATCACATACGAATGTGCTTGTTCTGTTCGGCTGTTTTGCTAGAACTGTGTATATTAGTTCCCTCAGAAAACCTATTGTCTATGACTTGGTTTCTTCCTCAGAAGATAGACTGGTAAAAAACTGCTGGAATTACTGGCTTTGAAAATTTCCCCACTAAAAAATTCCACTAAGAAAAGAATGATTTATCAATTTATTGTTATTAAATGGTCAATTTTAAATAATAAATTTTTAAAAAATTAATAAAATCCTATGTTGTCAAATGCTTCAAAATTGTCAAAACATATATTTTGATTTAAAATCAATATTTTGATTGAAATCAAAACTATTTCTTGGATTTTTAATGTTGAGAAGAAATTGATTTGGACTTTTTTCATTCTGAAGAAGTTCATAAAGTTACTGTACTGAGGCTCTGGTATCATAAAGGAAGTTTACTCACTGGAAGGACTGGACAACAAGACAGATAAGAAGGAATGGACTAAAATTTTCAGAAGAGCATCCCATATTGCCAAGTCAGGCAAATAAAACCATGACTCATACACACTGGAATGTTACGTCACCCAAAAGTAAAAGCCCAAAGTGAGCAGATGGTTTCATTGCTCTCAGAAGTGTAGAGCAATTAGGTGAATGATGACAATCAATATATTCTCTTGCTGCTGTACAATAAAAAAAATCCAAATATTCAACTATATGTAAAGTACTGAGTGAATGAATATGTGAAAATGAGTAATGCTACCTACAAAGAGAAAAATTATCAGGGATATGGTTGATCATCTCAATTATCTTTCTATATTAAAATAGGTTCCTGGCAGGGATTCTCAAGAAAACATAAGACTGGCCTTATTCAGTTTCCTTTTTTAGGATGGACTCTTTCTGCAGATAGTCTTATAGATCTTATTAGCACCTGATTTGATTTATTAGCACCACTTTTTTTTTCTTTTTTTTTTTTTTTTGTGTGGTTTGTGTCATAGTAAAGTCTGTACAGCTAATGTTTGACATTAAAACAGAGAGAACAGAAGGCTATAATGAGAAACTCAGAAGATAATGAAAAAGAATGGCATAGCTGTATGGCTGTGATAAAATAGAGATGTTGAAGAAATTTACGGAGATGACATAACTTGGAAAAGGCTTAGCAAGGCCAAGATGCCACAGCTGACAAAGATCATATGATTACCATACACCAGGCCTAAACCTTATATTAGTCAATATTGGCGTGATTCATTCTTTCTTGAATAATTCATGAACAAATAAGTTTTTACTACAAAAGATTTCGTCTTGTGTATTTCTTATGTCTTCTTACAAAACCATCTGGAAACTACGGAACGATCATTCACGATCCTTATTACCCACTCACAGAATGCACATCTTAAAAGTCATACAGTGAAAAAGCAAAGTAGGGAATAATGATATTAATAATATGACTCAGAAATATGTCACAAAGAACAATTTGGATATCATTAATAAACTATGAATTATATACTTTGAAAAAGCAAGGGAAAGATACACAAATATGTCATCTTTGTTTGCAGTCATCACAGTATTGTTAAAATTCACGGTAAACGTGTCTATCCAATGAGAGTATCAATTTTTATATTTTACATAATTTAATGTATGAATTCTTTTTATTATTGTTTTAATGATGACATGATTTAATGTGTATAGGCCCTTCTTTGTAATGCATTTTCTTGTCTATTTCCTTTTTAATATCATTTGATCACATTATGTAGAAGATATTATAGCCATTATGTCAAAGCATTAATGTCATGGGCAGAATAATGTCAGCTTTTATTAAAATGTTATTAATACACATTTATTTTAATGTCTTTACAGAAAGAACTCTGGAATTTTAATAGCTCTATGTTATCTTTACATTCCATGCTGTGTATTGTAGAGTGTTTCAGATATGAATCAGCGAAGTCATTCATCTTGATTTTAAAAATATCTTGTGACTCAAAAAAAAAAATAGTTTAAGCTTCCAAGTTTGTTCTACATTAATTGGTAGCAACAGTTCAGGGAAATTGAAATGATACTTCACATTAGGTTGGTGACAACAAAATGGAGTGGAAAGAGAGAATTTTCCATTCCTTGCATGGAAGGCATCTAATTCTTTGTGCAGACAGGTTGGTCCCAGCAACATTCATGATGCTTGATGTTGATAAATTTATCTCATGTATGGAAAGATTATGCATAATTGACAAAATGGACAAGGCTTGTATGATAACTAGCACTGAGTAACTGATAAAGAATAATTTATTTAGCAGAACTAAAATATTCCTGACCCCCCCTTTTTTTTTCTTTTCTTTTTTTTTCTTTTCCAACTGTGGACAATCTCTTCAGTGAACCATATTCAGCATACTGGTTATTTGGACAGGATAGACTGATAAACAAGTTGCATGGATTGCTGGCGGTAAGGCCAAAACATGTGGCAGGATCCAAGCTTTGAGCTAGGAGCTGGGATTTCCATCACTCCCCTCCCCCCAGGAAGGAAGAAGAAAGGATTTGTGGTCCAGCCTGGAGCAGGTGGGAGAAGGAGCCAGTGTCAGAGCTAGCCTGAGTGGTGTATCTCTAAGGAGAGGACTGGCAGTGTCAAGGAATTATCTTGCTTAATCAAACTGCCTGGTACATGTTTTGCTTTGAGAATAATTCACTTACAAATACCACAGAAAAATAATTAAAGTATCTTAATTAGAAAGCTATGTGATGTTGTTTCTTCAACACAACTAATTGAAAGGGATTCCTATTTTAAAGTCGAAGAGTAGTGTGTGAAAAGTTAAATTGATATTATTGTCTGCTAATACTGCTGTTTGAAATTCGGTGGTGAATATTTGGGTTTCACAATTCATATGTTCATTTTGCCAGTACTTGGCTGTGCAATGAAAACATAAAGGAAACACAATTGAAATTAAAGTATTTTAAAATTTCTATGAACAGTTATGAATTGTATTTTTCCTAGTAAACTGTCCCCAAGACTGGTCTCAGAATATCATCTGTTTAAGTATATTATTGCTTATAAGAACTTTAAAATTAATGCCTCATATTTCAGTTATATTCTGAATAAATCTGATTTTTTTAAACAGTTTCATTGAAATAACTGGATGGAAATTTCTAACCATATGGAAATTATTTGAAATAAAAAAAAATTGTCATCTGTGTCTTGAAAGTTGAATCTGAGGACATATATATTAGTCAATATGTTGCTACAAATTTTATGGAAAGACAGGTATCCCCGTAAAACCATCCTATTTAAATATAGTGTATTACTGTGTGTTTTTACATTTGAAATTCTCAACATATAAAGTTATAACAAACCAGTTTTAGTAATTTTGCTGATAATCTAGTATTACTTGGTGAAGGACATAAAATTCCTTTTCTGTTGTAATAGAAAATGAAATAATTGAATATTTGATATAAATAAAAATACTGGAAATTAAAATATTGAGCTTAAGAACATGTGGTTGTTTTATCTTCCTTTTACTTCCACCTATTATGAAACCTGTGTAAAGGCTACTCAGTGATATTCATTAATAATGTTCCCAGGCAATGTTTTTAGATAGATTTTTTTCCCAGACTAGAATATTATGAATTATAAGTAGTACACCACTATTATCTGTGTGACTGACCATGTAATAGCAAAAATTAATAATTTCCTTTTACTGAAGTAAGAGACTATAAAAGTACAGGACCCAGGTAGGTTTTTGGTTTACTTGTCTTTGTCTAGATACAAACAGCTGCCAAATCCTAGAGATGGGAACCTGTCTTTATTCCTGTTTTATCCCTCCTTTGTACCACTTTTGAACTTATGACTGAGATGGAACAGTCATTTCCCAGATGGATGCTTAACTTTAATGTTTGGATTTCTCATTTCTGTGTTTCCATGCATATCCTATTTCTTTTCTGTGGTATTTACTTTTTAATTAATTAAAAAAGAAAAAAAAAAGTACACTGGGTTTTTACAGGCTACTTAACACATATGCTCAATATTCTGTACAATATATTTTGTGACTAAATCCTCCCAAAAGGAAACCCCTGTTGGATTAATAGTAACCTATGCACATTTATTAACTTTCAAACAAATACAGTCTCTCAGACTTTTCATGGGCATTTTTCAGAAATCAAGGACAGAAAAAGGGAATCACAGAAGTTGTCTAAACAACTATGTCCAAAACTGTCCTGTGTCAATATAGTCTAAGACAGTACGCCAAAAGGACATATCCATTTTTTCAAGCAGCAGATCATACTGTTTTTTTATATTGAAGATCATATTGTTCTTCAGCTGCTCCTCACAGCTTTCTACTAATATCTCTCCCAAGAGAAGGAAATGGATTTCAAAGCAAAGTCAAGTGGGCTAGTTGAAGTTGATGACAGTAATCTGAGTGACCCAGCTGACTCTGTCCTTAAACCAAGTGAAACAAAGTGCTCACAGAATCTCATTGGGAAAACTGGCATCTACCTGGTGGGTAACAAAGCCCAATTGTGAGTTTCAGTTTCCTTAAACATCAAGGGTAGGTAGAAACATTTAGTTATGACATAGGCAATAAGAAAAATAAGTTCAAGAAATCTGAAAGAAGTCTGACAATGCAGGTTTTATAGCACTGCAGCTGAATGTTTAACCACAACTTAGGATTTCACAGCACCTCGCATTGCTGTTTTCAGCTGGTGAGCTATGATGAATCTCAGTAACTGGAAAGGATTTAAGAAATATGACATTTTAGGTGCTAATTTTAATGCAGATTTTTGAGTGCGATTGATTTCCCATTGAAGTGAGAATACAGCTTTATGTTCTTTATTGGCAAGATTTGTGTGGGGACAGGATTTTTATCCAGGTAAAAGATAATACTCAATTCTGCAATTGATAAATATTTAATTTTAATATTTAGATTTCACCTTTGGATATTTCACATTTTCCGATTATTCCCTCTCCTTATATCATTTAGTACAAAAATACCATTTCTTCTACAGCTATTTTTGTTTGTTTAATAATTTCTCCTATACTTTCTGCAAGAGTTTATTTACCATAGTTTATTGCTCAAAAGGCAGCCTCGCCCTTTACGTTTTGCCTGTAATTCCACTGATTACGCTGTATTTTATTAGTGACTTGGCATCCACGTGACTCTTCTGTTCAGATCTGATCTGTTGTTTGCCCAGTCTGTTCATGCACATTCAAAGCTCATTTGTTTTGAAGTACTAGGTATTTAGTATTATATTCTCCTGAAAACTCTAGTTATTGTAAATATTGAATACTGCTTTTCCTGCAACATGTGGAAAGATTGATGCCTTCACTTCCACTTTTCTGCATCACCTGACATTAAATATATTTCAAAATGCTGTCTGAGTATTTTCCAGTTCTATGCAATGTTATTCCAAGACTGGCTGAAGTGATATTTTTTCCTTTTTGTTTTTTCTTCAAATCACAAACTGAGAGTTAGATTTAAGGAACCTGCAGTTAGGCACTGTGAGTAGAGCCCAGATTTTGTCTCGTATTTATTACTTCATGACTTTCTGCCTCTTCTTTCAGTTCTTATGCAAAGATGGTTTGTAGTTCATACAATACTCCCTAGAAGCCCCATTCAGCAACAAGACAAGAGACGTATACATATACACTAAGATTAGATGAGTTTGTGACCCAAACTCATGGCTTGGCTTGGCTTGACATGGCTTGGCTTTACCCCTCTTATGTTTCTTCAAGTTATTTCAGAATAATTTTAGCTTTACTACCACTTTTCATCCTCTGCTCCAACCATTGCGACTTTTCTACAATTATCCTCTTACACTATTTACTCCTGCTTAAATAAACTCTACCATTCCCAAAACCACAACAGAAGTAATTTGAAAATATATTGAATGAATATACTTAATGCTCATGTTGTTTATACCTATAATGCTTCTGTTTTCTCTGTTTTCTCTGTAATTCTACTACCTGGTGATTGTACATCTCACAATGGCCCTGGTTAACTCTTGTCTCTCTTTCTATTACTAGAAAAACAGTAATTTTTTTCAGTAACTGTTTTTCTGTTGTGCTAATTTCTATGCCTGCTTATACCTTCTGTTCTACATTTTTAGCCTATAGCCCACTTAAGTTCCCATTATAGCTTGTTCTGTCTGCACTGACAAGTGAGACTACCTGATCAGTAGTGAGATGAGAAAAAGAAAGCCTCATTAAAAAAAGAAGAGGAGGGTAGCCCAAGAGTCATAAAATCAAATGGGAGAGTATCTGATTTATCTGGGGCTTGCAAACTGGCATAACTTTCACCAGTTTTAACAGTTGGATAAGAAGCAGTTACCAGCATTTAGGTCCTTTATGATTGTCCTAAATTGTTGTGAATACAAAGATTTGTCTTTTACTAAGGAACAGAGGAACCATAACAGGCCTTTCTTTCTAAAATATATTTCTTCTGTGGCAATAATTTTTTTCTGAAAGTTACACTATGGTAGAGCTTACTCCTGTCTATATTTTCTGTAAAGTTCCCCGAGATTCAATGTCTGCATTTATTTCTGCTTGACAGGCCAGGATGAAATCATTCCAATATATTATTTGTTTTCTCCTGAGTGAGCTCCAGTGAATACTTGGCTCAAGCAACGCGACGACAGTAAGGCCTCAGTTAATTCTACTGTTAAGCCTTGTTGGCGGTCACCATAAGCTGCTGTAAGATCAATTTAATGAAAACCCGTTGTTGCATCAAGTTCCATTCCTGTCCAAACAGAACTGAAACCCCTTTCGTTCAATAGAACAACATAAGAAATGCTAATAATATAATGCCATCTGGGGGGAAGAATGGATGCATACTTGCTGTACCTGTTTTGCCCAGGGTGTCATAGTGATTCTTTTGAAATTGCTTTCCTTTGGCATAACCTTTCACTCTCACTCTTGAAAAATTTAAACTGTTCATTTCCTGAGCTGCAGAGGATGGTTCACTAGAGATTTAGGCATGATCAGACAAGCCTCTTAGAATTTTTCAGGATCACTATTGTTTGCCTGTAAGACTTACAATAAGGGAAAAATCATGTCTAAGACTGAGACGTGGAGGGCAAATCACAGCTACACCAACATAAAGATCCACTGTATTAAAGTTTCCTGACTTGTCAAAGTCCCAGTTGGCCTGGTGAAGTGAGTTCTGGCTACTGTGAGTTGACAGGTAGTACCTCTTACCATCTTTCTGTGAAAGCAGAGACCAAGTACTGACTTTGAGTAGTACACGGTTTTACCATCTGATTGGGGTCCAAAGAGTGCATACATTGGGTAAGCAGTGTAAGTAACAGCATTATAGAAGACTAGTTAAAATGACATTTATTATATGGCTGGAATTAGCTAGGCAGAAGGAGGTTTCATTTCATCAACAAAGTGCTGATGCTGCTAAAGGTTATAATTCTTGCTGATATGTTAACTACCTAGTGTATCCCTGTAAAAGAAATAAATCACAGCTATACACATTTTAGAGTATGTGGAAATTAATCCATATAAATCTGAGTCTAAACACTGGCTTTCTTATGCTCCATTATTCTGTCTTCATCTTTCTTGATTCTAGTGGAGTTCAATGCAGAAAGTATTTGCCAGTATTAATCTGTGTAAATAATTAAGGCTGAAGGGGAAAAGGCTGAAAGGGAGTACTATTTCTAGGAATCATTTTTCCTTTCTCATTCTGACAAGATCTGGAGCTGTAAAAAGGAAGGAAGTCAGATTGTTTCATTCATGCTTTTCCATCTTTTCTCTAGGAATTTTCTTCATTTGACTCATTTTTAGGTAGATATACAGTTTTAAGGATCTTAACAGCAGTTCCCTAGTCAAGGGAAGACCTGACAGTGATCTCCTTGGTCGATCAGCAATACTTTTTCAACAGAAAGTTGAAACTGTTAGCATATGTTGGAAGTTTGAATAAGTTCCATGCAGTAATCTAGAACTGATATAGCAGTTCTAGGATTACCCTGGCTATTTCTTTGTCTATTAAAATTGAGCAAAAAATGTAATCATGACCCAAAAGTTAGGATTTGGCAATTAAATACAAATTCCCTACAGTACATTTCCATAAAATTCAAAGTGACGTTTCAAAGGAATAGCATTAATAATATTGCATGGGGGGAAAAAAACAAACAACCCCACAACAAAAAACAAAAACAAACAAAAAACCCACCAACAAAAACCTGGAAAAGTTAAAAGATTTTGAAATACATTGTCATCCTGCTGTTCAAGAAAATTTAGCTGGGCAAATGCTGTGAGTATTAAAAATACAGATTGCTGTCCTAATAAAGGATAACAGCTCATTCCAAATAGTGACCATCCATCATAGAAATTCATATTTATGGACTTCTTTGCTGCAGTCTATGTATCTGGTATATCCTTTAGTAAGCAGATTTTAGACAAAATAGACAGTTACAGTATATTTATAACCTTCTTAGGTCACTGATCATTGATATGATATGCTGTTATGGCTCTCAGATGTTTCTGCTATTGGATGACTGGTCTCTTAAGAAATTATTTCAGTGTCCAACATTCACAGTGAAATCACCTGCTAAGTAACCCTGTGAAAATCATGCTGTGCAACCTACTGCGTGCACAAACATGGTAATCTTTTCAAAGTAATCTGTTTGCATTTGTATTCTTTAATCTATTCATTTAGGACTGAAACCCTCAAATTCTTAATAGAAAAATAAATGAAATAAACATTGAAGCCAAGAGCCACTAAAAGGAAAGTGTTTGCAGTGCCTTTTTATCCTGCTAGAATTTCAAATGAAGAAGCAAAAGTAGGAAAATATATAAAAATGTGCCAGCTGTGTGGAGACTGTATCTGCATTAGCAATTTAATTCGTACCAGCAAAGAGCTTTGGAAATGAAACTCCCAATTTTTTTCACTTACCCCACTTGATTTGCATCGCAGAATGCTCTTGAGACATGGCTTTCTTTGGATGGAACTTCACCAAAGGAGCTGCATCAAGGTGGTCTCCAGCTGTTACTGGAAATCTGTCCTTAAGAATGGTCCAGCATAACCACTACGCACAAGAGCTAATGAAACACGTGTGGTGTGGATGCCACCCCCTCAGCACTGAGTCTTCTAATCTACTAGTCTACTTCTGTCGCACCACAGAAGTTGCTAATATAGAAGTATCCTGATGTTTTCAATGTTAACTTTTATCTAACAGAGAAGTGCCGTGTACTATCAATCTTTGCCTTGACAAGTCATACAAGACCGGATCAATCTGAAACCTGTAATATCAGCTTATTGATGTTGGAACCTTAAAAAAAAAAAAATCAGCTAAATATTAAACATTGTGATTCTATCATTCTATGATTGTGCTTCCATGTAGAGGTTGCTAAAACTCATCTAATAATCTGTGGCCAGAAATAGCTTGAGGCCAAAGCTAACAGGAATATTGAAGTTTCCATCTAGTTTCTTCTAAATTCCATCCGGAATAAGAAAATCCACAATTCAAACTTTTCCTGAAGTGTTCCTGTATATATGCTTTCTGTAAGGATATTGTAGTCTGCAGATTGTCTTGTCCACCTTTGTTAAAAACAGCAATCTACATCATTGATGTTTGATGTGAGACAGCCTTTGGGAAACAGATTTCAGAAAGTTCATGTGCAGTAGAGTCTACTAAACTCAAATAGATTTTCATTTGTATTGCATATTTGTGAAGACGAGAAGAGAAAAGGAAAAAAGAATGGATATAGGCCATTATTTCTTCTGTAACCCATTACAGATTGCTTGTTTTCAGGTATGTCTATAATAGCATATAAGGAAAAGGTATAGGAAAATGATTTTTTTTTTTAATGCCTTTTTTTTTTCCTTGAAGCACAAAATGAAAAAAAAAATAAAAAATTTTATATGTGAAACATAAGATTTGCTTGTGAAGTATATAGAGGAAATTACTTCTTTTCATGATTATTATAAAAAAATAAAATGCAAACCTGGCTTCTCTACTGAGTATTTCCTCAATTTTTTCCTCCTCAGCCTGAAGCGTATTTTGTCAGTAAAACTCATTTGTGTTTTAAAAAATGAAACCTGTGCTTCTGCAATAATTGCTGTATGAAACCAGAGGAAAATAAATGTTGAACTGCATATATCAGAAGACATAAAGGCTTCCACAGTGCTTCTTTTACATCTTTGTCCATATAGCTAGATTATGTAGTTACTATCTACAATAATTTAATATTATTATATAAAGAAAGACCAAGTCAGCCAAAAACATCAGCGTCAGCAGCTGTTGTAACGCTGAGTTATAACATTATTAGTCTGACAAGAGTCTGCTCATAGATTAACAGAATACAGGATCATACTGAACCAATATCTCACATATTAATCAAAACAGATCCCTGGCCAGGATAAAATGGTTTAAAAGGTCACAGACAATGAAATGCATCTAAAATGATATGAAACAAAAGAAGCAAAATTAGATAAATAAGTGTATGTGTGTATATGTGACAGAGAAAACAATGTGGGGACCAAATATCTGGCTGCTTTGTGACTCATGCCTTCATCCTCTGTATAGAGACAGCTCCTGTTCTATGGTTATTTCAGATAGTCAGGTAGCAGAATTTACTATTAAACTAAAAGCCTTTGACAACACAAAACAAAGCAGGCAGATTGAGGTTTCCTAGGTAAATTTTTATCTGGCACAGAAACTAGAAATCTCAATGTCCTGCTTCTTCAGAAGATGAGAAGCTTTGCAATGTGAAAGCCAGAGATGAAGGGTGCAGCCAAAATGTACTGTAACACTCATGTTACTCTGAGCTGTGCCTGGAACAAAAGGCTGCTTGCTCTTTCACAGGTGCTTTTGACTGTCCTCAGCTCACTAATTTCTGTGCTAGCATTTTGAGACCACAGGATGGATATGCCTTTGCAAAACACTGTGTTTAGGTAAGCTTGTTTTAAATTTACTGTGAAAGTACGTCTTTTTTATTGAGAGAGTGAAGTTTTTAGGTGCAAGGTGAATCAGGTGTTCGGCTATTTAATGGAGGACCTATTAAATAGAGACTCAATAAAAATAATTTCTTCTTGCTCTACCACTCTTTTACTCTACTACTTTTTTTACATTCCCTGAATTTTTTTTTTGCTGCATGCTCCTATGTTAAAAATATAAATGATGCTTAAAGAGTCCTTGGTCCTCTATATTGCAGTCACACAAATGCATATATGACTGCTATAAAATGGAAAATGTGCAATTGGATAGTCCATTAAGAAGCCTTTACTGTGTCACTCACACCTTCTACTATCTGCCAGACAAACCTGAGAATTTCCTTTGAAATGCAGAGGTGCTGCTCAAAGTAGAGTAGATATCCAGGTAAATCTTTGAAGACTGTGACTCACGGAGTTTTGAGGTAGAGAAATACCTCAAGGGTCAAGCCCAAAAACTGAGGAAAAGAAGAAAACATTGTTTCAGGAACTGAGGATAAGAATTAAACACATATTTAATCCTTTTAAATTAATTAATCTTTTTAAAAAATCCTTTGAGCAATTTAGATTTCTGAAAGAAACAGGAGACGAACAATCCAGCAGCTGCTTTGTAAAGCAGGATAACAGTGCTTCCCTTACCTTTACTTGGAAAGAAAGTTATCAGTGTCAAGGCTGCTCATGGAACTATATCTGCTGTTGTGTAAGGATCAGCTCTGTAAATAAGTACATCAAACATAGAATATACCTGACTCAGGTTTCTGCTTCAAATTGCAAAATGATCTAAGACCACCAAAGTGTAGTATATGTTGACGCAAAAAAAAATATCTTGTATTACCCAGACACTAGAATATACTATCTGTGTAATGGAACATATATTTCAGAATTTAACACTATTTAATCAGTTTAGACTTTACAAATGTTGATAAACAAATCATATTTAATATGCAAAATAAAGAAAATTGGGCTAATGAGGCTATTGACTTCTTGTATGTTTTTCATTAAAAGTCAGAGTTTTGTTGCAGAAGCAGCTTGACATCAAATGGGCAAACCATGGAAAGGATACATTCAGTGCACTTCATCAGAACACACGCACAAAAAGTTATGATCCAGTTTCTTCAGGAAATATCATTGCCATCCAAAATATAAATTGTTGTTACGTGACTTGGATGTAGGACTAGGAGGTGTCGTGAGCAATTTTGCAGATGACACCAAATTGGGAGGAGCTGTTGATCCTGTCAAGGGTGGAGATGCCTTGCAGAGAGATATGGACAGATTGGAGAACTGGGCAATCACCAACCGCACGNGCAACTTCCTCATGGGGGGGGAGCGAAGGGGCAGTCACTGATCTCCTCCCTCTGGTGACCAGTGATAGAACCCAAGGGAACAGCATGAAGCTGTGGCAAGGGAGGTTTAGGTTGGATATCAGGAAAAAGTTCTTCACTGAGAGGGTGGTCAGGCACTGGAACAGGCTACTCAGGGAAGTGGTCACAGCACCGAGCTTGACTGAGTTCAGGAAGCATCTGGATAATGCTCTCAGTCATATGCTCTGATTCAGCTGGTCCTGTGTGGTGCCAGGAGTTGGACTCGATGATACTTATGGGTCCCTTCCAACTCAGGACACTCTATGATTCTATGACTCTATGATTCTATGTGTATGCACATAAAAATGTGGTGTAATATCTTAGAATTTATTCTCCCTGGAAAACAGTCTAAACAGACAGCAGCTAGGAAAAAAACAGGCAAGAAAGAGTGCAGTAAAGAAGCAAAATAATGCAGAATTCTTACTGAATCTAATATTTTTGTAGTATATTATATAAATTTTTACTAGTTATCTGTACATATAATGAACTCTCCATTTTAAAGATAAAAATTATCTGGATCCCAGTTAAAAAAAAATGGCGCATTTTTAATCTGTTTACTTAGCCCTGTTCTGTGTAAGAGTGATCAAAACTGCAGGAATTGGAACTTTTCCAGGTTCAAATACAGTCTCTGCTTGCATGCTGGTTTTGGCTGCGATAGAGTTAATTTTCTTCACAGTAGCTAGTATGAGACTACGTTTTGGATTTGTGCTGAAAACAGTGTTGATAGCACAGAGATGTTTTCATTACTGCTGAGCAGTGCTTACACAGAGCCAAGGCCTTTTCTGCTTCTCACACCACCCCACCAGCGAGTAGGCTGGGGGTGCACAAGGAGTTGGGAGGGGACACAGCCGGGACAGCTGACCCCAACTGACCAAAGGGATATTCCATACCATATGATGTCATGCTCAGCATATATAGCTGGGGGAAGAAGAAGGAGGGGAGGTGGGGGTGGTTGGGAGTGATAGTGTTTGTATTCCCAAGTAACCATTGGATGTTTGTCTTCCCAAGTAATGTGATGGAGCCCTGCTTTCCTGGAGATGGCTGAACAACTGCCTGCCCATGGGAAGTGGAGAATGAATTCCTTGTTTTGCTTTGCTTGTGTGTGTGGCTTTTGCTTTACTTATTGAACTGCCTTTATCTCAACTCATGAGTTTTCTCACTTTTACTCTTCTGATTCTTTTCCCCAACCTTCTGTGGGGGAGAGGGGGGTGAGCGAGCAGCAGTGTGGTGCTCAGCTGCTGGCTGGGGCAAAACCACAACAGCTTGTGTCCTGATAAATTTTAGAACACCTGATCAATTGTCATCTCCCTAATTCTGCATCTCTGTGTGTGGGGCAGCCAAGTCTCCAGTCACTGACTACCTCTGACATAGCCATAGAAATATCAAGACATCAGGACACAGCTCTAAATTCACTGCCTAAATGTAGTCTGAATCCCACAATGGACAGCACTAGGAGAATCAGTAAATATTTGTAGTTCCTCAGAATAAGATAGGAATGTTATTGGATCCCACTGTAGTTCTTGATATTAGTCCAAACTGGAATTACTTGTTAATTAATTAATTAATTAATTAATTAATTAAATTACAAGTGGAAAAATGCAGAAAGCTAAGGAATCTACAGACTTCTACTATATATTTCTAGCATTACNAAATTTTAGAACACAGACTTCTACTATATATTTCTAGCATTACAGATAGCTTTATAATTAATCTTGGATAATAGAAAATAAGGCTGGAAGATGTATCCAAAAACCTCTTGATGGATGGCTCAAAGATTGTCAACTACACAGTTGACAGTTGATTGCTGATCAACTGTCAAATATAATCAAACATTTCCTGATGTATAAGAGACCTGTTCTTAAAAATATTCAGTAATGAAGATTCTGCTACTTCCTTCTGTGATGTATTTCAGTGTTTGAATATCATTAAAGTGTTGTTTCCAATATCAGAGCTAAATCTCCCCTGCTGCAATTTATCTAATTACTCTGCACTATCCCAAAAAACCATAGGGAAGCAGTTTACTGCTTTCCTCTTTGCAGCAACCTTTTACGTATTTGAAGGTTGTTAACAAACGTCCTTTCAGTCTTCTCCTCTTCTCTAGAGTATAGGAACCCAACTGTTTCAGTTTCTTTGATAGGTCATATTTTATCGACCCTCCAATGAGCCATATTTTCTGAAATAATAACTTGAGGACATGGTAAGCCTGTTTTTTTAATTGGAAACTCAGAAGACAGTGGGATTAGTTCAGTCAGCCACTCAAAGGTAATTACCTGATATTAGATGTATATTTTCTACTGCTTGCAGATATAAGCAGGAATAATCCTCAGCAGACTCCATCTAAGATATTTTCTCCTTTTCACATGAAATAACCACAATGATAATGACCCCATAACATATTCTCACCTGGCACTTATTTTGTTCTATTCTTGGAAGAGTAGAAGAATGAGTGGAAGGTTACTATGAGAAGTTATACAACAACAGCAACAACAAAAGATAAACATTCAAAACAGAAGAAAGTTTATTTCACTTTGTCAGCATTTGGCACATCTCTGTGGCACTGGAAGTAATTACACAAGTCAAAGGTATGTATTTTTATTTTTGAGAACTGTAAAACAATCACCTTTGGCTAATTTCTCATTTGCTCTGCTTTTGTAGTTTTTTTATTTGGTTGGTCGTTTTTTTATCTTTTTTTTTTTTCTTTTTTCTTTTCTTTTTAATGGGAAGAAGATTTGGTAATGATGTGTTTTGCAACACATACTGGTAAATATTACTCTTGTAACCCAGTTCATGCACTGAACCATGGAAGCTGAATTTTGCTGGTTCTGTTCTAGATCAAACCAAGACATATTCTGACATATGGCAGTACTCCCCAAGCTGGAGAGGGTTCATCTTGGGAACTGTGTATACTTTGAGGACTGGCAGAAGGTAAAATCTTGGAGCAGCTTCATGCTGTCCCAGTAAAGTGGGCAGCAGCTGATGGGGCTGTCATTATGCTCTCATCCTAGCCCAGGACTTGAACCTTCAGGATATTGTGCATAACTACAGCTCATGACCCAACTACTCCCTCATAGGTGGGACAACAGAAACAAGGTCAGTGCTATCTTTAGTTTTATGCTTGCCCCAGCCAGCAGACAGTTAGTAGATGGATCTGCATGGAGTGTCCCACTGGTTCCACCTCCCAAGGTCATGCACAAGCCTGGTACACTTCCAGTCAGGTGAATTTTTTTTCTCCCCCTTCTCCTCTCTCCTTCCCTTCATCTCAGGGAGCAGAATATGTGTTATATCACATATATGTGATATGCTCCCTGAAAGCCTAATTCTGACCCTTTCACTCTTGGAATGGAAAGACAGAAAAGTAGTGGCTAGAGTGGTACACTCATTAGTTCCAGCTCCTGTAAGGGATGACAGTTGGAGCTGGCCAGATTCCTGTGGCTTTCCAAGGCAGGAGGCAAAATGACCGAGGTCATTCTGTTTTCCTGTTTATTTCCTTTCCTTCCTTCCTGAGATGAAGGGCAGAGAAGTACAAGGACATCTTACCTCTCCTCCTTCTTTCTTGATTTTTTGTCTTCTTTTTCAGTGCCTCCTTTCTCTGAGAAGAGGGACAGTGGATATTTATGTTTGCGTGTCCAGTCTATAGTAGAAAAGAAGCAAAGTCCTTTCCAAAGAACACAAGAACAACCAATAAAGAACAACAAAACTAATTCTTTTACAAAACTCATTATCAATTCCCCCAAAGCTTATTATTGTAACTTCACCAGCTTGAAGAAGGAAAGGATAATTGTTTTTCTTGACTAATCTGTGGTATTTCTACACTGACTTCCGTGATCTTGCTGCAGGCTGACAGGCAACATAAAACAAATGAAGTCAATCATCATTGAAATTAGTACTATACATTTGAAGTACATCTTATTTGCACACCTTTCCTTTTCATTTCCATTTCCTAAAATTTAAAAAGTGCTAGGTAAATATCTAGCTTCTGTTCAAATCTGGATGGAGTACTTTGCAAGTGTAATTGGGTGTCTGTATCTGAGTTGGTGGTCAAAGTTCAGAGGTAATAACTTAAAAAGAGTCTATATGTTCAGAAACTCAATTTTTTAGCAAACACTGGGTATTTGTGAGGAATTAGATATTTGAGGGTAGAAGTACAGTTGTACTGGATTATTTAGAAAGGGTTAGGATTTCTCTGAGGCAGCTCATGACTAAATTGCCTTTAGTAATGGTGTATTTCCTATATAGTCCCTTTTTGAGCTTTGAGAATCAGGTATTTTTCACTGAGCTACTTCTTATTATACACATCATCTTTCTTAATATTTTTTTTTGTTCTTGTGATATACAATTTTTTTTTTTATTTCTAAAATCATAAACATATTACACTTAGAAGAAAACAACTGACCACAATATATTCTGCATAATGGCCTTGCCAGGAGGAGGCTTTATCAGGAAAGGTAGTATGCTTTTTAATACTTTCATTAGGGGCTTGCTATCACTACCTTTTTAATAAATATTTTAAAATCTTGATGCAACTTTTTTGACAGAGCCTCTGTTATCTTTTGAAGAACATCAGTTGCTTTGTAAAAAAATGAAAAAACTTTGTGTCTTGTAAGGTTTCCTTGAACATTCTGAGGATTAGAGAAATCTGACCATGGAAACTTCATCTTTTTTCTTAAAAATATTTTTTTTCTAACTGAAAACCAGAAAAAAGTGTGTTAGTAGCTTCAGAAAACAGTAGTGACTGAAAAGTCTTGCACCAGAAGGAGTCGACAGTACAGTTTTATCTTACAAGTTTATGTTGTTGAGGTTGGGTAATATGGGACAATTGATTCTTGATTCTTAGTTCAGGCAGTGGCAGACACTGCAATTATCAAAAATTGATTGTCTGTTATATAAATAGCTGTTTTGTTATTATTTACTATTCTAAGCAACTTTAGTCTGAAAATATACATTTTAATTTTCTTCACATGTCATGGTGTACAATGGTGAAAGACTGGAGAAATATAAAATAAATACTCAATGTAACAGTGAATTGAAACATGGACCTGACTTTTTGATTCATATAATGAGTTCTCTATAACATATTCAAGAATGTGGCAGAATGAAGTAAAGGCTAACAACTAAGCCATTAATTTTACAGGAAAACAATAACTTTCATGTCTTCCATCATCCTTTCATATCATCCTTTACACCTGCCTGATGAGACTCACGACAAATTATAAAGGCCAATAGTGATTCCAGAGCTGTTGCCTGTATTTGCCTACTCTTGACTAGCACGAAAGGAGTTTAGTGCAAAAAGGTACTGGAAATGAATAAAAATCATCCCTTATATTATTATTTATTATATCACTTATTATGCCTGTATAAAGCCCCAAGGATTTTCAAAGATTCGTCCCATAGTAAAAGCTAGAAAAATACCACAGTTGTTCTATTACTGCAAAAAAGACAGGAAAAGGGAGGGCTCCCAAGAGAAAGAAGGAGAAGCATCCTGACTGCAAAAAGGAAAGGGACAATGCAGATATGTGAGCATATCACTCAAGAGAAGATGACTCTGCACCCTGAGCTGGTCAGACTGATGACCAACCTTGTATTCAGCCCGTGATCACCAAAAGCTGAGTGACACGCCATCAAACACAAAGAGAGAACCTGCAAGCAGATGTGGTCATACTTGTTTGACAATGACAAATGTTTTCCAAACTGAAGACTGTAAATAGTTTTAATAAAAGACCTGGGTTCAGGAACTCCTACATTTCAACGTATTTAGAGATAAGTTGCCTTCTCTAAGAGTAGAACAAAATCATGTGTGCTACCTTTCAAAAATAAGAAGGCTTTTAAGAAATAAATTTTCATGTTAGATAAAGGATATTGAAAAACCATAATGGGATTACATTATAATCCACAGGTAAGAGCAGGATTCATGTCAAAGGAATCTAGCTATAATTTTGCTAAGCTTCCCTCTTACATTCAGAGATTAACTAACAGGACAATATCTGACACCTGATAGAGCAACAGAAAGGATTTCTGTGGTTTTCATTTTATATATTTGACAGTAACACTAATGGAAGAGCTGTGAGCTGAGCAGTTTTGAAAGGTTTTCTCTCTGCAGTTTATGAGTTTGTTTAGAATGTGCTTTCAGAAAAAAGTGCAGAGTGAGAAAAAGTGCACGTTTAAACTACCTGATTTAAATAGATTCTGGACTCACTAAGAATTTAGAAAACTTAACAGCCTTGATGTAAAAAAGAATTAGCTGTGACTGATATGAAAAGTAGCATTGTAGATATACCTGAGATAAGTAACTTCTACTAAATAAGCCTCTTGAATTTTTTTTCTTGCAAGCTTGAGAGAATAAGGGAGATTTCAGCATTTTCCTGTGCCATTAAGCCATCAGAACAACATATATGGACTGAATGTCTGTACATAGGAAAGTGAAATAATGAAAATGCTAAATTTCATCAGGATGGATTAAGTTTTGTGTAGAGCTAGAATACACATAGAGTGTAAAAGGAAAACATTTAAATTGGTAATGAATCATGGTATGATCTTAAGCACGTAATCGTCATTTCACACAAATTGCATGAAAACAAAATCACCTCCTAATCTGAGAGGTCCTGCTTCACCCCATTTTCAATTTTTTTTGTTTTTTTTCTTCATTCAGTTTTCAAAGTCTAACATCTGGTTCTGGTCTGGGTACTAAGAAGTGAGTGCTGCTGATATCATTATTCTTTGTGTGTGTGTGTGTAACTTTCAAAACAACTTGTAGTGTTAATAGCTGCCACTTCCTGCTTGTCTTGTATTGCTAAAATATACGTTATAGAGAAATAATTGTAATTAAAATTGTATTTTCATTGCTGTTTTATACTAAATCATCCTATTGGAAGGTAAGAGAGGTACCATTCTGAAACTCAAAATGGGGCTCCAGGTATATCTAGAGCAAACCTATCCCAAAGGTCTATGCTGTCAATACAAGATCATTTGAAAATTCAATACATTTTTTTAATTAGACACTCTGATAACATAGGGGTAAAAATAGATGAGTCTTTATTACCTGTGTTTCTGGATTTTCAGTGAATGTCCATGTACAACAAAGGAATGTGATTTTCTTTTGTACTAATAGAGGTGAAAGGAACCTGAAGAGTTGCAATGAGGCTGCACACAAGAAAAAAACTTTTTTATTGTAGCACACCCCTAATAATAAATCATAAGATAATAACATTGGGGATCATTTGTTAGATGCCTAAAATGAATAGGTAGAAGAATATACAGAAAGGACTACTTGTTTTTATTCCATTTGAATGATATTTTAAAGGAAAAAAGCAGCATATTAATGCTGTTGTAAACAGATCAGCAATTAGAATGCATAATAATAATAATAATAAATAGTATTTAAATACAAATATCACCTTTAACTTTTACCCTTTGCTTGCTGCAATAAATTATAATAGAATTTTATATTTTCCAAGAGAGATAATCACTTTGTGCTTCATAGACTGAAGGCCCTTAGTACCTGCCAATGGAAGACATTTCAAGCTGGACAGACAGTGACTAAAATAATTTTTATTTATAAACCTTATTTATATTTTGTTCCTCTTCTCCCATCACCATCATGTGTTCTCAGCATTGTCCTTGTCTTGCTATATTAATACTTTATAGCAACTCATCAAGTTTGGTGTTTGAAAGGAACATTCCAAAATACAAATGTCTAATGCAAATCGAGTAAGTATACAATGCTCAGTGGTGATGGCACAGAATACAGGAAACCGACCAAATGAATGCATATCAATTAAAGAATTATCCTTGGTTTTTTGTGAGGAATCACTTTCAAATAAATGCTGGTCCTGAAATGCTTCATTCAACTCTAATGAGAATACCTATGAAGGAAACCAAGGGCCAGGAATCTGATGGTGCAGCTTAATGTGAAACCACAGAACAAATTCCTTTATTTGCTAAAACATTTGTTCAGTTCTTTTTGGACCAGGTCTGTGGCATGTTTGGAATTTAAAGACGCCTAAGGATTATGGAGGTATAATAAAGAAAAACAGCGTAGTAAAGAAGCTATGCAATCTCAACTGAAACGGCTGTGTATTTAGTGATTTTGGATAAACAGTCCATGGCTTGCATCCCCAAATATGGAAAAAAGAGTTTTATACAAGACACATAGACTATGGTATCAGCAGTTTTAGACTGGCTTTATATTCAATTGGGTTTGGTGAAATACCTTGGGGTTTGGTACATTAAAATAAACAAATAGATTTATCGTCCTGTTCATGCTTCACATTAAGCATTTGAGTAGTCCATTGACATCAGGGGATTAAAGCTAAGCATGTGCAACAGATCTGCATGACTCAAGCTTTTACTGTGAGATTATAATTCATAATGACTTTTAACAGTTAAAATTCTCTCTATTTTCTATCAGTAAATTAGCATTCCAAAGGCTAGATCTTGATTTATACTACCGACAATCAACACACAGATGTTTCAGTGCTTCACACAGCTCTTGATACCTGCTTCATGGGGTGTTTGACTACTCAGTAACTCTGAAATTAAATGCTTACTCATAAAAAATTCTGGGAACATCCATAATTAACTCAAATATGAACAAAGTTACTGTTTGCTGAAATTTTCTTAGTCATCATATTTCTACTATCCAGGTATCTAATAATAATAATAATAATAAAAAAAAAATTCTGTCTGTAATTAGCCTCTGAAATCTTCTCACATCTTCCTTCTTCACATACATTAGCAATTTTCCTACATGCTTCTGCTGTAGAGGAAGGGAGCTATTTGACAGCCTTCCTGATTTTTTGTGCAAGATAAAACAGGTGGTGTACAAGTTGTCATACTTCCCTTCTCTGTCACAGTTCTGTTCTCGAAGGATTGCCACAAGGGGAAAAAAAGTAATTTGCTTTCCAGTTTTGTTCAACTATTGCCAATGATACTGAGGCTGCACAAAAAGAGGGCCTGCTGATATTTCTTTACTAAGAAATGAAGGAGAAGATGATAATTTCTGCAAGGTATGTAATAGTGTTACTCTAACATGTATCAGTGAAGGGTTGCTTTGGACCTGTAATCTGGCATGAAATGTTGTTGTCTTTTATTGCTGCTTTGCTAAGTCACTGTTATCCTTCAGAATCTGCTTAAATGAAGAACTCTGTATGAAATGTCATTTACCTACCCTAAAGCTACTGTGTACCTTCCATGTTAGCTCAAATAAAATGTGGTAAGCCAATCATTAAAATTTGTTTTGTGTCTGTTCCTTCACATGTCCATCTCATCAAGGTTCACCCAGTGATCTGTGAGGCAAGCAGTTCTGCCTGTCAGCTTTCCTTACAGATCCAGGAAAAATGAGCACAACAGAAACTGACTTCAAGCAATACGCACTTCTGATTTGTTACTTTTCATCCCAGACTTGGGCTATGCCCCATTACTTCCTATACACTGTTTCAGTGCTTGAATCTGTCATAAAAAAAAATTAGTGAGAAGGAGAAATATTCTAGTAGAGCTCTGCATACATGGAACACGTTAAATTTATTTTAGTTCTTTACCCAAAGAACTATTAGTTTCCAAAGTGTTTGGAAAAGTTTATAAGTACCAATAAGGATAAAAAGCATTTTTCTGTAAAAGAAAAAAAAAAGTTGAGAAATTACATGTGAAGTTGATAGATATCTGAAGTTTAGAAATCTCAGTAATTTGGAAGGAGTTTTAATACCAGTGTATTAAAAAGTTTCAGATTGAAGCATTGATCCAAACAGATGGGAAAATAACGGTGAATTATCACCAGCTCACGCTCATGTGGCTGTAATAAGATGTACTGTACAGATTTAATAGATCATAAAGTGAATATTATAAATGCAGTATCTTACTGGGATAGTTTAGCCTTCCTCAGACTATTCATGCCTGCAGGAGTTATTTCTAACAGTTGTTCAGTCTCTTCAATGGCAGAGAGAATTTTGTGGGAACCCCATCCAGGCTGGATTCAAGGTGCTTTAACTTGTGAACTCAGGGGTAGGTAGCAGCAGTACCTTTCTTGACTAATGCTTAAAACCATCAACTTTTATAGTAAATTTAAAGGAGTCTAGAGGAATCATTTTCACAGAATCATAGAATCACAGAATGGTGGGGATTGGAAGGGACCTCTGGAGACCATCTAGTCCAACTCCCCTGCTAAAGCTGGATCACCTAGAGCAGGTTGCACAGGATCGCGTCCAGGCAAGTTTTGAATATCTCCAGAGAAGGAGACTCCACAGCCTCTCTGGGCAGCCTGTTCCAGTGCTCGGTCACCCTCAAGGTGAGGAAGCTTTTCCTCATATTCAGATGGAACTTCCTGTGTTCCAGTTTGTGCCCATCGCCCCTCATGTCTGGGCACCACTGGAGAGTATGATCCCTTCCTCTTGACATCTGCCCTTTAGGTATGTATAAGCATTGAGGAGATCCCCTCTCAGTCTTCTCCAGGCTAAACTGACCCAGCTTTCTCAGCCCTTCCTCACAAGAGAGATGCTCCAGTCCCCTCATCATCCTTGTAGCCCCTGCTGGACTCTATCCAGTAGTTCCCTGTCTTTCTTGAACTGGGGAGCCCAGAACTGGACATAGTAATCCAGGTGTGGCCAGTTTGTTTTCCTGTTTGTATACATGTCACTGGAATGCTCTGCAGCTTCCTACTACTTATGGTAGAATTTCTCCCAGTATTCTAGTGTATTACCTATGTCTTCTCAGTTTTACATGTTATATCTTATTAATGACATGATTTTAATGTCAGCTTTCTTGCTCCTTTCACTACTTGTGGAAGAAGAATCTTCATTATCTCTATTTTTTTCCACTCTGTTCCAGTAACACTACACATATATTTGCAAGGAAATAGAGGTTTTTTTGCATCATATGGCATTTTCAGTCTTTCTCTTTTTAATTACGACTTTTCACTTTATCTCATTTGGCCATCCCACTGGAGCTGACCCACAAAGTCACTTCAATCTAACAACAAGCAGCAGAAAACTGGATGATTTACTCACAGTCCTCTGCAGTATTTGTGCTTGCACCACATTCAGAGCACCTTATTCGATTCCATAGTGATAGCTTCCTGCTGCATGTTTTGTGGGAGTAAGAAGCAGGATAAACACCTTCTCTGCTCCATGGACCGGAGAAATTAAGGGTTGGCTGTTGAAAGATGAATGTGAAAACGAAGATGAGAGCAAGTGCTGACTGGGAAAGGTAGAAAAACTTGACACTGGTGGGTAGAGGAGGAAGGATAAAAATTCCTGAAGCACAAGAATTACCTTAGTATATTGAGTGAAGGAAGTACAAGGAAGGATATTTATACCAGTGAATAAAAAAAGGTGAGACTGCACAACAGAGGCCATATTGTGTGGTGGGGATAGACTCTGAAATAAAATTTGTGGAAAGATGTGAAAAATAACAAAGACCATGGCAGACTTCACAGAACTTATGAAACTGAAAAACCTTTGCAATTTCAAAATTATCATTTATTCAGGGTTGAACCTCTTGTTCTTCAGCAATTTTTAAAAGCTAACTGAAAATTTCTCTCATCTTTCTTGTCTTATAAATTCTGTTTCTGGTAGAGGAGGGCTGATGCAGAACAACAACTTTAACTTTACCATATATAAATCTAGACACATCCACAAAAATGTGCACATTAAACACTGTTGTGATGGTTCTCAACTCACAAAAATTCAGCAGCACAGAAGTCTGAAGTCTGTGTTTTAAATTAAAAGAGAACAACCATGTGAAAGCACACAGGAGTTCAAAAGCTAAAAGGGAGTCTCATTAAAATGATCCATACTGCAACCATTTTGAGTTGAAGAAAAAAAAAAAAAAAAGAGAACACCAAAAATAGGGATGTCTAAGACTACCACTTTTCATAAAAGCTCTCTCCATGATGTGTATATTTACCACAAAATCCAGGTCAGTTAGCCCTTCCTCTAATATCTAACACGTTGAGGCATATTAAAACAGTTTCCATCCATCTTTATATAAAAGGCCGTTTCCTTTAACAAAATATCCCCACGTATATTTATTCTTTAAATAAATTTCCAGAGAATCTGCTGGGTTTTTAGTTAAGGTTTCGGGCATACTAATAAGCTCTTAAAAATAAAATCATAATATGTCAATTACACAGCAGTACTAAGAGACTTAAGATGGTACAACTGAGCCATTTCAGCATGAACTTAATAATCCTATTATACTCCTCATGTTTCATTACTTCATGCGTACAAGAAAGGGACTGAGCTTTTTGAACAGTGCTTTTTGCAATCTGTGGCCCATGTACTCTGAGTCAGTCCTTGGTCCTAATGTGTTCACAGATCTAAAAGATCAATATTCAGCAGCTAAGGAAAGTAGAGTCATTGTAGCCCAGTATTCAGTGGGCCAGTTCTTTACCAGGATAATAGCTGAAAACAGTCAAAACATAAAAAGCTTGAAGACTACTGCTTAAGAGTAATTGATATATACCAGAAACCAATGAGGAAACAGCAGATAGGAGCACGAAGACTGCTTCCTAATTATTAAAAGATTAAAGCTAAAATCAATTAAACCCTACATAGCTGCTTATTAGTTCTGATTTATTCTTTTATATTGGTAACTTTGAGTTGACCACATCTAAAAAGAAGATGCCAAGCCACAACAGGGGACCCAAACTGTTTTCTTGTACAGTCAAGACAGTGAGCTATTTGCTACTCTAACATCTGCATAAAGAATACCAACATTTTGAGTGGAAAGTACTTATGGCAGGAAAGGGGTAAAGGGGCAAAAAACCTCCTACCCATGGTAAGTGTTCAGACTCCCTTTCTGAAGTGTTGCCATCTAACTCAAGGATATACATTAAATAGAATCATAGAATCACACAATGGTTTGGGTTGGAAAGGACCTCAAAGATCATCTAGTTCCAAACCCTCTGCCATGGGCAGGGACACCCTCCACTAGACCA